>OU342742.1:310489762-311061819 GCA_910589775.1 Avena eriantha
CTCCTCCCCATGACATTGCAACGATCTGAGCCTAGCGAGTTTCTGAAATAGACGAAATGGTCTCGATGCTGCAAGAAGGAACATAAATAAGTGAATTGTGCACATGTTAAGTCTAGAGGTTGTCAGAACCAACAGAACAGAACAATTTAATCATATGTCATAAAGTTATCAAAAAAGAGAACTAAGCGCGCACACTTATTCACACATATAAAACAAATCCGATGTAGACTCGATCATGAGTTACCATTAGGCAATAAAACAATCCTAACTGAATAGAAGAAGTAATGTAAGAATAACGGTCTGAGGTACCCGTGCAGTTTTTTGGGCAAGTCAGAAGGCCTTGAGAGATCATAAATTTTAGGAAAAGAATAGACTCGGGGGGGGGGGGGGGGGGGGGGGGGGGTTAATCCATGAGACTATTATTGATCTCATGAACAGATGTATATCTGACAAACCTGATGATGAACTGGCTATGACATGCAGTTGTGTTTCTTCAGACCCACCAAAAACATCTTTAGCACATAGGCATCTCCCTCTCGATATGTTCCATGAACCGGGCAGCATGGTCCTGAGAATTTTCGGCATACATATGGTTTCCGCGCAAGCAATGATCAGCCAACAAAAATTAAGACCACAAAATGAAGGACGCAAGATCAATGCAACTCAATACCTACATTTCCTGGAGTACCAGGTCGGTGTGTTTTATAGGACCATCACCAGTGCCTCCACGATGATGCCACAGTCGAGAGGCACCTAATCCATCCTATGTCGGCTACCTAGATTGAGCTTGCTCAACGGATCGATCATCATCTGGTCATCAAGTAAGAGGCAACATTAGGCAAAACATGACAGAGAATCTATACATTCTTCAGGCACAAAGAACAAATAGAATGAACATACATGTACTGCATAGGCACGAATCAGTAGTTGGGACGATGTTTTACTATTCTGTTGACTCAAGTAGAGACGAAATAAAGATGCACGTGGAGAGTACATCCTTAGTCAAGAATATTCACCTGGATTGCTATATTATACAACATCCTTACTGTACTGAACTCTGATATCCACCTCCCCCCTCCAATTTCAAAATAAGGGTGCAAATACGAAGTTCAAGAGAGAAAAAGAAGTTACAAACTGGCGTAATGAGTTATCGAAAAATGTACATGGCCAGAGGAATTGAGATCAAAACGGCACATACCTCCCAACTCTGCCAGAAACATGACCATGCTGACCTGGAGAAGAAATGATGGGTATAATAAGCAGATGCACCAAAGGAATTAGTACCAACCTGGGGAGAAAAGGAAGTATGGTCAATAAAGGAAACAACTTTCAAAAGGCAAGTATATATGCCTAATGTAAGGGGTGAACATATGATAATAGAAATACATGATTAGTTCTTGAAGTCAGTAAACTCAAACCACTCAAACTGAATTAACTTGTGAAGAATATGCTTCAGTTTAACTACAGGCAAGACATATGAAAGCCAAACCAAGCAGACTTAATTACATATTCAGTGGTCCACAGTTAACCAAAAAGACAAGCGCATCGCTATATTATCTTGTTTTTAAAGCCCTAACACCAAATATTGACAAGTCAGAGTTGATTTGTCCTTTAGGCTTCCTTCAAGTACTGGAATACATGGAAATGCGATCAATTTTGATGTTTTAAATTGCTTTTCTATACCTGCTGCTATATCAACTACAACAAGCTTCAGAGCACAATGAGGAGATTTTGAGATAACTAAAGTAAATATGTCTTCTTGGAGTATATTACCTAGGCAAGCTTGGACATTTCAAAAAGACTCAGACTCTATGCGCATATATATTATGAAAGGCCAAATACTACCCTCGGTCCAGTATTTTGCAAGCTGCATCAGTCGATGGTATGTCTTATCTTGGAGAAGCATCCTCCAAGGAGTCAATCTGTTGAGAGGGATAGTTACAACAGTGT
Source organism: Avena eriantha (assembly GCA_910589775.1). Taxonomy (NCBI): domain Eukaryota; kingdom Viridiplantae; phylum Streptophyta; class Magnoliopsida; order Poales; family Poaceae; genus Avena; species Avena eriantha. Next base: position 310,491,713 of record OU342742.1, read on the forward strand.
AGGTGCAGACATTTGGTCTGTCTGTGGATTCCAAGAGATGAAATTAGGCAAGTGATTATACTGCATGGGCATTGTGTGTACACAAAAGTTGCAGATTTAATAGACCTGCTATGGCATAGTGGGATAAACATTTGGTAAATTTTCTTACGTCGGCACAGATTATGTACTGGCCGACTATATACACCTTTTTTAAACCAATGAAGTAGTGTTTATCACCCAGTGAAGCATATACTCATTTTATGGAATAACCAATCAAAATTTAAGAAACTTGTACAAACCAGGAGCTAGCCTTAGTCAAGGAGGCAGAAGAGGTGGGGGAGCATAAGATCTTGGAGGTGGTCGGCGTAGTTGTGGTCCCTGCGCCGATTGCGCTGCCCTAATTCACCGCTGCCAACCTCGCCCCAAGTTGATGAGTACTTCGTGGTAATCCTCACACAACCCAGATCGGAGACCACCCGATTCACCTACGGTGCCCACCTATTGTGCTCTGATGTGCCGATATCTGCAAAATAAAAGATATGAACAAATAAACAAGAAGAAAAAATTATACATCACTTCATTAGAAAAGAGTATGCAACATGCCATGTCCAATTTTATCTTTCCTTCACGATCATCGTCTCCTAATATGCAAACTGCTTCTACTTGAGATTAAATCTGTATAATTGACAACCAAAAAGAACAAAAACCATTGAATGCATATATGTAGGTACCCATGAATTTTTCTCGATATGGTATAGCAAAAAACATTGGGTAAATTTGCTTACCTCGGCACAGACTATGTACTGACCATCGAAGACTGTATACCAAGCAAGTAAATAATTGTGTAGACAAACGACAAGAATGCAGTGGTACCCAAGTCAGACTTTTTCAGGAACAACTAATTTATCTCTCGTATATAGATACAACTAATCGTTCTAGTGTTCCTAAAGCAAAAAAAGAACTCGCATCTTTTGATCGGTTCATGGAGCAGAGAATGTACAAAACTTATATACACAAAACAGATTCAAATATCAGAGAATGAAACCAATACCATCATTGTCGGTCCACCATGGGCTCATGTCCATCCGGGACACTACAACCTAAGCACAATCAAGGCTCAAGCATTTCCCACCACAACCAAGGATCAAACATCTCCCGAGAAGAAACATCTACAACATGGAAAATCACTAAATACCATCTCTGGAGATAATCTGAAGAGCACGATGCACACCAGTTTTTTGTAGGCTGAAGTAAGAAGTACAATGGCATATACCCATAGATGAAGCCCAGCTACCAATATTAAATACTGAGAATCAATGCAAATAATAAGTTTTACTATGTATCGAGAATCAATGCAAATTATAATGGTTTGGTATATTCTGCTTTATTCATTAAGCAAGATATAAATGGAATCAAATAATCAGAAATTATAAAGAAAAAGCAGTAAAAAATAGTTATAAATGGGGTTCAGAAGTAGCTAAATGTTAATTACCCTTTCCTCCCCTGCATATGATAGCCTGGAGTCTCCAAAATTTGCGACAAAGAGACAATTGCCGACAAGTACAGTAGTCAATGCAGTAGACCCACACTGGTTTTGGGCACTATCAACTCACTCCCGGTACCTTCATAAGAATCATCTGCAGATAATAATACCTTGCATAAATTCTGTTAGTTGTATTTATACAACTCGATGTTCCAGCTGCTTAAAAACAAAAGGAATAAGGTGATACTATAGTGACTTTTATTTCACTCATGAAGTTTGGATGCCTAAGATGATGGCTGAAGACGTTTTGTTTGAAATGCTCAACTACTTTAGCACCACCATGACCTATAATAATGAACCATACATTTAACAATCCAATTTAGATGAAAATGGGCAAATTTGCTCTGCTTGTTCAACTTTTAACTTCTAACCATGGCGCCACCTGTGAGATTGTGAGTAATTTATATGCTTTTATCCATTAATCCCTCACAATATGGTTGCTTTATAATACATTTAACAAATAAATTCGGATGAAAATGGAAAATTTGTTCGGCTTGTTCAACTTTTAGTTTCTAAGCACTGTGCTTAACATGCTCAACATCGCAACTATGTACCTCTAACCACTCACTATGAAAATCTTCTAGTAAAATAAGATGGAAACTGTAAATTGACAATATATGTGCTGGGCGTATAGTCAATCAATGGCAAACAGAGGTACCAAATGAGCAAGTTGGCTTGTACAGCGTAGAATGCTTGTACTCATTGCTGCTTCCGACTTTAGGTAATGTACTTAAAAAATCTCTTTAATTCTGCTCACCGGGGGCATATTCAGATCATGACTCACAATAGAGTATATGGGATACCCATGATGCCGGAGTAACTTGCCGAGATAATATCAATAAAATTCATTCAAGTCAGATTCTCGAAACCAATCAATCTCTGATGTTTAACCCTGCAAGATTGAAATATATGAGAATCTCATTTCCATTCAAGGTGCAATATGACAATTATCTCAGTCCTAAAGTTCTAGCACGATGCCCAACTAAGCAAAGCCATAGACCAGAGGGAGGGAGGAAGGGAGGGAGAGATCGAACCAGCGTTGCCGAGGCCCTCCTTCTACCTCAGCACCAGCGGCTCCATGGAGCGCTTCCTCCTCTGCCTCCTCACCCACTAATTCGGCCCCATGGAGGGCGCGCATGGGGGTGGCAGAAGAACTGCTCGCCACCGCTGCTCGATGTAGAGGTGTCGGGGACGGAGGTTCCAGGCCACCGCCTCCTGCCATTGCCGATCCACCTCCTCTGGCTGCTCCTCCCTATGGCGCCTCCTTTTGGGTCCATGGCGTGGTGCTGCTTGCGCGTCAAGGGGGCTCACCGGCGGCTTCCGCCTAGGAGATGGGTGTGGACTAGGGGAGGTGCGGGGAGGCAGGGATTGGCGGCGGTGGCCCTTCTCAACGGCCAGAGGTGGAAGGAGGAGGAGGGACCGAGACCTTGGCGTACTACTGCTGCTCGCGGGTTGATGCGGCTCGCCGGTGGCGGCTTGGCCTGGAGATGGCCGTGGGGGAGGGGGCGCGAGCAGGGACGAACGGGGGGAGGCGGAGCAGCCGCCTGGCGAATTGGGAGCGAGGGGATCGTGGTTAGGGTTTTCTCGGTGTGTTTCCATTTATATGACACGGTGAAAAGAAAATTACGGCTGAGATTTACTGTGAGGCAAGATCAACGGCTAATCAAATCTGATTATTGTGGTGCCTCCCGGGACCTTCGCCGATCATTCATATATTGATGCAAACACACACATACGCTCTTCTTTGGTTTAATTATAAAAGTTTTTGTTAACCCTAAACTTGGGCGATTAGAGCTTGATAAGCTTGATTAATATTTTTGGGATGTTACAGGATAAGTATAGAGGCTGACGTCATCAGTAATTCAATAAATCATTTAGATGTTTTATTTTAATAATTCCAGAAAATGATTAAATATTTTGTTTTATAATTCAGAAAAATATATATTATATATCAAAATGTTCACAATAATAAGTTCTATATTATAAACCTATTATAATATTTTATTTTCCAACTTAAATAAGATAATAATCATTATTAGTAAGAAACCTATTAGGGATAAAACTTAAATAAATATACTATTATTTAAAAATTCTTAAAAATAAGTATAAGATACCAAAATTCTTAAAAAAACAAAATATACATTTAAAAACTTGTTTCATATATTTTTATGTCACTTAATTAAATGTTATTATTTATTAAGTCTTTATAAAATGAGAAAACTTATAAAAATCACATTTTATTATTTAAAAATCACAACAATACTTATAATATACCAAAATGATCACAAAAATAAAATCTACACATTAAAAATATAACTCTTCACTTTTGAAGTAAAATAAATGAAAGTATTTATTAAGTCTTGATTAAAACTATTTCCTAATATCTTGATGGATCTTTACTTTACCTTTAACATTAATTACTTAAAGTCTAAAAGTGAATAACAAGTTCAATTAATGTTTAAGTAAAGTCAATATAGGTCTAACCATTTTAAGTTGTACTTACTAAAACTACCATTTAAAATTAAGTATGTCTTACTCTCCAAAAATATTTTATCAATTATAAAATCATCAAGATTTCAATACTAATTCTTTTAGAAGTTTTGGAATCCACTTTAAAAGCTAAACAATTTTTTTAAGTATTTAACATGATGCCATTCCCATATTTATAGAAATGAGTATTAATTCTATAATAAGTAAGTGATTCTATAAAATCAAGAGAACACCACTTCCATAAAGGCATAATACTTTTGTTTCACCTTGATGAAGTGTTAAAAGTCTCCACTTGCTAGTGGAATAGCTATACGAAAATACTAAAAATTATTTAACCTTAAAGCTAACACTTTAAGGTTTTATTATTAATTACAAGTATTAAAGTAGAAAACAATTACTTTTCTAAGTAATATTTTCCACAAAAGTTATTCTTCTAAGAAGTATTAAAAGTAATCCTTAACCATTTCTGTGAAGACTCTAATGAATTGACAATCCTATTCAAGCAGTTCTTATGTGCCATTCCACATTTGAGTAGTGTAGTATTGCATGCTACTTGTTGTATTTACATATTGTTTCACACACTCACAAGCCTTAATAAGAAGCACAAGTGTGACATTGGTATAAAAAGTGCAACACATTCCAAAGAACTCATCACAAGCTTCAAACCCTATATCAGATACAATTAGTCTAGTAATTCGTGTTTATCAAACTACGTTACATTACTTATGCACAATTGCATCTTGCTTCTTAAACATTCGTCCTTACCGGACCAATGATGTTGTTTAAAGAATTTGGATTTTCTAGTATCTCGAAGACCGTGAGTGTATAATCTTGCAATCACAAAAGGCAATTTCACACTTGCTCATGTCCTTTGATTATTTTCTATCAAATGCTTGTAACTCAAATGTTATCATCACCTGCATTTCAAAGAGTTCAGAAAATAAAATTTTCAAAATAATATGATTATGGATTATTTACCAAATGTTAATAATCTATTGATACAGTTCCAGCTGTAAAGGAACATAATATCTAGGACTTAACAATGAATGTCGCTAGTGATTCTAGCGCCGTATATTACGCGTTAACCATGAGATCTGGAATGAGACGGAGAAGTCAGCTGGATCTTCTTCCTTTCGCACAGACGGATGACCCGATCATGAGGCTGAGGATTTCTCGTGGAGAAACCTAGTACATGGGTGGATCCCCTTAGTTTCCCGTGATTTTGGTGTCTAGATTATCTTGAGAGGCTGTCAGTGGTTTAGCTGGTCCTTTAAGGGAGCTTGCGAGGGCATAACTGTCTCATAGAGACTTCAGGGTCCTACCAGAGTTATAGTTGGTCCTATAAGGGCTTACAGAGATGGGGCATGTCCTAGAGTATCATGTCTTCATGTGGGGTGGCGGAGAGGGGCAGTGATTGGCTTGGATCACCTACTCGACCCCACATCAAGGAATTGTGGACAGGAATAAGCTGCCCGGTTGTGCAACAAGGATTTGGTCTCTCATGGGAAAAGTAACACACCTTTGTAGAGTGTAAGAACTGTGACATGCTACTCCTATTCCGGGAAGGATCTATGAACACGGTAAGAAATGAACCCCATGAAGGTTCTAGTCAACCTGTGAAGGCTGTCGGACATAGTTTTTAGAATAAAAGCAACCTTTGAAGAAATGTTTATGAAAACCTGCATTGCCTATGACCTTTGGTCTATGGTTGAAGAGATAGTGCATCATACACTCCTTTTTAGTGAACTTGCTGATTACGCTAGTACTCAACCATAACTTCTTAACCCTTGCTAGGTTCTAAGCCGTTGAAGACGATGTCAACATTAATTTCTGCTCAAGAAACCAACACGGTAGCTCAAGTTCTTCAATAAAGTTAATGGAGTCAACATATACATCAACCGAAGCAAAGGCGAAGATCTTGATTAGATAGGAGTAGATACTCTAGACATAAAATCTACTTCTGTAGAGCATTGCAATAGCAGCAACGGCAAGCCAAATATTTTAGATACTAGTCTTAGTTACTAGTTAGTTATGAGTTATTATTTCTGGTTCTTTTTTGTAAGAAGTGTCTTTCTCTCTCTTTAACCTAGAGTGTTCTCTAGATCTTTTGTAAAGAGTCGAGATGTAATCTATAGTCACGTCTTGGACCTATTGTGTTTCTGTTGTACCACTGTGTGGGATGTAATACTAGTGAACGATGTTTCATTGGTGTTATGTCAAGAACTATAGTATACTACATCATGTAGTGGTATGATGGGTCACCGCAGATGGTATTAGAGCATATCCTTTGACCTTAGGATTAAAACCCTTTTGGAAAGATCTGTAGGTTGGATAATGACTATAGGAGCCATCTTATCTAAACCAAGCATTGTGATGGGTGTCCACTTGAGGATAAACCTTGTCACACTTAAGTTGGATGTTTTTATCATCTTTCTTAAGGAGTAGTTATATGTATTCTCTAGAGAAATGTCATTTTAGAGTAGCCCTAAATAGGTATAACATCACTAAGATATCCTAAGTAAGATAAAATATCAAAGATAATTATGACTGAGATTAGAATACCTTGAGAAGTAGTTTAAATGGTGTAGTCTATCCATAGGATCCATGTAAAGTAGCAAAATATTTTCATTAGATTGTAATGATAGGCTACATGATGAAGACCATTGGAACATGTGTATATGTAATGGTAAGTAATCGTGTGGGATTCACTTGACAATTCTACGTAATGAAGTTGAATTTTGTTCTGGATCAATAATAGTAAGCTAAGAAGAAGAGTCGTCATGGTGAGATCAGCTCTTCAAACATGATGAAAAGGTAAATCTTTACAAGTTTATGGTGAGAATACCTCTAAGACCATGATAAGTTTGTAATTAGGACCAGTACTTAGTAAGTAATCTTGTAATAATAGTAAGTAAAGCACAATGTAGGTCTATGATAGAAGTCATAGGTATTATAACATTACGATGATTTTTGGATTAAGGTAGTCACTACAATGTAGTTAGTAGTTTTGAGAGATCATGTGAGGATAGTTTACAATAGAATGGAAAATTGGTAGTCTTTAGTAGACCCAAAAGAAAGACTAGAGGTTACTGAGAACCAAAGTGAGACCACCTTGCTCAAAATTATCCAATTGCAATTGATCAATTTGGGTAAATACTGAGACAAAGTATAGTTTAACCCTTATGTGCTAAGTATCACAAAGTAAACCTACACTAGGAGGTGTCATATATTACACAGCTAAGCCTGAATTCTAGAGATGTTATACTCAACTACTATATTACAGGCTTAGAATAATGTGTGTTATATGCACCACATTTGGATTTCTTGGTTTTTCTTGGATATTCTTGATTGTCTAGATCTATACATGAAGTTTGACTTGATGTGCAAATGCACGTTGCATCAGCAAGTTATTACTTGATGTTATAGACCTGGATAGAAAAGGAATTTGTGTAAGGGAGTGACGAGATCCGAAGATCAAGATGAAGACTTGCAGGTAGAAAGAAGCTAAATGTAAGGAGTATCAACACTATTTTGAAGGATGGATCAACCCCAACTAATTATGAGCTGGCAATAAAAAGGAATATTAGTGTAGAAAAAGGTGGAGAGCAACATGAAGGATGAACTTATGTTCACTTAAAGTAGGTGATGTTGCTCAGAAGTTAATGAAGTAGTTGTCCCAAGATCATGGAAGTAACGCGAAGGGGAGCAAAGAAGAAGTCTTGGAACAAAAGTGGTATTCAAGATCTGGAAACTCAGAGAGAATGCCAGGAAGAAGTAGAAAATCCGTAGGGTAATCCATACACCTAGGAGGATCCTCAGTAGGTATCTGTAGCTAGTATTCTAGCGGTGTAGTTAATCAGGTCATCTTTGTATGATTTAAAGAGCATAAAACTTGGCCTAAGTTAAGGTAGACCTAAGGAAGTATGAAATTAAGGCGATCGAGTTTGGAGATGTCTCGTGAAATCGGGGTTGTTAGTGAGAAACAATGCCCAAAAATGTTAAGAGTAAGACAAGTAATGTTGGTAGATTCGTTTCGGAGATCCACAACTGTGTGGGTATATCGCAGATTCTTTCGTGAGACCTTCTAGAGGTAAAGTATAAGCTAGACAGGGACCAATATCCTTACTATTGAGCTAATGGGTATTATACATGAAGTTTAGAGACCATTAGAAAACTCTAAGGGGGAGAGTAAATAATAAACACATAAGTGTTGTTGTTTGACTTTCTGAGTAAAGGCTAGAGAAGACTTACTAAACTATGACAAGGTTAAGCCTTATTCTCATAAGGTTATAAGAAGTCATCATTATAAAGTATTTCCGAGAGTATGTCTAGATGAATGATCAAAGTAGACATAAATGCTTAACCCTAGTGGACTAGTTATAAAGGGGAAACAACTGGTAAGTTGTCCTTAAGAAGGAGGAGAGCCAATTAAAATAGTCTAGTGTAAAGTAGTAGGAAAGCCTGATCGGAATGGATGAAATATGTGCAAAACCAATCTTAAGTAGGACTGTGAAGACACAACTCAAGACATTGTAGTAGGAGTTATACTATATATAGGAAACGAAAGTTGGAAGTTGCTAAGTATGAAGAGAATTCAAGGAAAAATATGTGGATATGGGATACTAAAATTATACCCAATTATGATCACAATGGAGTTAAGAAATGTCGTGATCAATACAAGTCAACAACTTATTCCAAAACGTAAGAGAGTACGAACTTCGGGGACGAAGTTTATTTTAAGGGGGAGAGTCTGTAACATCCCAGCATTAGAGCTTAGAAATAAGATGAGATCAGGTGTGTGCATTGCATTCATGCATAGAAAATCTGGATAATTTTCGCGCTTTTAAATAAAACATGTCAAAGTGATTGAAGCATCTCTTAATTTGGTGGAACTGAAGTAGATCATCAAGTCGACTGCGATAAGTTTCAATATGACCTTTGCTAAAACCTTATCTTTGGGTAACATAATTTGATCTAAGGGTAGATCAAATGTAATAAAACTAAGTCACAACACACTACTTAATAAGGAGTATTAGATCTTCTAGAGATCATTACATACAACAACTCAAGGATGAATACTTAATATTCAAAAGATGATATCAAGGTATTATCTACCATAAATCCTGAATACCAAGGTAAGTATATAACTTAAGTAAAGAAACTCTATAACTAAATCTTGATACACTTGATTTCCATAGTTATTCCTACCATGGGTATCATGGTGGTTCTTAAACATTAACTCTTATCAGAAATAAGAGTAGAAAGAGAAGTTGAGCCAAGACCATCCATCACATACCCTTAGTGTCATGTTAATAGATGACAATCCTATTTAACCAAGTCATAGAGACAATTGATCATCAAGGTTGAGTGATCAATTCTTGACCTAGAACTTATTGATTCTTAGCTTTGGCTTGTTATATTGACCTTCCAAAGACCTTAAGTAAAGTAATAAGAAGGAACTAGTTATGGTAGAGTATGTCATCATCAATGGAATGTGATCCTTGGTGGGGACAGAACCATCTGATGTTGGAGGAGATAACTGACTCATGAGTTAACTAGAATAAGTGTCTAAACCTAACAGTTAAGCTAGTAATTGAGAAGCTATTAGAAAGCTAGTAGTATTAGGGTATCCAATGATAATCTTGTTAAGCCAAGTAAATGTAAATGTGGAGTAAGATTCCTTAACAAGATAAGCCTATAGATAGACTAGTACAAGTCTACTGCTTAGTGTTAATAGATCTTGATCAGATAATTAGAAGCCTAAGCTAAGAATGAGAAAGGGTTGGTGGTCATTATTCTCAAGTCACTTGAGGATACATGACTAGGTGTTGAAGAAGAGTTATGTGTATACCAAATTAGGTAGAACCTTGGTAAGTTGAATCATCTAGCTTGATCATGAGTGGACAAGCTAGAGTACGATGAAGTATAAAATATAAGTTGTATAGAGTAGTTGGAGGCAAAGTAGTTTAACCAAGTTAGTATGAGAACAACTTGTATTATAGAGAGTAGTACCATACCTATTCCATAGGATTGTTATTACATTTGATATAGAGATAATTGTTAACTTGCAAGCCTTGGAAGTAAATGCGAGGTGGTTATAACAGGAGTTAATGGATGGAGTTAGAAATAGCTACATCGATAGATTCATTAGTAGTAGTTAAGAAATGGAAGTTTCATACTAGAGTAGTAACGGAGAATGATTACTGCTGAAATGGCATGACCATGTCATCATATAATGATGGATACGGTGAAGTATGATGATTGACTTATTCAGGAAGATGTGATCTTTGTGAATAAGATAAGAGGGATATATAGAGTATATTTAGAAAATAAAATCCTTATTTAAAGACAAGCTTAAGGAAGTATTAAGGTAGGAGTGCTTGAGAAATCTTTAATCAACAGAATATCAAGCCATGACAGAACCCTATTTACCTCTTTCTCCAAAATCCTAGAATGAAGCTAGCAGTGGGAGTAATTCCTATTCTTAGGTAGCGAGAGAATCATACCTCTTAGTCAAATAAAATTCCTAAGAGATAATTAGAATCCTCATTGAGAGAGTGTATTAATGGAAGCCTTGTCCACCTTATTATCTTAAACCCTAATAGAAACTTAGATCCATGGACTAACATATTACTCTAGGAAGTAATTCTAATATCTCACTCTAAGAGGGGATATTAACGCTAATCATACATTTAGAAATAGTGTCTTTAAACCTTAATCTTCATCCATATTCATAATAGAATATGATTTCCTCAAACCTTCTCCAAACTAGGATAACTATTTGTAAATGAATATTTTGATTTACCCATTAATGATTATTATTCATATGTAATGACTTAACCAAGGTTGTTCTATAATAGTTCTAAACACTACAAATCAAATAGGACTTGAGTAGAAAAATTCACCAAACTTGGAGGACCCTGAAATTTAAATCACCCTATTATGAACCACAAGACTTAAAGCATTATAATATATATCAATTCTTAAGTGCGGCTAAGCTTGAATAGAAATCTTATATACATCATAAACAATCTCAAGTTATTGCTATTAAAATTATTCAGTAAAAATAAAACCAGTGTTATAGAATTTTCGGATAACAAACAAAAATAGTAAATCACTAAGAGATATTTGTTACAAGTAATAAATCAATTTTCCAAAGAGCTTGAATGTTTAAAAATAATAATAACATAATAGAATGCCAAACCAAGTGGCACATTAACCCATGTCGAACCCTAGTTGATTCAATGAATTTTGAATATTTGAATCATTGTAAAAAAATTGAATTGAAAAGAAAAACAGAAAACAGAAATAGAAAAGGAATCAAAAAATAACAAAATAAAACCAGGCCGCAGCCTAGTTCCTATCCAGTGCCCAGGACATCAGCAAATATTTTTCGCTTACTGTGCTACAGCCCACAATGGCCCAACAGCAGCCCGGATCACCTCCCCTCTCTAACTGACAAGTGGGACCAGAGGAGGACAGTGGGTTGAGACAGAGATTTTGCCAAGGGATTTTCTGCAAAACTTCCATCATCATCAGCGTCACGCACACAGACAGCTCGCTAGAGCCTTCGCTGCCGCTCTATGCGCTCATCGATGTCAGCCGCGTGCCACGATACACACCGTCGATGCCAGGAGGGGATACGAATGCCACTGCGATATCTCGGCTCATCCTCATCCCCATTCTCCCTTTATCTCTCGCTCTCTACCGTCCATATGAAAAGGCCACCCGAAGCCTAGCCAGTGGTCGCCGCCATCCCTGCTGCTCCCGGCCACCCTAGCTCCATTTGAAGCCACCACCAAGCTCGCCATGCTGTACTTGTTCACCCCCAGTAGGTCACGCAGCCCCACGAGCCCACAAACTCCCGAATCAAAGCATTGTGTCTGACGCCAGCCATTGTGCTCATCGTCAACCTCGACCTCACCTCGTCCCACCGTCAAGCCCGCAGCATTCCTGGTGAGCTTCTGGTCCATATGGACCCCTTTGTTTTGTTGATTTCTTGTCATAGCATAGCCCTCGCGAGCACCCGCCACCGTCGCTGCTGTCCTCCATCATCGGCCATCTTCCAATGACCCTTAGGTAGTAGCGTCACTAATTTAAGGTTCCCCATGCCACACTCGTTCTCTCTGGCCTAATCGCGCCTACTGATTCACGCTAGATCGCCGCCTGACCTCACCGGTGAGGTGACATCAGCGTGACGTCACGATTGCGTCACACCCCGCCCAGTCAACAGTTTTGACCAAGTCTTGCTTACGTGGCTACCGACGTGGCCACTGGCCCTGTAACACCCCAAAAATATTAAGATTAACAAGTCAAATCATCAAAGTTTAGGGTTAACAAAAAATTTCTTAGTAAAGTTAATATGAGTGTACGTGTGAATTGCATTAGTATATGAATGAGTGCAAATGCCATGTTTAATTGCTACAAATGATAAGGAATGGTTTAAAGATGAATACTACATCATGTAGGCATTTACAAACAAAATCAAAAGAAAATAAAATCAAATATGAATCATATAAGCAAATGGTCATTTTGACCAAACTTATCCACTAGACCACTTTGTGTGTTTCTAGTAAAAGACTTCTAACAGAAACTTTCCCCATTCTTTTCACCCCTTGCTAGATCACGTAAAAGTGAACCCAAGCCCACTTTACAAACAAACAGAAACAAATTCCAAATCTATTTAAATGACATTGCCAAATTGAATCAAGTTCATATGTATAGATCATCATTTTTCAAAACCCACACAAACCAATTCACCTTGACTTTTCCAAGCAACCATAGACACTCAAGCACGTACTCAGAACACTCACCAAATTTCATCCAAAAATTCAAAACTTGAATTCATGCAGGCATTTGGTCGAGCACCTAGCAGACAGAAAAAACACTTGCCTAACTTCTACTTTTCTGAGCAGTGGTCACTCGCCACTAGCCCCTCATTTCTCTCCCCTTGTCTCCCTTAGTGCCAAGCAGCACGGCAAACCAGCTCCCCCTCTTCCGTTCGCGCTAGTACCACGTCGCCCGAGCTCGGCGCGCCGGTCGACCAAGCACCCCTCGCCACAGCCAATGCTGCCCTCTCCCACGATGTCCAGGGGACGCAACCGTCCAACACCACCTTCTGTCCACCCCTCGACAGAAGACGCGCCGTGGACCACCCGAAAACACCGCACCCATTTCTCTGCCTGCCATGCTGAGAGCGCGCTAGAACGCCACAGCCGACACGCGCACACACGATGTGCCTCGCCCTAACAGCGTGTGCCCACACTCATAGTGACACCAGCTACCCCCAGACACGCCCATTTGCCGCCGTGCGGACCGTAGCCACTGTGCGCCGTCTCGAACGCCGCTGCTCCCGTGGAGAGCACCGACCATTCCTGACCGTCCATTGCCGCACCATCAAGCGCATGACCACCACCCTGAAGCATCACGTCGACCCCTACCCTCAACCATGCCGATAGCCCCCTATAACGACATCGCCAACGAGCCCGAGCCATGCCGCTTTGTCCCTCTCATCGGTGTATAAATAGCCCAGCCCTCATTCGCCACACCATTCCACTCCCCTCTCGCTCACAAACCTCCCACACCTCTCCCCGGAGCAAGGCGAGCACCAGCCCACCGGAATTTCACCGGAGCCCGCGTTGTAGAGGAAGAAGGAGCCCGTTGATTGCGACCCCCAGGAGCCGCCGCGACCACCATTCGAATAGCCATCCTCGACAAGCCCGATCGACCCTATCGCCGACCCTAGATGGAGCCCTGGTGAGCCCACACGTACTCCCAGCGTCACGTTAGGGTTTGTTTCTTGCCGGAGCTGTTCGACGGAGATGAAGAATCCGTAGGATCATGTTCTAATCATTGGGCTAGGATTGCTGGATACCGTTTCGGGTTAGGTTAGTCGCTGATGCGTGGGACCGTCCTATCAGTAGCCAGCTGCGCCAGCGCCGTGCAGTTGGGCCGGCCCGTTTACTTTCCCGCGCAAGCCTGTTGATTCAAATAAGATTTTGCCATTTTAGTTAAGACTAGATTCTGTCAGTAGATTAAAAAATCAATTCAAATAGATTCACTAAACCAAATTGCATGATTCCAATTTTGTTAGGAAGGTATTCTAATTATCTATCCAATCCCGTTGGATTCAAACCATGTGAAATTATAGATCATCTATAGTAAAAATAACAAGACAGAGAGTTTTCCAACTTCAAACATTTTTCAAAAATCAACCATAAATGCTTTTGAGTTGATTCCAACTCTCAAAAATCACATTTGACAAGATGTATCTGAATATGTAAAATTATTTAGGTTTACATATGGTGATCTTGGACTAGTACTAAAAGCATGCTATATAGGCATTTCTAGTCACTTTAATTTTTATTAAATAGTAATTTTTAAACATTATAAAATATGACCAATACTTTAAATCACATTCCCAAGTATTAGAATATGTGGTGATGACATGTATCAATATGATCCCATATTTTAATTGGAGAATATTAAATCTTAAGTATTTCAATGAGTAGAAATTAATTTTCTAAAATAAGATTAGCACCCCTCATTAGTGAATACCCTAGAGTTGGATAGTTACACTTGATTAGCACCCCTCATTAGTGAATACCCTCAACTTTAGTGGCTAGTGCTAAGCATAAAAGTTGATCACTTTAGTTGGGAATACTTGGTGAAAATGATTATGAAAACCTTGGAATGATGGTTCATTCTATTGAGATGTTTTGACATGTGTTATGAACACAAAATGATTTGATGATGAAAATGTTGAGGCATGAGCCTTAGCACTTTATAAAAAGTAATGGTTGGGTTAGGATGCGATATCATTCCAATTTTACCGTATAACCACAATACCTGAAATGGGTAGGGCTTAACTAGAAGTTTATATGCCTTAGTATGGGTTCCCTCGCGGGAAGTGGTTGACCTGAGGCTACCTCGTGAGTGTGAATGTACACCTATGCAGTCCCCAAGATGGCAGATGGCCATGGCTGGGAGGCCAAGCTCATAGGGGAGGTGCCTATACTAGAGCGTGTAATTGAAAGGTTAGGATTGATTATCCGCATACTAAGTATGATGATTCAGGGTTATCCCTGATGGATGTATCAAATTTTGTGGTGAAAGTGTACCACCTCTGTAGAGTGTCAAACTATTTGAATATCCACGTACGCGGTCATGAAAAGTTGGAGTGGCCATACCGTTCCGTTGTCAAATGTTTTCAAAAATGACTTGTGAATTGAACTATGACTTTGACTTGACCACAATAGGATCGTGGACATGAAAACTAGGTTCCCACTTAGGTGATGTAGAACATTAAATTAGTTTCTTTACTTTTGAACTCAGTATGAAATAAACTTGGATTTTCAAATAAACCTAGAGCTTAAGATTCCTACTAGAACTACCTTACTTGTTAGTGATAGTTTGCGTGTACTTAAAGAGTACTCATGGCTTTGTCCCTGGCTATTCACGTGGCTAGACTATGAGGAGGACTACTAGGAAGACGGACAGCAGGAGGTCTATGACAACTAGGGTCATCTCCCATCGTCAGCATTGCCTGTGACCCAGAAGATGGATCCCCTATTGTGTTTACTTTCCGCTGCTTTGATTGCATTAAGACTAGATCATGAGATCCTTTATTTGTAAGACCTTTATTATGGTTTGTAATGGATGATGTACTGTGGTACCAATTTTTTTATGTCTCAAAAAAATGGTAGTCCTGGAATTGCGAGGTATGGCATAACAGGCATCTAGGATTAAAAATTCGGGTGTTGACAAGTTGGTATCAGCGCCATCCTGACCATAGGAGACCCTAGTTAGAATGGACGTCTGAACAAAAACTTAGTTTCAAAACAAAAGAGGCGATTATTTATAAAAACCTATTTCCACTCTTATCCTTGAGATTCTTTCAAGAAAATTCATGTTCCTAAAAAATTCTTGTAACCCTACATAAAATTTGACACACTTGATCACCCCACTAACTTGCTTACCCTAAATTCTTATAGATGGAGGTCAAGTATAGTAAGTTCTACCAGCTAGGCAACGGAGGCCACTTGATCTTTGAGAGGGGTCTCGATGCACTCGTAGAGTATCTTGAGCGCCCGCACCAGGAGTTCTTCGGGGCCCAACTCAACGATCAAGTGTGAGAAGAACTACAGTGGCTGATAGTTGGAGATATCCGAGCCAAGATGGAAGCACCCACTTAAGAGAAGGTCCAATTCAGCTTGAGGGAGAACAACTGGCTAGACGGATTAGCCAGGGCTATGCATGAAGCTCTTGCCCGTCTGTGTGGGAAAAACATCAACCAGATTAGTGGAACTCGCTTTTATCACTACGCAAGGCGTGATTCTATGGGAATGCCCTTGGAGATGCCAGGACACCCAGAGCTGAAGCACCAGGTGGATAATCTCGACTTCATGTTGTATGATAGACAGAAGGAGTTGGACAATGCTCGTGGCTACGCCAACCACAACCATGCCATTGCAGTCAAGAAGGACCAGACCGTCGGCATCCTCACAAAGGAGCGCCAGTCACTATGTTGTCAGCATGACAAGAAGGATTGCATCATCGATCGTCTTCGCAAGAAGGTGGCCACTCTCGAGAAGACCATCTGTGAACAGGAGATCCAGCTTGAAGCAAAAGAGGAGGAAGGTAAAGATATTCATGGAGATCTCTACTCTTACCTCAGTGATGATGATGACTACCTAGAGGATCATGCCATGGAGTTCCACACTATTGATGATGATTCCACCTTCATTGATGATGATTATATGCACTTGAGAACTACCATAGGAGTGATTTGTACCCGGTCCCACTATATCGTAGTTTCACTGAATGGTTCTTAAAACCATCTGTTTTCTATTTTGTGTTGTGGTGTGTGTTTGTATTGGGTGCTATGAATGAATGAATGAATGAGAGGAAGTTGTTAGTTTTCAAAACCTGAGTCAAACTCAAAGTTTAAAACTTTGGGAACAAACACATAAACCTTAGAAATTCCCCCTTGTCTCATTATCTATCTCAATCTTCAGATGACTCGCAGAAATCCTAGAGGAAGCAGCTCATCCCAGGACCCAATGTTGCAGATTCTGCAAATGTTAGTTTCTGACCGTGAAGCTAGTAGAGCCGAACGCCAAGCCAACTTAGCCACCATTCAACAAATAGCTCAGATGGCCCACAATAACCAAGGTCACGAAAACCAGGATAACCATGGATCCAAGCTCAAGAACTTTCAGAATACCAACCCGCCTATATTCAGTAAGTCTGAGGATCCCTTAGATGCTGATGACTGGCTGCAAACCATGTAGAACAATTTGAAGGTCACAAGAGTTGAAGCCAATGAAAAAGTACTGTTTTCCACCCATTATCTGGCAAGTGATGCAAGAGCCTGGTGGATTAGTACTCGTACCATGAACGATGGGCAAAGGATGACGTGGGAAGCATTCAAGATCAAGTTCAGCCGGACCCATGTGCCCCAAGGTTTGGTCACAAGGATGAGGGATGAGTTCAGGGACTTGAAGCAAGGTAGAATGACTGTGGTGGAAACCGTGACAAATTCTTATCTTTAGCTAGATATGCCCCTGATGATATTAGCACCGAAGCAAAGAAGAAGGAAAGGTTCCTGAATGGATTACATGATGAGATACAGACTATGATAGTCAATATCCATTTTGCGGATCTAGAAGAACTAGTGGTCTCTGCCATCTAGATGGAAGGAAAGATAAACCAAGCAAATCACAACCACAAGCGTCACACGATGCACCATCCTGGATCCCACCATACCAAGAAGTATCGCCCCAACCCATCTACAAGATATGCCCCAAGAAACAACAGACCCCCTATGTACCGTCCAAACTATCCCAATCGTGGCAAAGGGAACTTGAAGTCTTGAGCAAACCACAACAATAACCCCGGCAACGCCAATAACTGCAACCGTGCACCGCCCAAGTCCAACAACAAAAACAACAACAACAATACTGCCCCAAGGACTGGAAGCAATGTTGTGCCTATTGCAGGAAAGGACAAGTCCCTGATTACTTGCTTTGAATGCGGAGTCAAGGGTCACTACTCCAACGAGTGCCCCAAGAAGCTTGCAGCAACCACCAATGTGAATGCACCCGCTAAGCCGCAATGCCGTGTTCATCCTGGAAAGAGATTTTCCCCAGGGAACTCGCTCCACCGCAACGGCCATCTGTTCCACATGAATGCTGAAGAAGCTCAGGAAGCGCCAGATGTCGTGTTGGGTATGTTTTCTGTTAACTCAGTACTTGCAAGAGTGTTGTTTGATTCAGGAGCATCGCACTCGTTTGTTCCAGAAGAATTTGCACGCACTAGTAAGATTCAACCAACAAAATTGAAGCATGTTATGATAGTTCAAATACCTGGTTCAACCACCAAAGCTAGAAAAATTTGCCAAGCTGTACCTATCAGAATCCATGAAATAGATTTTTATGCTAATCTAATAGTACTTGGAACCAATGGTTTGGAAGTAGTACTAGGAATGGATTGGATGTCGAAACATAAAGGATTGATCGACTAAGCTAAGAAAGCCATAACCATGACTAGTAGCTCTAGAGTATCAGTAGAGCATGTATCCGAGACGCTACCCCGTCAATTCAAATGCAACAAGAGTCTAGCCCAACCAACCCTAGACCAAGTCAGAGTAGTCTGTGAATACCCCGACGTATTCCCAGATGAATTGCCCGGTATGCCCCCAGATCGGGATATCGAGTTCATCATTGAACTAATTCCTGGAACTAGACCCATAGCTCAGAGACCTTATAGTATGAACCCATCTAATTAGTGGAGCTGAATAAACAACTTGATGCTATGCTAGAGAAAGGTCTGATTCAACCAAGCGCATCGCCATGGAGATCGCCTGTTTTGTTTGTGGATAAGAAAGATGGAGGTAACCGTTTGTGCACGGATTACTGCAAGTTGAATGATGTCACCGTCAAGAACAAGTACCCATTGCCGAAGATAGAAGATCTGTTTGACCAGTTGACTGGTGCCAGAGTGTTCTCTAAGATTGATCTTAGAACTGGTTATCATCAACTCAAGATTCGTTCAACGGATATCCCAAAGACCGCCTTTACTACCAGATATGGATTGTATGAGTACACTGTCATGTCTTTTGGATTAAACAATGCCCCCGCTTATTTCACGAATCTCATGAATAAGATTTTTATGAACTTCCTCGATAAGTTTGTTGTTGTTTTTATCTACGATATTCTGATCTATTCCAAGTCAGAAGAAGACCATGATCTACACCTAAGAACCATCCTTGAAACCCTTAGAGAACATCAGTTGTATGCCAAGTTTAGCAAATGTGAGTTCTGGTTGAAGGAAGTAGGATTCCTAGGACATATTATGTCGGCAGGAGGAGTCGATGTCGATCCCGCCAAGATTAAGGATGTTGAAGAGTGGAAAACCCCAACCACTCAAACCCAAGTCCGCGCATTTCTCGGATTACCGAGATATTACCACAAGTTTGTTGAAGGATTTTTGAGCATCGAAAGACCGATGACCCAATTATTGAAGAAAGATTAGAAGTTTGAATGGATAGACAAATGTGAAGCAAGTTTTGAAGAACTCAAGAAGAGATTGATTTCAGCCCCAATTCTGATTATGCCAGATATCAAGAAGCCTTTTGATGTGTATTGTGATACATCCAAGATTGGTCTCGGATGTGTGTTGATGCAAAAAGGCAAAGTCATATCATATCTATCTAGACAACTAAAACAACATGAGCAAAACTATCCTACCCATGACTTAGAACTACCAGCCATAGTTTTAGCTTTAATGACCTGGCATCATTACCTTATGGGTAACCGCTATTAGATTTTTTCGGATTACAAGAATCTAAAGTATATTTTCACCCAAAAGGAGCTAAATATGAGGCAAAGGAGATGGATAGAGTTAATCAAGAATTATGACCTTAACATTCACTATCACCCCGGCAAAGCCAATGTGGTAGCAGATGCTCTTAGCATATTGCCGTGTAGATTAAACACCATGATAAAATAAGCCCAGCCAAGTTTGCATGAAGAGTTGGAACAGTTTATAACGGAGCTAGTTTGCAAAGGATTCTTAGCCAGTATTGAACTTCAACCCACTTTGACCAGTCAGATCAAGGAGGCACAGAAAGGAAATGCAAGTATCAATGGAATCAAGCATCGTATCGGTACAGGGAAGGTACCCGGTATCACCGAAGATGAAGGAGTTTTGTGGTACAAAGGACATATTTGTGTACCAGCAGATTCTGAACTAAAACAAGTCATCATGCAGAAAGCTCATGATAATCTTTATTCTATCCATCCTAGGGGAATAAAGATGTATCAGGATTTGAAAGAGCAATTTTGGGTGGCATAAGATGAAGAGAGAAATCGGAAGCTACATAGCCAAGTGTGATATTTGTCAGAGAGTCAAAGCGGAACATCAGCGACCCGCATGACTTTTGCAACCATTGCAGATTCTAGAATGGAAATGGGATTCTGTCGGAATGGATTTCATCACCGGATTGCCTACATCGAGTAGGGGAAATGACTATATTTGGGTCATAATTGATAGACTGTCCAAGGTAGCCCATTTTATACCTCTCAGAACCACCTACCAGAGTTTGAAGCTAGTAGAGCTGTACATTGCTCGAATCGGTAGTTTGCATGGAACCCCTAAGACCATAGTGTCGGATCGAGGAACCCAGTTTACCTCTAGATTTTGGCAGAAAGTCCAAGAAGGATTAGGAACCAAGCTGAACTTCAGCACCGCTTATCACCCGCAAACCGATGGACAAACTGAAAGAGTCAACCAAATCTTAGAAGATATGTTGAGAGCTTGTGTTCTAGAATATGGATTAAAATGGGAAGATTGTTGTCTGCCTTTCGCAGAATTCTCATACAACAATAGTTATCAAGTTAGTTTGCAAATGGCCCTGTTAGAATTTCTGTATGGAAGGAAGTGTCGTACCCCCTTTAATTGGTCGCAAGTAGGATAGAGTCACATCTTCGGACCTGACATCCTACGAGAAGCCGAAGAGAAGGTTCACAAAGTCCATGAACACCTCAAGACCGCCCAATCCAGACAGAAGAGTTAAGATGACAAAAGACGTCGAGACCTGACCTTCAATGTCAAAGATTTTGTGTATCTCAAAGTATCACCCTTGAAAGGAATGCAGCATTTTCAACTTAAAGGGAAGTTAGCCCGCAGATATATTAGACCCTTAAATATTTTAAATTGCCGAGGAGAAGTATCATATACTCTGGAACTGCCAGAGGAGATGCCATCCATACATAATGTGTTCCATATCTCGTTACTTGAAAAATGCCTAGAAGTTCTAAAGAAGACCGAAGTGTTCAAGAACATCGATCACCGAGCCATAGATATCAACTAGGATCTAACGTATCATGAAGTACCCATTCGTATTTTCGAAGAAGCCTTCAGAACCACCAAGACCGGAGTATCAAGTTTCTCAATATCCAGTGGAGTAACCATATTGAAGAAGAAGCTACTTTGGAGCGAGAAGATTACATTAGGACCGAGTTTTCAAATCTGTTTAGTTCCTAGTTTTTCTTAAATCTCGGGATGATATTTTGTTTAAGGAGGGAAGGTTTGTAACACCCCAGAAATATTAATCAAGATTATCAAGTCAAATCACCCAAGTTTAGGGTTAACAAAAACTTTTCTTAGTAAAGTTAATTTGAGTGTATGTGTGAATTGCATTAGTATATGAATGAGTGCAAATGCCATGTTTGATTGCTACAAATGATAAGGAATGGTTTAAAGATGAATACTACATCATCTAGGAAATTTACAATCGAAATCAAAAGAAAAGAAATCAAATATGAATCATATAAGGAAATGGTCATTTTAACCAAACTTATCCACTAGACCACTTTGTGTGTTTCTAGTAAAAGATTTCTAATAGAAACTTTCCCAATTCTTTACACCCCTTGCTAGATCAAGTAAAAGTGAACCCAAGCCCACTTTACAAACAAACATAAACAAATTCCAAATCTATTTAAATGACATTGCCAAATTGAATCAAGTTCATACGTATAGATCATCATTTTTCAAAAACCAATCAAACCAATTCACCTTGACTTTTCCAAGCAACCATAGACACTCAAGCATGTACTCAGAACACTCACCAAATTTCATACAAAAATTCAAAACTTGAATTCATGCGGCCATTTGGTCGAGCACCTGGCAGACACAAAAAAAACACTTGCCTAACTTCTACTTTTCTGAGCAGGGATCACTCGCAACTAGGCCCTCATTTCTCTCCCCCTGTCTCCCTTAGTGCCTAGCAGCGCAACAGACCAGCTCCCCCTCTGCCGTTCGCCCCAGTACCGCGCCGCCCGAGCTCGCCGCGCCAGTCGAGCAAGAATCCCTCGCCACAGCCAACACCGCCCTTTCCCACGATGTCCAGGGGATAGGAAACCGTCCACCGCCACCCTCTATCCACCCCTCGACGAAAGACGCGCTGTGGACCACCCGAAAATGCCGCGCCCATTTCTCGGCCTGCCATGCCGAGAGAGCGCCACAACCGACACACGCACACACGCCGTGCCTCGCCCTCACAGCGCGTGCCCGCACTCACCGTGACACCAGCTACCCCCAGACATGCCCATTCGCCGCCGCGCGGACCATAGCCATTATGCGTCGTCTCGAATGCCGCTGCTCCCGCGTAGAGCACTGACCGTTCCCGACCATTCTTGACCGTCCCTTGCCGCGCCATCAAGCGCATGAACACCACCCTGAAGCACCGTGTCGACCCCTACAATCAGCCATGCCGATAACCCCCCTGTAACGACGTCGCCGCCGAACCCGAGCCATGCCGCTCTGTCCCTCTTACTGGTGTATAAATTGAGGCCTCCCCATCCCTCATTCGCCACACCATTACACTCCCCTATCTCTCACAGACCTCCCACACCTCTCCCCGGAGCAAGGTGAGCACCAGCCTGCCGGAATTTCACCGGAGCCCGCCACTGCAGAGGAAGAAGGAGCCCATTGATTGTGACCACCCTAGGTGCCGCCGCGACAAACCATTGAAACCGCCATCCTCGACAAGCCCGATCACCCCCATCACCGACCCTTGTTGGAGCCCTGGTGAGCCCACACGTACCCCCACCGTCATGTTAGGGTTCATTTCTCGCAAGAGCTATTCGACAGAGACGACGAACCTCAGTCGTAGGATCCTGTTCTAATCATAAGGCTAGGATTGCTGGATACCGTTTCAGGTTAGATTAGTCGCTGACGCGTGGGACCATCCTGTCAGTAGCCAGCTGCGCCAGCGCTGTGCAGTTGGGCCGGCCCGTTTACTTTCCCGCGCAAGCCTGTTGATTCAAATAAGCTTTTTCCATTTTAGTTAAGACTAGATTCTGTCAGTAGATTCAAAACTCAATTCAAAGAGATTCACTCAACCAAATTGCATGATTCCAATTTTTTAGGAAGGTATTGAAATTATCTATCCAAGCCCGTTGGATTCTAACCATTTGAAATTATAGATCATCTATAGTAAAAAAACACGACAAAGACTTTTCCAACTTCAATTTTTTTTGAAAAATCAACCATAAATGCTTTTGAGTTGATTCCAACTCTCAAAAATCACATTTGACAAGATGTATCTGATATGTAAAAATATTTAGGTTTACATGCAGTGATCTTGGACCAGTACTAGAAGAATGCTATATAGTTATTTCTAGTCACTTTAATTTTATTAAATAGTAATTTTTAAACTTTATAAAATATGACCACCACTTTAAATCACATTCCCAAGTATTAGAATATGTGGTGATGACATGTGTCAATACGATCCCATATTTTAATTAGAGAATATTAAATCTTAAGAATTTCAATGAATAGAAATTACTTTTCTAAAATAAGATAAATAAGTCTAGCTCTTTATTTCATGTGATGATTGTGATGATGCTAGATCATCAAGTGTGAACCTTAGTGTTCTAAATAGAAGCAGTTAAGTATTGTTTGGTGATTGTGTACCTCGTATTCATTTATAGACGCTAGTAACAACCCATGATACGAGGAGGAGGAGTACTACGAAGAAGAAGAAGAAGAAGAGAACTTCAACCACTGCACTACTCAAGGCATGCTAACACTTGCAAGTTTCATAACTATGCAATCTAGAACTATGCAAGTCATCCTTGCAAGATAACCTATGCAAGATGCATTAGGCATACTTTGGTTATGCAACCTTGATTATACCAATCCCAAGTTTTACTTGCAAGCTTTATTCTTTTACTTTTACCAAAGTCTTTACCTTTAGTTAGTGATTTGTGAGTATTGGAAAAATAGGATAGATACCTTAAAGATTATAAAACTAGGCCTAACTAGTTATACTTAGATTTCATCAAAAGGCATAAAACTAGAGTTGGATAGTTACACTTGATTAGCACCCCTCATTAGTGAATACCCTCAACTTTAGTGGCTAGTGCTAAGCATAAAAGTTGATCACTTTAGTTGGGAATACTTGGTGAAAATGATTATGAAAACCTTGGAATGATGGTTCATTCTATTGAGATGCCTTGACATGTGTTATGAACACAAAATGATTTGATGATGAAAATGTTGAGGCATGAACCTTAGCCCTTTATAAAAACTGGTGGTTGGGTTTGGATGCGATACCATTCAAATTTTAGCACACAACCACAATACCTGAATTGGGTAGGGATTAACTGGAAGTTTATATGCCTTAGTATGGGTTCCCTCGCGGAAAGAGGTTGAGCTGAGGCTACCTCGTGAGTGTGAATGTCCACCTATGCAGTGCCAAGGATGGCAGATGCCATGGCCGGGAGGCTAACTCATAGGGGAGGTGCCTATACTAGGGTTTATAATTGAAAGGTTAGGATTGATTATTCGCATACTAAGTATGATAATTCAGGGTTATCCCTGACAGATGTATAGAATTTTGTGGTGTAAGTGTACAACCTCTACACAGGGTCGAACTATTCGAATAACAGTGTCAAACTATTCGAATAGCCGCGTCCGTGGTAATGGACAGCTGGAGTGGCCATACTATTCCGTTGTCAGATGTTTTCAAAAATGACTTGTCAATTGAACTATGACTTTGACTTGACCACAATAGGATTGTGGACATGAAAACTAGGTTCCCACTTTGGTGATGTAGAACATTAAATTAGTTTCTTTACTTTTGAACTCAGTATGAAATAAACCTGGCTTTTTGCAAATAAACCTAGAGCTTAATATTCCAACTAGAACTACCTTACTTGTTAGTGATAGTTTGCGAGTACTTAAAGAGTACTCATGGCTTTATTCCTGGCTATTCACGTGGCCAGACTATGAGGAGGACTACCAGGAAGATGGATAGAAGGAGGTCTATGACAACTAGGATCATCTCGCATCATCAGCATTGCTTGTGAACCTGAAGATGGAGCCCCTACTCTGTGTTACTTTCCGCAGCTTTGATTGTATTAAGACTGGATAATGAGATCCTTTATTTCTAAGACCTTTATTATGGTTTGTAATGGATGATGTACTATGGTACCAATTCTGTTATGTCTTGCAAAAATGGTAATCCTGGGATTCTGAGGTATGGCATAACAGGCATCTAGGATTAAAAATCCGAGTGTTGACAGGCCCACTAGTCATTGACAGTGGTTGGGTTAGGTGCGGTGTAAAAATTATAAGTATAGAGGATGACGTCATCAGTAATGCAATAAATCATTTATATGTTTTATTTTAATGATTCCAGAAAATGATTAAATCTTGTTAAATCAATATCTTTTGTTTTATAAGTCAGAAAAATATATATTATATATAAAAATGTTCAGAAACATAAGTTTTATATTATAAACCTATTATAATATTTCATTTTCCAACTTGAATAAGATAATAATTATTATTAGTAAATAACCTATTAGGGATAAATCTTAAATAAATATATTCTATTATTTAAAAATTCTTGTTTCATATATTTTTGTGTCACTTAACTAAATGTTATTATTTATTAAGTATTTATAAAATGATAAAACTTATAAAAATCATATTATATTATTTAAAAATCACAAAGATAATTATAATATACCGAAATGATCACAAAAATAAAATCTACACATTAACTCTTCACATATAAAGTATAATAAATGAAAATATTTATTAGGTCTTGATTAAAACTATTTCCTAATATCTTGATGGCTCTTTACTTTACCTTGAACATTAATTATTTAAAGTCTAAAAGTGAATAACAAGATCAATTAATGTTTAAGTAAATTCAATATAGGTCTAACCATTTTAAGTCGTACTTACTAAAACTATCATTTAAAATTAAGTAAGTCTTACTCTCCAAAAATACTTTATCAATTATAAAATCATCTAGATTTGAATACTAATTCTTTTACAAGTTTTGGAATCCACTTTAAAAGCAAACCCAATTTTTTAAGTATTTAACATGATGCCATTCCCATATTTATAGAAATGAGTATTAATTCTATAATAAGTAAGTGATTCTATAAAATCAAGAGAACACCACTTCCATAAAGGCATAATACTTTTGTTTCACCTTCATGAAGTGTTAAAAGTCTCCACTTGCTAGTGAATGGATATTCAAAAATACTAATTGTTTTCTACTTTAATACTTGTAATTAATAAGAAAACCTTAAAGTGTTAGCTTTAAGTTTAAATACTTTTTACTTTGTAAAGTAATATTTTCCTCAAAAGTTATTCTTCTAAGAAGTATTAAAAGTAATCCTTAAGCATTTCTGTGAAGACTCTAATGAATTGACAATCCTATTCAAACAGTTCTTATGTGCCATTCCATATTTGTGTAGTATAGTATTGCATGCTACTTGTTGTATTTACATATTGTTTCAGACACTCACAAGCCTTAATAAGAAGCACACGTGTGAAATTGCTATAAAAAGTGAACACGTTCCAAATAACTCATCATAAGCTTCAAACCCTAGATCAAATACGATTAGTCCAGGAATTCACATTTATCAAAGTACATTACTTTACTTATGCACAATTGCATCTTGCTTCTTAAACATTCGTCCTTACTGGACCAATGATGCTATTTGCAGAATTTAGATCTTCTAGTATCTTGAAGACCGTGAGTGCATAATCTCCCAATCACAAAAGGCAAGTTCACACTTGCTCATGTCCTTTGATTATTTTCTATCAAATACTTGTAACTCAAATGTTGTCATCACCTGCATTTCAAAAAGGTTAGAAAATACTATTTTGATAATAATATGCTTATGGATTATATACCAAATGGTAATAATCTATTGATACAGTTCCAGTGGTAAAGGAACATAATATCTAGGACTTAACAACCAATGTCACCAGTGATTCTAGCGCCGTATATTACACGTTAACCATGAGATCTGGAATGGGACGTATAAGTCATCTAGATCTTCTTCCTTTCGCATGGACGGATGACTTGATCATGAGGCTATGGAGAAACCTAGCACATGGGTGGAACCCCTTAGTTTCCCATGATTTCGGTGTCTAGAGTATCTTGAGAGGCTGTCAGTGGTTTAGCTGGTCCTTTAAGGGAGCCTGCCAAGGCATAACCGTCTCATAGAGTCTTCAGGTGCCTACCAGAGTTATAGCCGGTCCTATAAGGGGCTTGACAGAGATAGGGCATGTCCTAGAGAATCGTGTCTTCATGCGGGGATGTGCAACAAGGATTTGGTCTCTCATGGGAAAAGTAACACACCTTTGTAGAGTGTAAGAACTGTGACATGCTACTCCTATTCCGGGAAGGATCTATGAACACGGCAAGAAATGAACCCCATGAAGGTTCTAGTCAACCTGTGAAGGCTGTCGGACATAGTTTTTAGAATAAAAGCAACCTTTGAAGAAATGTTTATGAAAACCTGCATTGCCTATGACCTTTGGTCTATGGTTGAAGAGATAGTGCATCATACACTCCTTTTTAGTGAACTTGCTAAGTACGCTCGTACTCAACCGTACCTTCTTAACCCTTGCTAGGTTCTAAGTCGTTGAAGATGACATCAACATCAATTTCTTCCCAAGAAACCATAATCGGCAGCTCAAGTTCTTCCATAAAGTCAATTTAAGTCAAGATATACATCAACCGAAGCAAAGGCAAAGATCTTGATTAGATAGGAGTAGATACTCTAGCGATAAAACCAACTTCTGTAGAGCATTGTAATAGCAGCAACGACAAGCCAAATAGTTTAGATACTAGTCTTAGTTACTAGATAGTTCTGAGTTATTATTTCTGGTTCCTCTTTGTGAGAAGTTTCTTTCTGTCTCTTTAACCTTGAGAGTTCTCTGGATCTTGTGTAAAGAGTCGAGTTGTAATATATAGCCATGTCTTGGACCTACTGTGTTTCTGTCGTACCACTTTTAGGGATGTAATACTAGTGAATGGTGTTTCATTGGTCTTATGTCAACGACTATAGTGTACTACATCATTGAAAGAACATTTCATGTTTTCCTTTGTTTTGCGTGTTAGATAACAATACTATGGAGACTTTTCATGTGTGCTAAGTGTGCAGGAAGTTTTGAGGGGGGCGGATAATCCGCCCCTCCAAGGGCCGGATAATCCAGCCTACCTCATCTCTCAAGGAAGCCAAGGCGTGTCGCTCTGTGTCCAGTCGGATTTTCTCTCAGAAAATCCGAACTGGGGCGGTTTTTCCTCCCCAGGCCGGATAATCCGGGTTTCGCAAGGGCCAGATAATCCGGTCCCCAGTTTTCGAGCAAAAGGAGCCAAGGCACGTCGCTCGGTATTCGGTCGGATTTTCTCCCGGAAAATCCGAACTGGGGCGGTTTTTCTTCCCCAGGCTGGATAATCCGGCCTTCGCATAGGACCAGATAATCCGGCCCCCAAAAGATGATCAAGGGCAAGCCCGGCGCGTCTCACTATGAGGGGGCGGATTTTCTGCCGGAGATTCCGAGTCTGGGGCGGAGTTTCCCCAGACCGGATAGTCCGGCCCCCACTTGGGCCAGATAATCCGGCCCCCAAAGTGTGCAACAGCTGGTTTTTTGAAGGGGTATAAGTACCCCTTCTTCCCCAACGTCCAGAACTCTTGATTCACTCGAATTTGACTAGACCTTGTGCAAGAGCTCTAAATCTCGATCTCCCACTTCAACCACCCGAAGGTCTTCATCTTTGGTGTAATTGAAGGAGGAGAAGTTCATCATCAACATCAAAAATCAAGCGCTTCAACTCCTCTCCATTCACTTGGAGAAATCCCTGATCTAGTATTCTTGTTAATATCTAGATCTTGTTATTGTATTTGACAACTTTGTTCTTGTGGCAGCTTGTTGTCATTTCGGGAGCCTCCAAGTTGTTGTGGAGTTGTTGCCCCGCTAGTTGTGTAAAGGCGCCGGTGCCCACCTCGAAGGGTACCTATAGTGGAAGGTGGATCAGGCCTGTTGTGGCGAGATCCATCGGAGAACAGGGTGAGGCCTTTTGTGGCGTGGTGGTCTTAGTACCGGCCACCCCTCCAATGCAGCCGTACTTCCCTTAACAAGGAAGGAACTGCGGTCAAACAAATCCAGTGTCTCCACGTGCTTCACTTCGGTTCACTCGTTCCTCTTCCACTCGCTCTTTACTCGCTAGGAGATAGGTTTGCATATAGGGAAATTCCACACATTAGTTTATCTAGAGAATTTACCTTTGTGCTAAGCCTAAAATTGAAAAAGAATTAAAATTGGTGTAGCACCTATTCACCCCCCCCCTCTAGGTGCCCATACGATCCATTTCAATTGGTATCAGAGCCCCGACTCTTAATTCGGGCTTAACCGCCTAAGAGTAGTATGGGTACCAGGGATGATGGAAATGAGGCTGTGGATAAGGTCACAATGGATGATCTCAAGTCATTGGAAACAACCTTGTTGAAATCCTTTGAGGCCAAGATGGAGGAGATGAATCAAATGATTGCTCGCCTTACATCATCCATAGCCCCATCTCCATCCTCCTCTAAGGCTCCCACACCATCATCTAAGGAAAAGGCTAACACCGGATCCAAGGATGATGATGTGGAAGGTGAAAAACTAAATGGCTCCACCTCCAAAAAGGGAAATGGTAAGGAGGAATATAGTGAGATTCGCCACATATATTCCCCCGACCCACCTATCCCTCATCCTCATATAAACAATAGGGGTGATCCACCCAAGCTCACTGCATCTTCTTTTAACCAATGGTAGTTTCTAATGAAATCTCATGTTTGCAGCTTCTCTATTGAATTGTGGAGGATTATTGAAGAAGGTCTTCATATTGGAGATCAAACCAATCTAACAAGAAGGGAAGTTGTGGATAGCTAGTTGAATGCCACTGCTCTCCACATGATACAGGTAGGTGTGGGTCCCAAGGACATGCCACACATTGAACATCTCAACACAGCTAAAGAGGCATGGGATGCTCTTACAGACCTTTTTGTTGGAAATGAAAGCATGAGAAGAAACCGGTATGATGCCCTTAGTAACGAAGCTGAGGGATTCTACATGTTGGATGGTGAAAACCATGAGGACATGTATAGAAGACTCAGGGGCATCGCAACAACATTTCGGAAGCATGGGGCCACTCACATTGATGATGCATGGATAAAAAGAAAGTATGTGAGTGCATTAATGCCTTTCGAACCGACGGATTTGAAGAGCTTGCAAGGTAGACACAACTATCATCAAATGACATCCAATGAAGTCATGCAAGAAATGGCGTCATTTAAAGTGGCGGCAAAGAATGCTGAAGATGCCCGTGCTCGGGCCATTGGAAGGCAAAAGGGTGTCAATATGGCTCTCAAAGCCAATGTTGTTGAGCAAGAGGACGATGAAGGAGTTTTTGAGAGGGTATCCATGGACTGCACCGATGAGGTCAAACTTGCTCATGGTGAGTACATGGCATTCTATGCAAGGAACTTTTGGAAGGACCCTAGCAAAGCCAAGTCTGAACTTGAGCGCAAGAATGGGTCAAATGGAAGAAGAGAAAGTGGCCCAAGATTGAGAACTTGCTTCAACTGTGGAGAAAGACTGCACTTTGTAGCCGAGTGTCCTTATCAAAATAGAGAAGACAATAGTGGCAGGCTCATCCTCAAAGAGAAATCCAAAGCTCCGAAGAAGAAGCTGTTTGCTAAGAAGAATGGCCCTTTCAAGAAGCAACCCAAGATGGTCCTTGTATCTCAAGAGGAATACTCCTCCACAAGTGAAGATGAAGAGGATGATGATAGTTCCCGCGAAGTGGCTGCTATAGCCACCACATCGACTCCCTCCTCTCTCTTCAACTCGCCGAACGAGAACGCCATCAACAACAACGCCACTTGTCTAATGGCAAGAGGATCCGAGGTATCAACTTCTAACTCCTCATTTCCTAAGACTAACATAATTTTGGATATGGATGATCATGACAGTCTTGAAATGAAAGAAGAAGTTATTGCCTTGGATACTTTTTTTACTAACCTACAAGGTGAGCACAAACTCCATTTTGATGCTCTTATGAGTCAACTTGCTCAAGCCGAAGATCTCCTTGAAGAAAAGGGCAGAATTGAAAGAGAAGATACCTTGGAGATAGCCTCTTTGAAGAATGCCTTGGAAGAGGAAGAGGAAACTCGAGTTTCTTTGGAAGAAAGACTCGAATCCCTAGAGGAGTCACAAGAAGAAGCTGTAGCTCAGCTCATTAAAGAACGTGACCATGCTCTTGCCAAGGTAAAGAAACTAAAGAAAGAAAAGATTGATTTTGGGGCTATTCATGCTAGACTTTTGGAGAAGTTTGATGATCTTGAAAGTGCTCACAAGGCATTGAAGAGTGATCATTCTACTCTAAATGAGTCTGATGACCAGCTCCAAACTCAATTGAAATGGTATGATGTGCCAAGTACCTCCTCTTCATCCTTTGGAAAAGAAGATCCTGCAAGGAGTTCTCAACACAAAGGTAAAGGGGTTGTTGATGAGATACTGAGCAGGAAAAGGACAAACAACAGTAAAGAAGGTCTTGGTTACATACCCAAGAAAAAGAGCAAGAAAAACAAGAAGAAGAAGAAGAAGAAGAAGAACAAGACTGCTCAATCGAAGACTAGCAACATTACCAATGACAAGACTAATTATGATGGTTTTGCAGGGATCAACAATCCTAACTTCGAACTATATTGTGATTCTTATGGTGATGTTTATGCTAGTTATGTGGGGCCTTATGATTGTTACATTCCTTGGTCTATTTGGGTTCCCAAGACCCTTGTTACTAACATGAGAGGACCCATTGAAAAATTGGTACCTAAAACCAAGAAGTAATTTTCTTGTAGGGCTATGCTTCCGGTGGGTCTAAATGGGTACTCGATAGCGGTTGTACGAGTCATATGACCGGAAGCAAGGAGATCATCACGGAGATGCGGCCAAACCTTGATCACATTACCGTCTCCTATGGTGACAAGTCAAAATCTGAGGTATTGGGTCTCGACAAAGTTGTGGTGGCTCACGATATCTCTCTCATGGATGTCATGCTTGTTGAGACCCTCGGGTATAACTTACTTTCAGTTCGTGCCCTTGGTAAGATGGGCTTTGCAGTTTACATTGATGCTGATTTAGTGGTACTCTTGTGGAGCAAGTCTCTAAAAGTCGCTTTCGTGGGATATGTCCAAAACGACCTGTACATGGTGGACTTTTCGGGGAAAACCACTACAGGTCCGATGTGTCTTTTCGGAAAGGTTGACGCGGGTTGGCTATGGCATCGCCGACTAGCCCACGTCAATATGAGAACTTTGCAAAGTCTCCACAATGGTGGCCACATTCTTGGACTAAAAGAAAATGTCTCTTTTGCCAAAGATCATGTTTGCAGGGCGTGTGTTGAAGGGAAAATGCATGATTCTCCTCATCGAAGGAAAACTATTGTATCTTCAAAAATGATTTTGGAGCTCCTTCATGTGGATCTTTTCGGACCTCCATCTCATGCAAGCCTCGGTGGAAAGAAGTATTGTCTTGTGATTGTTGATGATTACTCAAGATACACTTGGGTTTATTTCTTCAAGTTGAAGAGTGAGACTCAACAAACTTTCATCGACTTCGCCAACGAGGTTCAACGTCAACACAACGTCTCCATTCTGGCTATAAGGAGTGATAACGGCTCGGAGTTCAAGAACTACACCTTAAATGAGTTCCTAAGTGAAGAGGGGATAAGACATCAATATTCCGCTGCGTACACCCCTCAACAAAATGGTGTAGCCGAGAGGAAGAATCGAACTGTAATGGACATGGCAAGATCAATGTTGGCCGAATTCAAATCTCCATATAATTTCGGGGCTGAAGCAATCTCTACTGCTTGTCATTCTTCCAACCGTTTATACCTCCGCAAGATTTTGGACAAGACTCCATATGAAATACTTACCGATAACAAGCCAAACATCTCATACTTTCGGGTATTTGGGTGTAAGTGTTTCTTTCTTATTAAAGGAGTTCGTTTCTCTAAGTTTGAATCTAAGGCTCTAGAAGGTATTTTTGTTGGTTATGGTGCCGAATCCCACACTTATAGAGTCTACAATAAGCTCTCAGGAACTGTTGTAGAATCTTGTAGTGTCGTGTTCGAGGAAAATGACGGTTCCCGTGCGGAGCAAGTTGGTGTTTGTCATGCAGATGTTGAAATACCCCAAGATGCAATAAGAAGAATGGGCGTGGGATTCTTCCGCCCCATTGAGGAACCCCTTGTGGCGGACCGGGAAGGACAATGCTCTACTCATATAGAGCCCTCATCTACACATACGCAACATGCTTCAACCACGGGGGCAACGTTTACACCATCTCCATCAACTGCTGAAGGTCAAAGTGCTCTAGAAAGCTCCAGGCCGGATTTTCCGGTGGATACCAGATTATCCGGCCACCCCGCTCCAGCTGACCATGCAGCTCCTGGTGGTGAAGATATCAATACAAGCTCCAGGACGGATTTTCTGGCTGATCCCGGATTATCCGGCTCCTCGCCAGTTCAAGCAAGTCCCAGGCTTCCTGATGAAGCTGTTGCAAGTTCTCCCAGGTCGGATTATCCAGCCTCTTCATCGGCCGGATTATCCGGCCCTGACTTTCCAGTTCTGCAGCCTCCTGTTATGGCTTCAGATTCACCTCAAGGGCATGCATCTCCACCACCTGCTACTGATGTTCTAGCTACTGATAAAGGCGGAGAAAATGCTTCCAATGAAGACTCAAGTGATGAATCTCCTCCACCAAGAGACAACAAACTTATTGAACTTCGTCGCAAGGCTCGGGTGGATAGTAACCTTGAGTTGCGGGGTCACACTCTCGACAAGGTTGTTCGTGATCTTCGACGAAGGGTGTCTACAAGAAGAGAATTGGCCAGTTTTGGTGAGCATCAAGCTCATATCTCCATGGTGGAACCTAAGAAGGTCTTTGAAGCTCTTGAAGACCCAGACTGGGTTGTTTCTATGCATGAAGAATTGAATAATTTTGAGCGCAACAAAGTCTGGAAACTAGTGGAGAAACCCAAAGAGTGTCGCAATGTTATGGGCACCAAGTGGATTTTCAAGAACAAGCAAGATGAGAATGGCACTGTTGTGAGGAACAAGGCAAGACTTGTGGCACAAGGTTACTCCCAAGTTGAGGGCATCGACTTCAGCGAGACCTATGCTCCTGTGGCTCGCCTTGAGTCCATCCGTATCCTACTTGCTTATGCTGCTCATAACAATTTCAAGTTGTAGCAAATGGATGTCAAGAGTGCCTTCCTTAACGGTCCTCTACATGAGTTGGTATACGTAAAGCAACCCCAGGGGTTTGAGGATCCTAACTTCCCGAACCATGTCTACAAACTCGATAAGGCACTCTATGGCCTGAAACAAGCCCCACGTGCGTGGTATGAGCACCTTAAAGAGCTTTTGTTAGATTGTGGCTTCGAAGTTGGGCAAATCGACCCCACTCTTTTTACTAAGAATGTTAAGGGGGAGCTCTTCGTATGCCAACTATATGTAGATGATATCATTTTTTCTTCTACTAACAAAGCTTTTAACGATGAATTTTCAAAGCTTATGACTGACAGGTTTGAGATGTCTATGATGGGGGAATTAGGGTTCTTTCTTGGATTCGAGATCAAGCAACTTAGAGAAGGAACCTTTATTAATCAAGCAAAGTACATCCAAGACATGCTCAAGAGATTCAAGATGACGGATCTAAATGGTGTCGCTACTCAGATGCAAACAAAGTGTCATCTCGAACTCAACCCTCACGGTAAAGATGTGGACCAAAAGGTATACCGGTCCATGATCGGCTCTCTTCTTTACCTCTCCGCATCTAGACACGATATTGTGTTGACTGTGGGAGTGTGTGCAAGGTATCAAGCAGCTCCTAAAGAAAGCCACTTAGTGGCGGCCAAGAGGAACTTTCGATATTTGGTTCATTCCCCCAACTTTGGTCTCTGGTATCCCAAGGGCTCCAATTTCTCTTTATGTGGTTATACTGACTCAGATTGGGCTGGTGATAAGGATGATCGGAAATCCACTTCTAGAGCTTGTCAATTCTTGGGAAGATCTCTTGTATGTTGGTCCTCCAAAAAGCAGAATTGTATATCTCTCTCCACCGCCGTAGCTGAATATGCTGCTGCTGCCAGCGCTTGTACTCAATTATTGTGGATGAGGCAAACTTTAAAGGAATACGGTGTCAATTGTGAAAAAGTGCCTCTTTTATGTGATAATGAAAGTGCTATCAAAATTGCGTACAATCCAGTTCAAGACACAAGGACGAAGCATATTGAGATTCAGAATCATTTTATTCGTGACCATGTTGCTCGAGGCGATACTGATCTATCTTTTGTGAGCACGAAGAACCAACTGGTGGATATCTTTACAAAGCCACTTGATGAAGAAAGATTCTGCTATTTGAGGAATGAGCTAAATATCATTGATTCCAGGAGTTTGTCTTGATTACCTATGCCATCACTCGTACGTCTCAATCCTTGTTTGGTCTAGGTGTGGGCATGGATATAGGGGGAGTGTGGTCCTAACTTATTGGGCTAACCCTCCCCCCATAATGCCAATAGCAAGTTATATCATTTCTCTTAATATCATGTTGTGATATGTGCGCTTATTGATGAGTATTGGTCGTGAACCCAAGATATATCTTCACGGTGTCACACCATACACTCCAACAAGGTGGCTTCGGCCACCACCCTCTCCCTTGTGGAGAATTGGATCTTTTTGGATGTTATTTGCTCTCTCATGTTCTTATGGGAATCACACTCAATCTTGGCTTTTATTTAATTTGGATTTTGCAATTTTGAGTGTGTAGTACCATCTCAGTTTGGCTTTCTCAATCCTAAGCCTTCCCTACCCCTAAGCCATCTATTCTTGCACACAAGTCCCTTGTACACCTTGTGGGGGTGTTGTTTGGGGATGCGCGGGCCTGGTTCTGTGTATAACAGAATCCCAGAATTTAGGCCGGATAATCCGGCCCAAGTGTTGGCCGGATAATCCGGCCCTGGCGGATTCGATCTTAAAGGGCAGGACTCGAGGGGAAGGGCTCATATCGAGCAGCACTTCTCCCCTAGCCCTCTCCTTCTTCCCAGCCGCCGCCTGCCACCCCTCACCCTCCCCGGAGCCTCTCCGGCCACCGGATTTTCCGGGCCTCCCCGGATCTTCTTCTCCGCGCCTCCGGGTACCTTCTCCTCCGTGTTCTTCCTCCAATGAGTGAGGGTAACTCCCTCTCTCCCCATCTTTGGCTAGATGTGTATCTTGTTGGGTGGAACGTTGTCTAGAAGGATGTGTTTTCGCATAGAACTCGTAGTCTTACAGTTTCTAGGCCCGATCTACTTTTTTGCATGCATTCTTGGTGAAATCGAAAATTTCTGCCAAGGCCGGATTATCCGCCCATGGCCAGGCCGGATAATCCGGCCTGACAGATTCAATTCTGCTTCAGTTTCACTATGTGTATGCATTGAGTAGTTTTCTCCTATGAACTTTTTGACTACTTTTTCCATGCTCTCTCCTGGACTTGTGTGTATGCTTATCCCCTTGCTATCACCCTTATTCTCCTCACAGGTGGTTCCGGTGTTTCCAAGACCTACAAGCGCCATCCTCGCGCCAAGTACTTTCGGGACGACGGTCAAGGTAACCTAGTGTACGAAGATGAATTGAGGACAAGGAAGAACAAAGAGAGGCAAATGGCTGAACAATCCAAGAGGACTAGGAAGGGGGTGTCCAAGAGGAAGGGCAAGGAGCCCAAGATCAACTACAGGGCTTTGGATGTAGTCTCCTTCTCTAGCATCCGTCACCGTGACTTGTTTGCTGAGCTGCCTCGTGATGATGAGCTGGGGGATACCCGCTTCTGGTGTGCCGAACAGAAGGGGATTTATGAAGACATCTATGCCAGGCTGAAGGCCTATGCACCCTCTGGTACTTGCTGATGCCTTGGAGAAGGTGCATCTTGTGGATGCGATGTATGTGGCTGAGAGGATGGGGCTGCACCATCTCATGTCTCTCCAGTGCTCCTTTGACTCTGAGGTGGTGAAGCAGTTCTTCTCCACTTTGGTGATTTGTGGGGATGAGCGTCGCACTATGAAGTGGATGACTCATGATAGGCCAATGACTGCTGATTTTCACGTGTTTGCTGAGGTTCTTGGGTACTCCTTCCACGGCAGGGATAGAGGCAGTGGCCACCACATCATCACTCAGTTGAAGCCCAACAAGGATGCAGCTCTCTCTCCGTGCACTATGGACAATGGAATTGTCGGTATTATGGCTGGTCTTGCCCCCATCTATGCTGCCTTGGTGGGTCTCTTCCGTGACTCTATTACACCAAGTGGGGGCAACAATGACAGCATCCGTGGTCACCTTGTTTAGCTACTTCAATTTTCTCATGAGGTTGCCTCCTGCGAGGATGCGTCAATGCAGTATAGGCTGGATGTCATGGACTTCATCTACCATGAGCTCTGTGATGCTATGTTCAACCGTCTGTCCATTCCCTATGCGCCATACATTATGATGCTCATCCGCCACCTGCTTCCTGCCGAGGAGTTCCACATTGACTCGGTGCACAAGGCCAAGAAGATATACAACAAGGTTCGGAAGACTGCTCACCCCTCCTCTACTCCTGAGGCCCTCATGAGGGATGCTCACTGGCCCCTAGTGCCTCCCGTGGCCCGTGAGATCAAGCAGCTGAACTGGTTCCAGCGTCACATTCTTTGCATGGGCGTGGACACGCGCAAGGGTCAGTACGAGGCATACAGGCAGCGCCATGAGTTGGCTCACTCCCAGCAGCTAATTCTCCACCATGTGTCTGGCGCTTCGGGTGCTCCTCCGGCTCCTACACTTCCCACTCTATATGCTTGGCGGAACTCTTCCTCCGGGCTGAACTATGGTGAGCTGGAGCGTCACTTGTTCCCCTCTGCGCCTGCTGCTGATGTTGATGATGAGGAAGGTGACACTGAGGAACTTGAGGATGATGATGAGGAAGATCATGCAGAAGAGGACGAGGACGAGGACGCGGACCTTGATGAGTGATCCCATGGGGCGCTAGCATCGCTCTTCTCCCTTTTTGGTGTCTCGCTGCCAATGGGAGAGAAGTAGTTCTATTAGGTTGTCCGTGGATTTGCATGGGTCGGGCATAAGCACTTGCACTTTTTATTCGTTATTTCTTGCTTATGCCCTTTAGAACTTTTAAATTCGTGGTTTGTGATTTGTGGTTGAGACTTTATGTGGTTGCCTGGATGGTACCTATGGACTTCATATCATGGATTATGCTCATGGCTATATCTATTCATATCCTATTGCTGGAGGTTTATCACGGAAGGCGCGCGCTCATAATGGTTATCCAATAATAATTGTGATTTTTGTCAAGGATGCCTATTCTCTACTTCGGTGGTATGTGCTTTTGCCCTTATGTCTATGGAATAGATTCACCTATTTGTGTGCATTTGTATTCCAATGCAAAACTCTATTATGCACACATTGAGGGGGAGTCCCTTTCATAGTTATCGCTGTTTGTCTTGTGTCTTTCTCCTGCAAATCCTGGTATTGTCATCTAACACCAAAAAGGGGGAGATTGAAAGAACATTTCATGTTTTCCTTTGTTTTGCGTGTTAGATAATAATACTATGGAGACTTTTCATGTGTGCTAAGTGTGCAGGATGTTTTGAGGGGGGCGGATAATCCGCCCCTCCAAGGGCCGGATAATCCGGCCTACCTCATCTCTCAAGGAAGCCAAGGCGCGTCGCTCTGTGTCCAGTCGGATTTTCTCTCGGAAAATCCGAACTAGGGTGTTTTTTCTTCCCAGGCCGGATAATCCGGGTTTCGCAAGGGCCGGATAATCTGGTCCCCAGTTTTTGAGCAAAAGGAGCCAAGGCGCGTCGCTCGGTATCCGGTCGGATTTTCTCCCGGAAAATCCGAACTGGGGCGGTTTTTCTTCCCCAGGCCGAATAATCCGGCCTTCGCATAGGACCGGATAATCCGACCCCTAGAAGATGATCAAGGGCAAGCTCGGCGCGTCTTACTGTGAGGGGGCGGATTTTCTGCCGGAGATTCCGAGTCTAGGGCGGAGTTTCCCAGACCAGATAATCCGGCCCCCACTTGGGCCGGATAATCCGGCCCCCAAAGTGTGCAACGGCTGGTTTTTGGAAGGGGGTATAAGTACCCCTTCTTCCCCAACGTCTAGAACTCTTGATTCACTCGAATTTGACCAGACCTTTTGCAAGAGCTCTAAATCTCGATCTCCCACTTCAACCACCCGAAGGTCTTGATCTTTGGTGGTATTGAAGGAGGAGAAGTTCATCATCAACATCAAGAATCAAGCGCTTCAACTCCTCTCCATTCACTTGGAGAAATCCCTGATCTAGTATTCTTGTTAATACCTAGATCTTGTTATTGTATTTGACAACTTTGTTCTTGTGGCAGCTTGTTGTCATTTCGGGAGCCTTGTGTAAAGGCGCCGGTGCCTGCCTCGAAGGGTACCTATAGTGGAAGGTGGATCAGGCCTGTTGTGGCGAGATCCATCGGAGAACAGGGTGAGGCCTTTTGTGGCATGGTGGTCTTAGTACCGCCCACCCCTCCAACGCAGATGTACTTCCCTTAACAAGTAAGGAACTGCGGTCAAACAAATCCTGTGTCTCCGCGTGCTTCACTTCAGTTCACTCGTTCCTCTTCCACTCACTCTTTACTCGCTAGTAGATAGGTTTGCATATAGGGAAATTCCACACATTAGTTTATCTAGATAATTTACCTTTGTGCTAAGCCTAAAATTGAAAAAGAATTAAAATTGGTGTAGCACCTATTCACCCCCCTTTAGGTGCCCATACGATCCATTTCAATCATGCAGTGCTATGTTGGGTCACCGCACAACCAAACCAAAGGAACCCCGGCAATGACTAGAGAAATGAGAACAAAGAACATCATCAAGCTTATTGTGTGTTTACCACGGAAGAAACTGATAGGCAGAGCGTGTGGCGCTGGCATATGGAGGTCAATGCAGTTATATCGGCAATTCCGAGGTACATGCATTGGTCTTATCAGGAAATTACATGGAGTATCAAGGATCACTTCAGGCTCATGTCGAGTCCTGGATCATACACGCTGGTGCTTGACCCAAGCTTCATCGGGCCAAACATCAACGTGAAAATTCCCAAGGTGTTGATTGACATTGGTAGCAACATTAATATACTTTCTAAGAACACCATGCACAAGTTGGGAGTCTTGTTGGGTTCGCAGCATAGAAAACAAAAAAATTCCTACGATGGGAACTATACGCCAAGATCTATCTACTAGATACAAGCAACGGGTGGATATACATCCATAGAGAACTTACCCTCAAAGACAACAAAGCTTTGTTAACGAGTTGGAACTCGTGGATGATGTAGTCGTACACTTGCCAATCTCAAGATCGGGATGAAGTCCAGCTGGTCCGGCTCCAGCACATCCATCAGATCCAGCTCGAGCAAGTCTAGCACCACCAAGTCCAGTACCGCAAAGCAGCGATGCATCCGTGATCGCACACACGTCTGGTACCCCGACAACCTCCATCCCTTTCTCCAGCAAAGCAGCGGAAGCAGCAACTCCTTTCCAGATAAAGCCACTAGGAACATGTATCTCGCTAATCCGAGACCATGGGGGAATAATACTAGAGGGGGAGAGAGATCCTTCACGAGGAGGTGTAAGGAAGAAGGAGTGAGAGGGGGCCTTTTATAGGAGGAGGGGAGGGTGTCCCTTCACCTCCCCCATTCATGTGGTTGTAACCCCCTCCACATTAAAATGCCCCTTCACATTCTCTTTTAAAGTCTCCACTTTAAATGCATTAAATTTCTCCTAATTTAATGCTCTCTCATTTAATAAAACACTTTTATTTATTTTATTCAGAATTTTCTTAATTACTTTAATTAACAAACATTCACATAAAACCCCCTGCAACATTTCAATATTACATGCAGAACCAATTTCAGCAATTTCACCCGAAACAGTTTCGGTGTCTATTGAAATAATGCGAGCGCTTTCTTAAATCTTTATCTGAAACATATTTGCTCCAAATGGTGTCGGTATCCCTTAAGTGTGTCACCCTACGGTTCGCGAATAATGCAGACATGATCGAGACCCCTCTCCGATCAATAATCAGCAGCGGGACCTGGAGATCCGTACTGACTCCCACATATTCAACGATGACTCTTGTGATCGTGTGAACCTTTAACGTCGTAACTAAATCCCTTTGTCTCGCGATATATTACATGTCCGAGATTCAATCATTGTCATCCAAATACCTAGTTTGATCTCGTTACGGACATGCACTCTTTTCTCGTTCCCGTGATATAACATTCTAGTGATCACATCACTTGCTTGCAAGCTATCTTAATGTGATATCACCGTGAGGGCCCAGAGTATATCTATCCATCATCGGGATTGAAAAATTCCACTCTTGATCCATGGGCCTCAACATAACACCTTCGTAGTACTGAACCCACCTTTATAGTCACCCTGTTACGGTGTGACGTTTGGTGTTATCAAGATACTCTTCTGGTGTTAGCAATTAACATGATGTCATGGTCTAAGGACTAAGATTACTTCATATGATGTTATAGCAATATAAACATAATGAATTTGATCGTAATGCTATACTTTGGATGAATGTTCATCACATCATTTCACCAATGTTGTGACCTCGTTATTAACAACATCCAATGTCCATGATCAGGAAACCTTGATCATCTTGTTAATCAACGAGCTAGTTTATATGAGAGGCATTACTAGGAACTTTGTATTTTGTTTATTAAACACACATGTATTAACGTTTCCTATTAGTACAATTATAGCATGCAAAATAAACATTTATCATAAACATGGAATAAGATAATAACCACTTTATTATTGCCTCTCGGGCATATTCCCTTCAAGTCTCAGAGAACATGCTACAAGCAACAAAGACAACTTTTGATGGCATTGTGCTGGGTTTGTCTTGTGAGCCCATTGGAAAGGTTCGGATTGACGTCTTATTCAACACAAGAGATAATTGTCGGACGGACAACTTGGATTTCAAGGTTGTGGATTTGGAAAGAGCTTACGATGCATTACTCGGCATACCAGCTCTTTCAAAGTTCATGGCGAGTGACCATATCAGTTACTTAAAGATGAAGATGCTAGGCCCAAATGGGGTCATCACCATAGCTGGGGACTTTAGGTGCTCGATGGAGTATGCCACAGCAGGGTCAAACTTGGCTGTGTCATTGGTGATCACCCAAGAGAAGAGAAGGATCCAAGAGGTTGCAGCACTGGCTCAGTCCACGCAGCTGAATATGTCGGCTCTAAGTAACCCGCATGGAAGTGTGTCATTTCAGTCGACAAAAGATACCAAGAAGGTTCCAATTGATGATCTGTTCCCAGAGCGCATTGTAACTATTGGTGCGGGCCTTGGTGACAAATAGGAAAGCGAGCTCGTTCTCTTCCTCCATGAGAACCGGGATATCTTTGCTTGGTCCACACATGATCTGCAAGGTGTGCCGAGGGAGTTGGCCGAGCACTCTTTGCATGTCATACCCATGCAAAGCTGGTGAAGCAACCTCTCCCCCACTTTCCCAAAGATAGGAGAAAAGTCATTGGTGATGAGATAGCTCGGCTCCTAGCAGCCGAGTTTATCATGGAAGTGTTTAACCCGGATTTGCTGTCTAATCCGGTGCTGGTGGAAAAGAAGAAAGATGATCTGAACGTTGTAGTGGTGTGGGGTATGTGTATCGATTACACGAACCTGAATAAGACGTGTACAAAAGATCCATTTCCACTGCTGAAGATAGATCAGGTCATTTACTCTACCGCTGGGTGTGAGCTATTTTCATTTGTAGATGCGTATTCTGGTTTCCACCAAATACCCGTGAACCCGGAGGATCAAATAAAAACTGTTTTCATTACCCCGTATGGGGCTTATTGCTATCGCACTATGCCATTTGGCTTATGTAATGCACGCGCAACATACAAAAGATGCATGCAAAAATGCTTGCATGATAAAATTGGAAAAATGTCCAAGTTTATGTAGATGATGTGGTTATAAAAACAAAGGAAAGTAAAACACTCCTAGATGATATCCATAAAAAAATTGCGAACCTAAGGAGGTTCTGGATGAAGCTTAACCCAGAAAAATGCACCTTCGGTGTCCCGACTGCAAAATTACTCGGGTTCCTCGTCTCCAGCCGAGGTATCGATGCTAACCCAACTAAAATCTGAGCTACTAAGCGGACGGAGTTGGCAAAGTGTCTTAACGATGTACATAAATTCACTGGTTTTTGGCATCATTAGGTTGGTTTGTATGTTGGCTGGGAGAAAAGGCATTGCCTCTCTATCAGCTAATGAAAAATTTAGATAAATTCACATGAACACCACAAGCAGATAGTGTGTTTCATGAACTAAAAAAGATGCTAGCCTCTGCACCCCTATTAGCCTCACCACTATCCAAAGAGCCGATGTTTCTCTACATAGAAGCTACCAACCGAGTCATAAGTTTCGTGGCATTGGTGGAGCGTGATGAGGAAGGTATGTCGGTGCAGAGGCCAGTATATTACCTAAGCGAGGTATTGTCCACTTCAAAGTAGAACTATCCCATTATCAGAAGATGGCATATGGCGTCTATATGGAGGCCAAGAAGCTCAAGCACTATTATGAGGAACACCCCATTAAGGTGATACATGAAGCACCTATATCCGAGATAATCAGTTATAAATATGCAAGTGGCAGAATCGCAAAATGGGCAATTGAGTTAGACCCGTACGCTCCACAATACGATAGAAGGGAGGCGATCAAGTCTCAGGTTGTGGCTGACTTTTTCGTGGATTGGGAGAAATGCAATATGAGCCACCCTTGCTAGATTCGAACTACTGAGGATGCACTTTGATGGATCAAAGTTGAAGGACGAATTAGGGGCTGGGGTAGTCCTTACCTCGCCTAAGAAAGACCAGTTGTGATATGTACTACAGATCCATTTTCGATCTTCAAAGGATGTGGCCGAGTATGAATCGCTCGTACAAGGACTTCAGTGGTGTAGCAAGTGTCTGATCATTGGGACGTGCTAGACGCAAACTTGGCCCTTTATAGATTTCAAGTCAAAAAAATATGTGGGTACTTTGAGGGATGTGAATTCCATCATGTACCCCAGGAAAAAAATCATGCAACCGACGTGCTGTCTAAACTGGGCTCATGTCGGCAAGCTATTCCACCAGGAGTTTCTTTGGAACATCTAAGAAAACCATCTATCAGCCCTTTGCCAGAATCTGAATCAATTTATATACTGGCAAATCCCGGATCAGAAGCTGCCCCGATGGACATTGACTGGGGGAGTACTCGGCAGACCCAGGGACTACCTCGGCACACCCAGGGACTGTTCAACTTGATCTGGTGAAAGTTATGTCAGTTGATCCAATGGAAATTAACAAAGTACTTTTCCCACCTCGTACT
The DNA here is from genome assembly GCA_910589775.1 of Avena eriantha. Classification (NCBI taxonomy): domain Eukaryota; kingdom Viridiplantae; phylum Streptophyta; class Magnoliopsida; order Poales; family Poaceae; genus Avena; species Avena eriantha. The sequence goes on from OU342742.1 coordinate 310,536,554, forward strand.
GTACCATCATGGGTGCAGCCAATATTTGAGTTGTTGAAAGATGCACTACTAGGAAACAGTCTATAGGTAGACAACTTACTCTGTGGCGCATATGTAAATCCATGTGCTACAGAGACTTGTTAGTGGCGCACTAGGAAACATGTGACATAGAAACTTAGAAGTTTTGTGGCGCATTACGTACAATATGCACCACAGATGATTGGTGGGACCCGCCAGCCGGGGTGGGGCGATCCAAGTTCTATGGCGCATAATGAGATATGCGCCACATAAGTTGCCTCTTCTGTGGCGCATATTCCACTATGCACCACATAACTTGGAGGCGGGCCCCACCACAGATACTTTTCCACCCACGATCTGTGGCGCATGTGTGGATATGATCCACAGATATGTTTCACGTTTGTGGCGCGTATCCACACATGCGCCACAGAAACCTAACCCTGTGTCTCACCACTTTACCCTATACCATAAGTTCTGTGGCGCATATGGACTTATGCACCACAGAAATTTGAGCATCTGTGGCACATTTTTTCCATATGCGCCACAGATGAGGGCGTCCAGATCCATGTTAAAAAGGTGAAAAGTTCCCACCTTATCTATCCACCACCACCCATTTCACTCCTCTTCCTTTCTACCTCCTGCCAACTCGTCTTCCTCCTCCCTCACACCCCATTTTGCCCATAGTTTCTCAATTTTCTTGTAACTAAACCTACTTTAGTCCATAGATTGGTAAGTGGAAGATTCCCTCCAACTTGTAGATCTAAAAGTTCCTTACTTTTCTCTCTCACATCTCTATTTGTTTACTAATTTCCTCTCAACCAACTTGTATGTCTATTTGTCCACACTCTCTCATCGCGCAGTCTAGCATTCATGCATGTGTGTGTTATTGTGTCTACTAGGTGAGTACCTGGCCATGAACATGTAGGTGAAGCTTGTCGCGTGGGCGGTGTGTGTGTGCGATCCATGGCGAGACGATGCTTGTTTGGTGCATGAATGTTTGCATTGGGAGGAAGTTTTTTGTTGCTTGCTTGTTGTTGTCCCGGCCGGTGTGGTGAATGGATGTTTGCCGAAATTTTGATTCATTTCCATTTGAGCAAATTTTTGCACTACCTGTATGTACTAATTTTAGGAAAGGTCATGCCAAATTTTTCCGTCTAGCATTCATGCATGTGTGTGTTCATATGGTGTGGTTCTCACCTATACTCTCTGTTTTGACCGCTTAGGCAACCATGGTCCTCACGATGAGCGAAGGTCGAATTGCTAGGTACAAGAAATACGCGAAGGAGGACATGATTCTGAACAACAAGACCATTATAAGATGTCCATGTCGAACATGCAAACTGCAGCATTAGATCGACCCTGATTCTGAACAATTGGAGGGTCACCTGCTTAGGCACGGTTTCATGCGTGACCTCAATGAGGCACTGGCAGGACATGGTGGTCACGAAGACGTGGGCGGGCGAGAAGACGAAAAGTCTACCGGGCATGATCATCATGACGAAGGAGATGCCGGAGGGCATGATCATCATGACGAAGGAGATGCCGGCGGGCATGATCAGCATGGAGAAGGAGATGGCGACGGACATGATCATCATGAAGAAGGAGAAGACGTGAACACACAGACGCTACTAACTTCAGTCTTGTAGGACCCTCATGTTCAAGAACTGCTCCTCAAGGAGACGAGCAACGACAAAGCTACAGCCAGAGAGAAAGCCAAGCTGGCCCAAATGGAGGTAGACGGGATGACTCCATTGTATCCTGGGTGTCGCCCCGAGGATACACGTTTAAGTGTAGCGCTCAAGGCTCTGGAGATGAAGGAAGAACACAAATGGACCGAGGTGAGCTCAACGCGAACATGGAATACTGGCACGACCGACTTCCTAAGGGGAACACATTGCCAATAAGTATCAAGGAGGCCAAGAAAATTGTGTGCCCTCTCGACCTACCACACATTAAATACCACGCATGCATCAATGATTGCGCACTTTATCGATACGAGTACGCGGATAGAGCCACATGTCGGGTGTGCGACCAAGGACGGTATAACAGAGGGAACAAGAAAGTTCCTCGAAAAGTGGTATGCTACTTTGCCAAGGGATGAGATACTCTAGAGGCAATTACAGAGGAGAGCAAAGGCATATACTATAATCAATGTCGAGATATACAAGAGAAGTGTCACAAGTGTATTGCAGCGATGTGTTGACCCGGAAGAAGGGTTGGGCATCCTCCGAGATATCCATCAGGGGGAATGTGGGCATCACGCCTTGTCTAGAGCCCTAGTTTCAAAAGCTTTTCGGTATGGATTTTACTGGCCAAGTGCCTTGCAACAAGCTGAGGAACTTGTGAGGAAATGTAATGGGTGTTAGAGGTATGCTAGTAAAACACATCTACTGATGCCTGAACTCAAAACTATACTAATCACTAGGCCCTTTGTTGTATGGTGTCTGGATATGGATGGACCGTTTAGGCCGACAAAGGGGAACATGACCCATATCTTACTAATGGTGAACAAGTTTACAAAGTGGATTGAAGTAACGACGATAAGAAAGTGTGATGGAGCTACTTCCGTGTTATTTCTGAGGGACATTATCCTAAGATATGGATATCCACACAGTATCATAACAGACAATGGCACAAATTTCCCTGAAGGAGTGTTTGCCTGGTTCTTCCGAGATAAGAAAATCCGGCTAAATGTCGCATCAGTGGCCCACCCCACATCGAACGAGCAAGTGGAAAGATCCAACAGACTAGTATTGTCCGGGATAAAACCCCGGCTCATTGAGACGCTGCAAAGATCAGTGGGGTGCTAGATTGAGGAAATCCTAGCGGTATTATGGAGCTTAAGAACAACTCCAAATCGATCAATAGGATATACGCCATTCTTTCTGGTATATGGGGCCGAAGCTGTACTATCAGCCGACTTAAAGCATGATTCTCCTAGGGTCACCCAATACACATGTAACATCCCAAAACTTTAATCAAGGTTATTTAATCCAATCACCCAATTTAGGGTTAACAAAAACTTTTATTAATAAAATGATTATGAATGCATGTGTATGTTGCATTAGTCTATAATTGTTTAAGAATGCCATGCTTGATTGTTCTAAATGTTGTGAAATGGTTTAATGGTGAATGCCACATAATCTAGACCATTTACAAACAAAATCCAAAGAAAAAGAAATCAAATAAGATTAAAAAAGGCAAATGGTCATTTTGACCATTTTAATCCACTAGGCAACTTTAGCTGTTCCTAGAAGACAATTTGAAACATAAACTTTCTCAACTCTGTTCACCCCTTGCTAGACCAAGTAAAGATGTACCAATGCCCACTTTACAAACTTACAAAAACATCTAGCAACACAATTTAAATGACATTTGAAAATTGAATCAAGTGTAGGTGTTAAGCTCACATTTTTTCAAAAACACATCAAATGAATTCACCTTGGCAATACCAAACAAACATAGTCTCTCATGCTTAATACAAGAACGCTCAAAAAATTTGAAGCAAAAAATTCAAATTCAAATCTCTTTCAGCCAGTTAAACAAACACCTTATCTACACTAATTAACCACCTGCCAAACTCCACTGTTTTGCACAGTAATTCTCCACCCCGTTGTCCCCTCTTCACTCCTCTGTTCCCTCTAAGTCTAACCAAGCCACGGACAACCACCCCCCTTTTCCGCTGCACCATTGGAGCGCCGCCCAAGTTTGGTTACCACCGGTCGACCCCGTCCAAGACGCATCACACCACCCCGCGCCTATCCAGGATGCCTAGGAGGATCACCGCAGTCGACCGCCTCTCCCTATCCACCCCTCGACCACAGCCAGGCCCTGGACCACCCCCAGCGACACCACGCCCAGAGCGTATGTGCCATGCCGAGCACCCGACAGAGTGCCGCGCTCGACAAGCTTGCACACGCCGCGCCTCCACCGCAACTCGAGTGCACTGCTCAGCCATGACTCTAGCAGCCGCCCAAGCATGCTTGTTCGCCGCCGTCTGACCCATTGCCCCCATGCGCCGTGTCGAACACCGCTTCTGACACGCAGAGCATCGCCCTCTCCCGACGGATATAGACTGCGACTTGCCGTTCCATCAAGCCCGTGAGAACCGCCCTGAAGCACCACGTCGACTGCCGCTCGCAGCCATACCGATAGCCGCCCGTAGCCATGTCGCCAGCACCGCATGACCATGCCGCTCTGCTCCCTTCGTCTAGCTATAAAAGGAGGCCCTCTCCACCCCATTTTGGCACACCATCTCACTCCCCTCTCACCACTGATCCTTCCACCCCTTCCCCGGAGCAAGGCGAGCCTCCGTTCGCCAGAATTTCGTCGGAGCTTTCCGCTGCAGAGGGGAAGAGGCGCCGTCGATTGGAGCTGCCCCAGGAGAAACAATAGATCGAAAATGAATTTGCAAAAAGTAATTGGAGGATTGGAGGAGAAACATACCATAGATTACTTGTGCGCAATGAAATCAAACCTAATTTAGTAGATGTGAAGATGTCTTGAGGTTTTGAGAGAGTTTGGAGGTAAAAGAGAGAAAAATGATTGAAGTTTTGGGGTTGGAGGTACCTTCATGTGCGATTTTGTTGCCAGACGCAACTATACGGGCACAACTATACGGCCGAAACATTGTGTTCCCACCGTATAGTTGGCCTTCTCTCAATTTCTTAGGGTTTCCACCTGGCGGCACAACTATACAGTTAGAACTATACGGCCGGAACAATACGTTCCTGCGGTATAGTTGGTCGTCAAACCGTCTATACCTAGAAAAGGATTTGTACGAATGCATCGATATCTATACGACCAGAGCTATACCGCCGGAATTTTTTATTCCCTCCATATAGTTAGTCGTTAAACAGTCAGTACATATGAAAGAAAAATTGTCAGTGGCAGAAATATCTATACGACCGGAGCTATATGGCCGGAATTTTTTATTACCGCCGTATAGTTTGTCGTTAAACCGTCTGTATGTATCAAAAAAATATTGTTTCTTAGCAAATTACTTCTTACCATGTAACTTAGTGATATACCTTGTTTTTGATAGAAAAAACAAGGAGCATATCATTCATGGCATTACATCATGGCATCATACCAAAAATAATTCATCAAAACCCTTCTCAGAAAACCCTACTTTGGTTTTCCTAAATAGTCCTAATAAAATACAAAAGGGAGTTTTGCAAACCCAACTTTAAAAACCATATAAAAATATTGCAAAAATGATTCTAAAATGATCTACTGATTTTTACAAAATCTTGGAGACGAAATCATTTGATTTGGATTTAAAATTAAAAAGTTATTAACTCCACAAACGCCGCCAACCACGAGAGCATCATCAACCCCCATCGCCAGCATGGCCACCGTCGATCTCGACCATTGCCACCGCCGCTGGTAAGCCTCCATCACCCGCATCATTTTTATCTGGATTCTAGGGCGTAGATTAGGTTTAGCTGGTGAACGGGTACCAACCAATCATGGAGAACCACATTGGACATGCCGAGACGTGCCAAGCCGGGAGACGCATAGCTGGAGCCAAGCCAAGTTGTTTCTTCTTGCGTTTAATCACAATATATTTAAAAATAGGAAAACTAGTTAACTTGCAAAATTCATAGAAAATTAACCATAGCTCCGTTTTAGTTGATTCTTCTTGCGTTGGATTTTTAATTATGAGAGATAAATATTTGCGTTGGAATATTGTTCTTAGAGGTCATATATCTGTCTCGTGGTAGATTGTAAGTATGGACCCCTCTATGAGCATATTTATTATATTAATAATCAGAATGAACTGAATGTGCGGTAAATCGATACCAATGACATCCTTAACATAATATAGCCCCTAAATAATGTTCTTTGCAGAATTAAAAATCACCCTTGGCATTCTACCATATTGAATGCATGCACGATTAGTTTTGTGGAATTATTTTGAGCAATTTATGATTAGATATATCTTTGTGTTTTTGTTAGATTGCTCAGATTGCACTAAGGAGTATTGTTGCTTAGAGTGTTGTTCGGATCAAGGCAAGTTACACATTTGTTCATATTTTGTCCCAGTTTTGTTACGATGCATGTTTTGATTTTCAAAATAGTAGTATGCAAGTGTATGATGTTTTTAGTAGAATTACTTATAAATAGTTTACAAGTGCGATGTTGTTTTGTAGTATGCCATGAGTAGGTCTATACTTAGGAAATTTCCCATCCTATTATGTTCTCTCTGAATTTTTCTAAGTATTTCTTATGCTATGCTATATATATAGTACCATTGGGGGTTCCAAAGATAGGAAAATTTTCTAAGTATAAAATCTCTCTTGATAGAACCTTTTCCTCTAAAGTATAATTCAAAATAAAACTAAGTTTTCTTCTGGGCGGATTGATTGTAAGGATAAGAGTGGAATTTTGGTGGACGAGGGCCGCCCAGGAATCAAAGTAGTCTGCCATGCTCGAGAAGCCAGAAGCTTCAAGTGCAACCACAATACATATGTGCTCTGTCTTGGCTTAGTACTTAGTGGGAAACTTCACCTTGGTACTGTCATTTAGAGAATACTTATGCATGGGCAGACCCGAAAGGTAGAGGGGCTACTAAGGGATGGATTCGCCATGGTCTTGTTTGTAAAAGGACTTGACCATAGATTATGGATAAAGTAAACAAACTCTCAAGAGTAATTGATGGTTATAAAAATAGCCATCTTTCTCTGTGTTTAAACCTCATTTTTAGTCATGCAATTGACAAGAAACTCTCTAGGTTTGTCACTAATGACTAATTATTGCAAAGATATGCAAACGATTTCTTTGAGATGTGTTGTGTAGGAAATCATTCTTTTAAGGAGAAACGTGGAGCCATAAATGAATATTTTGAGGAAGTCTACATGGCCAATAAATACTAGGCACCAGAGGCCACAACGATCACTGGTACGGGCAAGGTCCACCCGTCTGGCCCACCCGTAGCATGTGGTAGCAGCTTCATCTCGTCAAACCCTAAAACTTTCATGAAGGCGCCTATATATTTTGAGATCACAGCCGCCGCACAGAGGTCATCCATTATCATATTGCATGACAACACCACCAAAGGAGATCCATCACCATAGTTTATCCTCGCCATAGCCTTTACTTTGTACTTTAGATCTCCTTGTGATTCCGTGACCATTGTAAGAATATTTGATTTCAATCTAATTATTTTGCACAATGTTTTCTAACCTTGATCTTATTATTATGAGTGAGTAGTACTAACGGGCTGCGGGTTGGAGTGAAACCTTACAAGGATTATGTGCATCTAATCTATGGGAACATTGTGTATTGTTTGAATAAGATATTTGTATCTTTGTTTCTTTTTCTCTTGTCTCGATCTGTAGACTTGTAGGTACCCAAGACTCCCGAGATTGATAAAGGCTTGAGGTAAGATATTTGGTTAACGGCAATCTCATAGGAAACCTAGTGACAGAAATGGGAGTATGGTCTTTGCTTAGCGATCCATTGGGGAATAACAACAACATCACTTCTTAAGGCTTTGATTTGTGTTTTCACTTAATAATTCTTTGTAGCCCAGTGCTTTGTGGTGAAAATGGTTGGATCAATAGGCCATTGCTATGTGTGTGGCTCACAGGGACCACTACAAGAATCTAGACGATCCATGATGTTTTTTTTATGATGCTACCTAAAAATGCCGCAGATCCGTGATGGCCTAGTATTTTTCGTCAGGAGGGGACCCTGCGAGCCACATGCGATCAGTCATAACGTTTCTAGTTTTCATCACGGTGAAATCGTCACGCATTTCGTCCCGGCCCTGAAGCCCAGTAATCCAATTCGTCTTGCGTATAATCGTCATGGATATCATCGCGGTGCATGTTTGAATCATTTTTTTCCAATGAATGTGTCATCCGTGAACTAACCCCACCTATCAGTGCAGTATGCATGGTAGTACTTCATGGAAGGGCTCAATATGGAGGGTTTTTTGGCTAGTCCCACATGTCAGTCTGTTTGATATAAGAAATGAAATGATACAAAAATCTATTTTCAAAAGTAGAGGTTGGACGGAATCGAACTGGCGGCCACCGATTCGGAAGCGCACAACTCAAACCGCTAGATCACTAAACATTGTTCGTTAGAACTAGTTATTTCACTCTCTTTATACCATATTGTGAATCACAACAAACACAAGAAAATAAAATTGTCATAAGCATAATCAACACCGTTGATCCAAACTTGCAAGTTCCTCGACCACGCAGTGCATGGGAGTTCACGCGCTAGTTTTGAAAAAAGCACGCAAAAAGTTCAGGCGCTAGTTCTTAAAAAAACCACGTTGATCCATACTTGAAGTGGCAGTTCCTCTTTGTCTCCCTCATCTCCTTGTATCCTCGTCTCCTCGTAGTGGCAGTTCCTCGTCTCCCTCGTCTCTTTGCCTCCTTGTGTTTCGTTCTTCCTCTTGTAGTGGAAGTTCTTGGTCTACCTATTCTTCTTTCTTGCTCGATCAATAGGGACCATTCCCACGTGTAAGCCATGGCTAGCAGCCAGCTAAAGGTGAACTGGTCCGATCTCCCGGCCGACCCATTTGCAAGATCGCCAACTACTTGCTAGAGAAAGAGGAGTACGTCGACACCTATGCTACTTATTGGCAAGTCTTCGCTGATTGGCGCTACACTTTAAAAGAGCCTTCATTCTATCTTAACAACTAGATCCTGATAGATCACACACTTCCAGACACCGGCGACTTCACCTTCCTCAACCTCGCCTCTGGTTGTTGCTTCATGACGAATCAAATGGACTTCTATCGCAGGTTCACATTCATTCGATATATATAGCATTCATTCATTTGTATTTTCCATTGTAAACATCTTAGGGCTAATTTTCCTCTTCTTCCAAAGATTCTACTTCATCGGTGCTTCCTTAGAGGGCTAAGACATACACGATTCGACTTCTGAACCTAATCACTCATAAATCCAACACTAAGTTTTAAGCACACATACCATCTGATATTCTTCAATCTGTCGTCGTGATGAAGTCCCTGTAAGTGGTGTTCGTTTGCACAAATTACCCGAAGATTATTGCATGGGTGGATGAGAGCACCCCAACGGGGCAATTCAATGGATCATTTGGAGAAGGAATTTATTTGTCATCACCCGATGCGCTTTGAACTGCATGACGACATTCTGAGAGGAAGTATATGAATTACTTGATAATGGAGACATCATGTCGAGCAACATCCAGTTAGAGCAGCGCAACACTATCACGGTGGCCAAAATATTTGCATCCCCAGTCTTTGAAAAGATACACGGAACCTACAATTTTTACCTTGTGGAGTCAGATGGTGATCTTCTTCTTGTGTTGAAAGGGGATTTTGCCGAAGGTCAACCGGTGTTGTACCGGGTGGAAATGGAGAACCGCTCTCTCAAGGTCGTCGATGACATCAGAAGTTGTGCCCTCTTTGTTGATTACCATCGGTCTATCACCATCGACACCAGGTTGCATCCCATAGTCAACCCAGTTTCATATACTACATGAAATATATCAGAGTGTACAATCATGAGCACTACAAGAAAATTTTCCTTTCGCAATGACTTGGCCCGACAGTCGTCGTAGAAGGCGCGTCTTCCGTGACAAAAATCTCGGCTCTTTCGTGGCTGATGGAAATTTTTCCTGGTTTTCGGCCGTCTACTACGACAGAACCGCTAAAAACATGGAGGAAGCACGACCGACACATGGTAGAAGCAAGATTTTCGGTTCCTTGCTCAATGTTGTCTCGCTGAAGTGTTTTGAGGCCTGTGGTTCTCAGATGTCAGTGTCTCTAGCAGACCATACTTTTCGGTCACGCCTCCCTGATTTGAACTCGATAACGTTGCTCGATGCGTCTGGCATTTAGTCAGGCTGCTGGGTCCCACATGTCAGCCTCTCATTAGCAGAATTGTGTGTATGATGGATTTTTTTTTGTTCGTGTTACCCTGTTCTAAACTTTATTGCGTTACTCGATGCATCTACCGTTTAATCAAGCTAATGGGACCCACATGTCATCCTCTCACTAGAAGAAATGTGTGTATGATGGAATTTTTTCCATCAGTCGCGCCTCCGTGTTCCGAATTTGATAGCGTTTCTCACTGCATCAGCCATGCTAGTGGGTTCCTCATGTCATTCTCATATTAGAAGAATCATGGGTATGAAGGACTTTTCTTTTCTACTCTAGTTCCTAACTAGATAATGTTGCTTGATGAATCTGCCATTTGGTCACACGCTGGGTCCCACATGACAGCCTCTCATTAGAAGGATCGGTTGTATGATTGACTTTTTCCTCTGCTCGCGCCTCCGTGTTTCGAACATGATAACGTCTCTTGCTGTATCAGCCATTTTTCAGGCTGGTGGGTCCCCCATGTCAACCTCTCATTAGATTAAATGTGTGCATGATGGACTTTTTTCTCGCTCGCACCTCCCTGTTTCAGACTTGGCAACGTTGCTCGGTATAGCACCTGTATAAGGCCACGTTGCTGGGACCCACATGTCGGTCTATCTTTAAATGAAATGTGTGTATGATAGACCTTTTTTCTGCCACGTCCGCTGTTTTGAGCTTTGCAACATTGCTCCATGTGGCAGCCATGTATGTTCTTGCTGCTGGGGCCCCCATGTCAGCTTTCTGGTATGTTCTGATTTGTGGGTCCCTGATGCAGCCTTGTATGTTCTAGCGGGTAGGTCCCCGATGCCACCCTCTCTGTACAACTATTAAACTTTTTTAAAACCTGACCAAGAAACTCTAGGGATGCTATAGGCTGGTGGGTCCATGATGTCAGCCTCTCCGTAACGCAATATTACTAAAGTAGAAGAAAAAAACTCAAGACTTACAATAGATTTAAACTGTATGTGTCGCCACTACGCCAAAGATATTTATAGAAAATATATTATTAAGCATTCCTTAGTACCTTCAAGTTATATTTTAATGTTTTTAAAAAGATGTCATGTGTCCATGTTTATGTTTTTAAAAATAAAAGGAAAGCCTCCTGGCATTTCAATTTATAAAATGCCACATATATAATGGACTAGTTTCATAAAAATATGGTGGAGTTTTTTAAGAGGTGGAGGCGGAGTTTTTTTAAGAGGTGGGGGCAATGCTCAAAAGGCCAAATTAAAAATATTTTGGGCTATTCTACATGGTCCATCTACATGCGCTATACTCCATGGGCTCCTTTATTAAATTTCACTAGGTTGTGCTAAGAAGTCCCTTGACACTAACAAGGACGAATTAAAATGTACTTGCCTATGCTCCATGGGATCCTTTCTCAAATTTCACTGGCCTGTGCTCAGAAGTTCCCTGACCCTGCAATAAAAAAAAGCAGTTCTCTGACCCTGCAAAGGAGTGTATATGTTGGACTATTTTTTTGAGTCGAACTTGATAACGTTGCTAGGTCCTCCATGTTAGTCTCTCACCACGCTGGACTTTTTTCTCGCTTAAGCCTCCATGTTTCGAACTTGGCAATGTTGCTCGATGCAGCATCTCTATAAGGTTGCGCTGCTGGGTCCCATGTGTCAGACTCTCTGTAAATGAAACGTGTGCATGATGGGCTTTTCTTCAGCCCCGTCCGCTGTTTTGACATTGGTCTATTGCTAGGTCTAAATATACTTGGTACAAACTAAAGTACCAAATATACACCCATACTATATAGATGTCGATCAAATTAATTTTTTTTGAGCATTATCTATTATAATTTAATATAGTGATGATATGTCATATGTCTATTATCTGAGTCTCATGTGCTCGGTACGTGGAGCTTACTAATAATGAAGTAGTTTCTACAAAAAAACATAGGTAGGCAGAGCTTTTGGGGGGGGGGAAGGGGATGACCATAAAGGCCGAATTAAAAAGATTCTAGGCTAACTGGGGCAGATGTCCTATTCTTCATGGGTTCACTCCAAAACTGAATGCACTATGGCTGGTGGCCACAAGACAATGAAAAGGCCGAATTGGATAGTTTTGGGCTATGCTTGGGCCTGATAGGATAATTTCATGGGCTCGGTAATAAAAATTCTAGACCTCAACAAGGAAGAAAAAACGAGGGAGAAAATTTTGGCCGATATTTCGCGTGAAAATTGTTGACAACCAGGACAAATACCCCGCATGCACCAAAACTTTCCACTCGTGCATTCCAACTCGCACCTTCACTCCAGAAGCCAGCTACTGTCTCTTTGCACCATTCTTCTGGAGACACGCAGACAGTCAAAACCACAGGCCGCGCACCAAAACATTCACACACCATCAATCAGTCAGGGTGGCCTGACACCATTTCTAGCGGCGCCGTTCTTTTCGATATGCACATAGGTCGGCGGTCAGCTGGTCGATCCCCACGGTACACTTATATTATCCTTAGTTCGCTTTAATCATTCCCTAGAAGTAGTTTCATACTCGATCTGTTCGTTTGACATTATTTTGCATTTGATCTGTTTGTTCAAATTAGTTGCATTTTGCGCTCGGTCGATCTGTTCTCTCAAATATGTAACATAGTTCTGCACTCAATTTCTGAAATAAGCTAAAATTACATGGCATTTATAGTTCTATATTCAATTAGGTTGCTCAGATATCTTGGCTTAATTAGATCTGTTATCAACTTCTTCGGTGAAATATCTTGAAAGATTCTGACCATCTCTATCCTCAATAGATGGACAGATATTGGATACTGAATGGAAGAAAAGAAACACATTCATATTGGGAAGGTGTTAATGACTTCATGAAGTTTGTTAGACATCATACCGGCAACTCAGATGTGTTTTGCCCATGCCAACAATGCCTTAATTATAAAAAGCTGAGTCAGAGCATAGTTGCAAACCATACATTTGTTAATGGGATGCAACGCACATATATTAGGTGGAATAAACATGGTGAACCACATGATCATCATGTTCTTGATCCTCTAGCTGATGTTGATCTGCTTGAAGCTCATCAGATCAAGGATGAGGACCTTTCTGGTTTTTTAAGGGAGATGTACCCCACTTCAAGCAAAAAAGGCGCTACTTCTCTTAAAAGATCACTTTTCTCTGACCTGATAGAAAATGCCAAGTGTTCAGTGGACCCTAATTCTGGTATCTCAATATTCGAACTGGTAATGAAATTACTAAAGGAGAAGTCAATCAACAAGATTACCAACATAGCTTTCGATTCAGTGGTTAAGGTGTACCATGAGTCAATCCCTAGGGAAGGACTATCAAAATCCTTTTATAAGATGAAACATTACATCAAGGTACTTGGACTATCATATGAGAAGATCCATTTTTGTCCAATTAATTGTGTACTATTCTGGGAGGATTATGAAAACCTCGATGAATGCCTAGTATGTAACAAATCAAGATGAAAAATGGTGATAAAAAGAAGAAAGATCCTTGTAAGGTTCTAAGATATTTTTCAATTATAGATAGATTGAAGAGGTTGTTTCAGTCAGAATAAACATCTAAGGAAACAAGATGGCACAAAGAGATTCTCAAGCCAGACATTTACTTACTCAGACATCTAGATGATGGCGATGAATGGAAGAACTTTGACAAGGCTCATCCAGGATTTGAAGTGGATCCAAGGAACCTGAGACTTGGCCTAGCTACAGATGGATTTAACCCATTTGGCAACATGAGTAAATCGTACAACATGTGGCCACTACTTGTTACAATTTACAACCTGCCTCCCTGGGCATGCACTGATCAGTCGAACTGCTTGTTGGATTTACTCATCCCAGGACCCAAATCACATGGGAAGGATTTTGATCTGTTCATGTAGCCTCTTATACGAGGCTTGCACGAACTATGGAAAGGTGTCATGACTCCTGATATCCTTGCCAGCAAACCTAAAGATGCCAAGTTCCCTATGCATGCTGCTGTGCTATTCTGCACCCATGATTTTCCAGCTCTTGGCACTATGTTAGGCAGAGTGACAGCAGGTTATAACGCATGTGTTCAATGTGAGACAAAACAGGTCACAATGAGGCTACAAAATAAGACTGGTTTCCTTGGCAACCAGGTTTTTCTTCCTCGAGGCCACAAATTCCGAAAAACTTAAAAAAATTGCAGTTCTATGGAAAGAGGACTAAATATGGCACTGCACCACAAAAGTTCATTGCAGCTGAGTTGCAGGCGCATTTACAAAAGGTTAGAATGTCAAACCAGGAAAACAACCAGCTGCCAAACGAGGTAAAATAAAGAATACAGAAGATGCACTGATAGTAGGAGCAACATCCAAAAGGAAGAGAGCACAAGAAGTAGCAGCAGATGCCCAAGGGAAGGAAAAGGAACCGAGAATATTTTATAAGTGCAGATCCACTCTATGGGACTTGCTGTACTGGGCTGGTAAGACAATTCAACATAATATTGATGTCATGCACTTGGGGAAAAATATATGTGACAACATTATAGGGACATTACTCAACATTCCATCCAAGACAAAAGATAGCCATAATGCTAGGCTTGACTGCGAAAAACTCAATGTTAACAACAACTTGAAGCTACATCCTGAAGATACTGTTGATAAGGGCGGTGAAAAACATTACAAATTTTGAGGTGCAGAATTTACCCTACCGATGAATAAAAGGGTACTATTTTGTGACTTCCTCCGAGGTGTGAGGTTCCCATATGGATTTGCCTCAATCATTGCAAATTGTATCAATGCAGAAGGGAACAAGCTCCAAGGGTTGAAAACTCATGATTTCCACATCCTACTACAAAGGCTTTTAGCTCTTGGAGTTAAAGGTTTAGTGAAAAAGGATTTGTACAACATGCTTGTAGAGTTGGGAAAGTTCTTTAGGAAAATCTATAGAAGAACTCTAGACAGAAGAGTTTTAGCGCGTCTTCAGACGGACATAGCAAAAATCTTGTGCAAGATTGAGATGATATATCCACCAGCCTTCATTGATGTGATGGTGCATTTGGATGTTCATCTGTCTGAATATGCACTTTGTAGAGGTCCCGTACAGTACATATGGATGTACCCTATAGAACATTGACTTTGCACTTTCAAGGGTACTGTTAGGAACAAGACTAGAGTAGAGGCTTGCATTGCAGAGGCATACATTGCTGCTGAGCATTTGCATTTCGCTCAAGTTACATTCCTGATCGTAAAATGATATCCAATCTGGGTGGTAGAATTGAAGAAGTTGAAACATCTGTTTTTAACCAAGGTGTTCGCCTAGTAGGAAAGAAGGAACATAGAACATTAATGCAGCATGAATATGACCAACTTACTTGGTATGTGCTGAATAACACTGATGAGGCCAAAAAGTTTGTTTCTTGAGTACTATTCATACATATCCTCAAATATATGAAATGAAACTAGTAGCAAGATATGTTCAGATGTCTTACTTGAGTATCATTTTTGTAGGTTATTTAAAGCAACCAAAGGAAAATATTATGCTGCACCAGTATGTGGGGGTGCGTTTCAGGAATGGTTTAGGAATCATGTAAGATGGTCAATTGAACTTTGAATTGCATACGAATTGTGCACATGAGATGACCTCTTGATTATTTTATATAACTGTAGATCACGAAGCTACGTGAAGAGTATCCGGGCGATGTTAGTGATGGTCTCTATGCCCTATCATGTGGTCCGGCAAAGAGGGTGCAGACAGCTTCAGCTTGTGATGACGATGGTATCCACTACAACACTTATGAGCGTGAGAAATATCTGAAGACACAAAAAAGTGGCATCACGACCAGTGGAGAGTACTTGACAACCAAAATGAAGAAGTCAGATGACTATGATCATTATGGTCGCATAAAAGAGGTTATTGAGTTCAATTATAACGACAAGACTGGTGGTCGATCTATGGTTCTACTCAAGTGTTATTGGTATCACCAAGATCCGAACAAGAAAAGAAGCCCCAAAATGATGGGAATTTCATATCGATCAATACTACTGCTAAGTGGTACAAGGAGGAATCTATATTTTGGTAACTCAAGCTTCCAAGGTAATATTCTTGGATGATAGAGATAATAAGGACTGTCAATATGTGCATAAGTTTGAGGCAAGGAGCATCTATCATGTGAATGAGTATGACGAGCCAGTCATCATAGATGTTGCCACCAAGATGATCCTAGTGGTTATATGGTAACTGAACTGACCGACGTCGATGAAAATTTGATTGCCAGAGGCAGCTCTACACATGATGGACAAGTATATTTCACTTTCGAGGTTAGTGTAGTCGACAAAGACAGGAATAAACTGGTTCTACCTGGTGAATCTCACGACATGTATGATGAATGGCAATGGGAAGAAGATCCAACCTAGTCGGAATATGTGGATCTAGAATGCGGCGGTGCTGAAAGCGATGATGGTGATGATGATTAGACTGTTTTTTCATATTATGAAGTGATATGATGAACAATGATTCGTATTGGTTTTCTCTTTGTAAAGTGTATGAAACATGATGACAATTTCCTTTTTGATTGTAATCCTAGACTAATTGTTTTCCCTGTCTAATTTGGATTAAGCTTAATTCCACAAGAGCAAACATATGTAGAACAGGTTCACTTGGTGTGCAGCAGATACATTGGTTTAGTACATTAATTAATTATCAACCACATGACCAGGTTTCATACAGAAGGGGGCATATGCACCTCGTGTCAGTAGAGATGGGCGAGCACATTGTCTCGGTAGATAGGGCAGCTGGCGTTGGTCTCAAACCAAGCTAAGATGCACTTGCGGTGGTACGGATGGTTGCATCCTCGGAGATGCACTGTTGTGCGCTTTGACAACGCCTGCATGCATATGCTACAGTGGCCATCCTCCTGCTCAACCAGGTACCAACTATCTTGAAGCGCCGACAGGTTGACGATGAGCCGGAGATCCACGCTGAGGGTTAGGTCGAAGTGGAACCCGTCAACCCACATACATGCCTCATGCGAGATCTGGTGCAGAATGTCGTACGACATGATGATGTTCCACTCCTCCACCGTGACTTGCAGGTTCTTCAGCAGCCATGCAGGGCCAAGAACCTTGCACATAGTTCCCATGACCTTGCTTGCTCTTCGGAGCTTGCTGGGAGGTAGGCTGAGATTCAACACCTCCTCTTCGCAGGGTGTGGTCATGACATCGTCCTCCTCTAGAGGGGATGGGATGGAGCCAGGCATCCTCCTGAGCTTGTACGTCCTAGAGAAGAAGATCTTTAGTGTCATTGTGTACGACATTGCCTCGTTAACTAAATGTGGCTCGACGACAGAGAAGTTGGTTGTGTCTGCGGAGACGCGGCCGGCACGGAAGACATGGGGGCCAGACTTGATGATGTGATCCTATGAAGAGTGCTCCAGTTCCGGTGGCGTCGCCATTTGGGGATTTTTTTGGGGGGTGGGGGAGGGGAGGGGAGGGGCGGGGGCTAGTTGATGGTGCTGACCTAGATGAGGGGGAAGAGGCCACGGGAAATGGTGTTGGGTTCGCAACATAGAAAACAAAAAAATTCCTATGATGTGAACTATTATACTCCAAGATCTATCTACTAGATGCAAGCAATGGGTGGATATACATCCATAGAGAACATACCCTCAAAGAACAAAAAAGCTTTGTTAAAGAGATGGAACTCGTGGATGATGTAGTCGAACGCTTGACGATTTCAAGATCGTGTGGTAGTCCTAGCGCCTCAAATCAGCAGCGCATCCGTCCCCGCACACACGTTAATGCCACCGAACATCCTCCACCACCTTGCTCCAGCGATGCAGCGGACGCAGCAACTCCTTCTAGACAAAATGCCACCAGTGTATCTTTCTAATCCGAGACCATGGGTGAATAATTCTAGAGGGGGAGAGAGATCCTTCATGCCGAGGTGTGTGGAGAAGTGAGAGGGTGGCCTTTTATAGGAGGGGGGCTACCCCTCCCCATGGATGGCGCCTCATTGGGGATGACTCCTCACCTCCCCCATTCATGTGGTGGTAACCCCCTCCACATAAATTTGCCCCTTCACATTCTCTTTTAAGATCTCCACTTTAAATGTATTTAATTTCTCCAAATTTAATGCTCTCTCTAATTTAATAAAACTGTTTTATTAAGTTTATTCATAATTATTTTAATTACTTTAATTAACCAACATTCACATAAAACCCCTTGCAACATTTCAATATCACATGCAGAACCAATTTTAGCACTTTCACCCGAAATAATTTTGGTGTCTATTGAAATAATTCCAGCACTTTGCAATTCTTTCGTCTAGAACATATTTGATCCAAATGGTGTTTGGCAACCCTTAAGTGTGTCACCCTACGGTTTTCGAATAATGAAGACATGATCAAGACCCCTCTCAGATCAATAATTAGAAGCAGGACCTGGAGATCCATACTGACTCCCACACATTCAACGATGACTTCTGTGACCGAGAGAACCTTTAACAATAGTAACTAAATACCTTTGTCTTACGATATATTACATGTCCGAGATTCGATCATCAATATCTCAATACTTAGTTTGATCTTGTTACCGACATGCACTTTTTTCTTGTGCCCATGATATAACATCCTAGTGATCACATCACCTGCTTGCAAGCAATCTTAATGTGATATCACCGAGAGGGCCTAGAGTATATCTATCCATCATCAGGATTGAAAAGTTCCACTCTTGATCCATGAACCTCAACATAACACCTTTGGAATACCCGAACCCATCTTTATAGTCACCCCGTTATGGTGTGTCGTTTGATGTTATCGAAGTATTCTTCTGGTGTTAGCAATTAACATGATCTCATGGTCTAAGGTTAAAGATTACTTCGTATGATGCTATAGAAATATAAACATAATGACTTTGATCGTAATGCTATACTTCGGATGAATGTTCATCACATCATTCACTAATGCTATGAACTTGTTACTAACAACATCCAATGTCCATGATTAGGAAACCTTGATCACCTTGTTAATCAACGAGCTAGTTTATAGAGAGGCATAACAAGGAACTTTCTACTTGTTTATTAAACACACATGTATTAAGGTTTCTGTATTAATACAATTATAGCATGTAAAATAAACATCTATCTTATACTTGGAATACATATAATAACAACTTTATTGTTGCCCCCCAGGACATATTCCTTTCAAATGTGTGAGAGTGGACTGCTTGAACAAAAGGCGGGGCCATGCTACCTCGTCCCTCCCCAACGCCAGCCCTAGTTCGTCCTCTCTCCATGGTTCTATTTAGGCTGGTCATAGTGTTTAATATCTTAGACTAGTAACTTGCATATGTTACTACCTTCATAGTGGGTGATAACATGTGTGTGGTGTCATGCAAGACCTAATTAATTAGGTTCTAGACTCATATAGTATTGGTATGTGTGATGTTATGGTAACTAGCTAAGTTAGTACCTCCCTCTTTTCATGATTAATTATCATGTGTCAACACCCAGATTTTTAATCCTTGATGCCTGTTATGTCATACATCGCAATCCCAGGATTACCATTTTTGTGAGACATAACAGATTGAATATCACAGTACATCATCCATTAAAAACCATATTAAGGTTTTACACGAATAAAGGATCTCATGATCCAGTATTAATACAACAAGCAGCGGAATAAATAATAAGTGTAGCGGTGGGGTCCATCTTCAGTGGCACAGGCAATGCTGACGACGGAAGATAGTCCTAGTTATCATAGCCATCTTGCTGTCCATCATCTTGGTAGTCTCCTTCATAGTCTGGCCATAGGAATAGCCAGGGACAAAAACCATGAGTACTCTTTAAGTTCTCGTAAACTATCACTAACAAGTAAGGTAGTTCTAGTGGGAAATGATAACTCTATGTTTATTTGTAAAGTTAAGTTTGAAACCTAACCTGAGTTCAGAAACAAAGAAAGATAAAATAAATTAAAGAATCACTTAAATTTGGGAAGCTAGTGTCATAGCCACAACCCTGTTGTGGTCAAGTCAAGATTCATCATTCATTTCATAAGTCATTTTGAAAACATATGACAACGGAACAATATGGCCACTCCAACTATCCATTACTGCGGACGTGGCTATTCGAATAGTTTGACACTCTGCAGAGGTGGTACACTTTCACCACAAGATTCGATAATCTATCAGGGATAACCCTGAATCATAATACTTAGTATGCACATAATCAAACATAATCTTTCCTTTACACACCCTAGTATAAGCACCTCTCCTATGAGTATGGCCTCCCAACCATGACCATCTATTATCTTGGGCACTACATAGGTGGACAACATTGAGAGGCAGCCTCAGCTCAAACCTCTCTCGCGAGGGAACTAATACTAATGCATATAAACTTCCGGCTAAGCCTTACCCAATTTAGGTATTGTGGTTGTAGGGTAACATTGGAATGGTATCGCATCCGAACCCAACCATCAGTTTTGTAAAAAGGGCTAAGGCCCATGCATCAACATTTTCATCATCATAATCCATTTGTGTTTCTCAACACATGTCAAAACATCTCAATAGAATGACTCATCATTCCAAGGTTTTCACAATTCATTTTCACCAAGTATTCCCATCTAAAGTGACTCAAGTTTTAGTTTAGCTCTAAACTACTAAGTTAAGAGTATTCACTAAGGTGGGATGCTAATATCAACATCATGCCATAGAATGACATCTAAGGCTAACTAGATAGGTCAAGTTTTATACTTTTTATGCTACCTTCAAACAAGTAAAGAACTTTAATAAAGTAAAGAAAGTAAAAGCTTGTAAATAACATTTGGAGTAGGTATAAGTCCAAGGGTATAACCAAAGCATGCCTAATGGATCTTGCTTAGGTTATCTAGCTTAATTCTAGCTTGCTAACAATAGCTTGCCTTGGTTGGTGCAGTGGTCAAAGTTTTCTTCCTCCTCCTCTTGGTAGAACTCCTCCTCCTCGAAAGCTTGGTAGGTACTATTGTCTATAAAAACATACTTAACTAGTCTACTTAGCACCAAACAATACTTAACTAGTCTACTTAGCACACTAAGGCACACATTTGATGATCTACTATCATCACAAGCATCACAAGGTTTTATTAGCTAGCTTCATTCTTTTTATTTGAGAAAAGTAATTTCTAGTCATTGAAATTAACTAAGATTTAATATTCTCCAATTAAAATGTGGGATCATGTGGACACATGTCATCACCACATATTATAACATATGGGAATGTGATTTAAAGGTTGGATCACATTTTAATAAGTTTAAGTTTAATATTTAATGATTTAAAGTGACTACAAATGTCTATATAACACTAATTTGTACTAGTCCAAAGTCACTGCATGTAAACCTTGATATTATTACATATTCAGATAGGTATGGTTAAATGTGATTTTTCAGAGTTGCAATAAACTCAAAAGCTATTATGGTTGATTTTATAAAAATGTTTGAATGTGCAAATGCTTCTATCTTGTTATTTTTACTAGGAGAGATCTCTAAATCTAAATGAATTAAATCCAACGGGCTTGGATAGATCTTTTCAGAAGCTTTCCAACAAAATTGGAGTCACTCAATTTGGTTCAGTAAATCTTCCAGAATTGAGTTTAAACCAAAATAGAAAAACCTATATTTGAATTAACTAGGTCGCGCGGGAAAGGAAATGGGCTGACCCAGTGACGCTCAGCGGCGCAGAGGGCGGCTGACAGGTTGGTCCTGCTTTTCAGCAAGACTTAAAAACCCGAAACGGTATCTAGAGATCTGGGCCACACGATTATAACGTGGATCAACAGCTCACAGTCATCGTCGACGACGGACTCTTCGTCGGCGAGACCGAACCCTAAACGGCCGGTGGGGGTCTACTGGGGACGTACCAGGGCGCCAGCTAGTGCGGCGAGGCGGGCGATCAAACTGTATGGCGACGGCGGACTCAAGTGAGGTCACGACAGGGGCTGCAGTGGACGGAATCGACGGCATCCTCTCCTCCTCTGCAGCGGGCTCCTCCGGTGCAATTCCGGCGAACTACAGCTCGAGCGGCTCCGGCTAGAGGGGAAATGTTCAGGGGAGAGAGGGGAGTGGAATGGTGTGAGGAATTCGTGCTAGGGAGGCCTTCTTATATAGGTGCGACGGTGAGACCGAGAGGTGTGGGCAGGCATCTCCGGTGAGGGCGGTATAGGGGGCTATCAGCGTGGGTGAGGTAGGCGGACGGTGGGCGGTTCCCTAGCAGTCAGCTACGGCGCAATGGCGTGGATAGGGGCGGTGGCATATGGTCAGGAGCTTCCCGCGCTTTGGGAGACAGAGGCGGTGCTCGACGCGGCGCGCAGTGACTGTTGATCGCGCGGTGGTGCACGGCCGTGTCTGGCGGGGTGCTGGGGTCGAGGCGGAGCTGCGTGCGTGGTATGGGGTCAAGGGGCGGTCTGCTGCGTGCTGGCGGCTATCGCGCTCTGGCGCGCTCGCAGAGAGAAAGGGTGGCGCTGCTGGGGAGTGGTCCAGGGGCTAGGGTTGATCGAGGGGTGGACCATAGGCGGCGTTAGGGTTGGGCGGAGCTAGGGGACATGCTGGAATGGCGCGACTCGGTCCTTGGTGCGTTGCCCGCTTCTGGCCGGCGGTGACCATAAAGTGGCGGTGCTCCACTGCTGCTCCAGGCTTAGGGGTAGGCCGGTGGGGGTTTTGTTAGAGCTGGGTGGGACAGGGGAACCAAATGAGGGCCAAACACTCGACAAAGCATTGATCTACACAAAGTAATAGTTAGGCAGAATTCTTGTGCATGCCACATATTCGACACAATGGCCACATGAACAAAATATTTGAATTTTGGGCTGATTTTTGGTGGAGTGATGTAACTTATGCTTAAGCATCTAGGTTTTCTTGGGATTTAAAAATGGAGTTTATTTGAGTGGTTTTTGAATAAGTGTGATCTATACATATGAACTACATTCAATTTTCAATTGTCATTTAAATTTAGTGTTTGAAAGTTTTTAGGATACAACAAAGTGGGCCTTGGTACTTCACTACTTGTACTATCAAGGGATGCAAAGATCCACAGTTGTTTCTGTTAAGATTTGAGTTCTAGGAATAGCCAATGTAGGCTAGGTGATTAAAATGGCACAAATGACCATTTGCTTATTTTATTCTTTTTGATTTGTTTTTCTTTGGGATTTGCTTGGGAATGATCTAGATATTGTTTAATTCACTTTAGAATCATTTTACAACCAATGGATCACTCAAACATGGCAATTCAAAACAAGTCCTAAATTATATGCACACACATATGAATGCTTAATGATTTTTAAATGGAAAAGTTTTTGTTAACCCTAAATTGGGTAGGTATGATCTTGATTAACTTTGGATTAGAGTTTTGGGATGTTACAAACCTTCCCCCTTAAACGAAATCTCATCCTGAGATTTACGAAAGAAAACTAGGAACTAAAGAGATCTGGAAACTCTGTCCTAATGTAATCTTCTCGCTCCCAAGTGGCTTCTTGTTCGGTATGGTTGCTCCGTTGAATCTTGAGAAATTTGATACTTCTCGTCCTAGTGGTTCTGTAAGCTTCTTCCAAGATACGGATGGGCACTTCATCATATGACAAATCCTTGTTGATATCAACAGCTCGGTGATTGATGTTCTTGAAAACTTCATTCTTCTCCGGCACTTTTAGGCATTTGTGAAGTAAAGAGATATGGAACACATTGTGGATGGCTGACATCTCCTCTAGTAGTTCTAGTTGATACGATACTTCTCCTTGACGGTTCAGAATCTTGAAGGGCACGATATATCTGGGGGCTAAGTTTCCTTTCAGATTAAAGTATTGCGTTCCCTTCAATGGCGAAACCTTGAGATATACAAAATCTCCGACATTGAAAGTCAGGTCTCTCCTTCTCTTGTCAGCATAACTCTTATGTCTGGATTGGGTGGTCTTGAGGTGCTCACGGACTTTGTGAACCTTTTCTTCAGCTTCTCGGAGAATGTCGGGTTCGAGAATCTGACTCTCTCCTACTTGCGACCAATTCAAAGGGGTACGACACTTTCTTTCGTATAGGAACTCAAATGGTGCCATTTGCAAACTAGCTTGATAACTGTTGTTATATGAGAATTCTGCGAAAGGCAGGCAGTCTTCGCATTTTGATCTGTATTCCAACACACAAGCTCTCAACATATCTTCTAGGATTTGGTTGACTCTCTCAGTCTGTCCATCAGTTTGCGGGTGATAAGTGGTGGTGAAATTCAACTTGGTTCCCAATCCATCTTGGACTTTCTGCCAAAATCTCGTGGTAAATTGGGTTCGTCGATCTGATACTATGGTATTGGGGGGTTCCATGCAGACTAACAATTCTAGCAATAGATAGCTCTGCTAGCTTCGAACTCTGGTAGGTTGTCTTGACAGGTATAAAGTGTGCTACCTTGGTTAGTCTATCAACGATGACCCAGATTGAGTCATTTCCCCTACTAGAAGTAGGCAAACCGGTGATAAAGCCCATTCCGACGAAATCCCATTTCCATTCCGGAATCTGCAATGGTTGCCATAGTCATGCGGGTCTTTGATGCTCTGCTTTGACTCTTTGACAAATGTCACACTTGGCGATGTAGCTCCCGATTTCTCTCTTCATCTTGTGCCACCAAACTTGCTCTTTCAAATCTTGATACATCTTCGTTCCTCCGGGGTGGATAGAATAAATAGTATCATGAGGTTCCTGCATGATAACTTGTTTCAACTCCGAATATCATGGCACATAGATATAGCCTTTGTACCACATAACTCCTTCGTCTTCAGTGAATCTAGGTACCTTTCATGTACCAAAAAGACGTTTGATTCCGTCGATAAATTCATTTCCCTTCTGGGCTTCCTTGATTTGGCTAATCAAAGTGGGTTGAAGTTCAATGCTAGCTAAAAATCCTTTGCTAACTATCTCAGTTCTAAACTACTCCAACTCCTCATACAAACTTGGTTGCTTTTCCTTGATCATGGTGTTTAGCTTACACGGCAATCTGCTAAGAGCATCCGCTACCACGTTGGCTTTGCCGGGGTGATAATGAATGTCAAGGTCATAATCCTTGATTAACTCTATACATCTCCTTTGCCTCATATTCAGCTCCTTCTGGGTGAAAATATACTTCAAGATCTTGTGATCTGAGTAAATCTCACAGGGATTATCCATAAGATAATGACGCCATGTCTTCAAGGCCAAAACTACGGCTACTAACTCAAGATCATGGGTCAGATAGTTCTTCTCATGATGCTTCAGTTGTCGAGACAGATAAGCGATGACTTTGCGTTCTTGCATCAATACACATCCAATACCAATCTTGGATGCATACAATACACATCAAACGGCTTCTTGATGTCTGGCATGATCAATATTGGATCTGAAATCAATCTCTTCTTCAGTTCTTGGAAACTGACTTCAAATTTCTCAGTCCATTCAAACTACTTGTCCTTCTTCAACAATTGGTTCATGGCTCTGGCGATGCTCGAGAATCCTTCTATGAACTTGTGGTAATATCCCGCCAACCCGAGAAATGCACGGACTTGGGTTTGAGTGGTGGGGGCTTCCCATTCTTTGACATCTTTGATCTTGGCGGGATCAATAGAGACTCCTCCGGCAGACACAATATGTCCTAGGAATCCTACTTCTTTCAGCCAAAACTCACATTTGCTGAACTTGGCATATAACAGATGCTCTCTCAGGGTTTCTAGGATGATTCTCAGATGTTGCTCATGCTCTTCTTCTGACTTGGAGTAGATAAGGATATCGTCGATAAACACAACGAAAAACTTATCTAGGAAATTCATAAAAATCTTATTCATGAGATTCATGAAATAAGGAGGGGCATTGGTTAATCCAAAAGACATAACTATATACTCGTATAAACCATAACAAGTAGTAAAGGCGGCCTTCAGAATAACCGTTGCACGAATCTTAAGTTGGTGATAACCAGTCCTAAGATGGATCTTTGAGAATACCTGGGCACCAGTCAACTGATCAAATAGATCCTCTATCTTTGGCAAAGGGTACTTGTTTTTGATGGTGACGTCATCCTATAATCGGTGCACAAACGGTTGCCTCCATCTTTCTTGTCGACGAATAACACGGGTGATCTCCATGGCGATGCGCTTGGTTGAATCAAGCCTGTTGCTAACATAGCATCCAACTGCTTCTTCAATTCCACTAACTCTGAGGGGTTCATGCTATAGGGTCTCTGGGCTATGGGTCCGGTTCCGGGGATTAGTTCGATAATGAACTCAATATCACTATTCAGGGGCATACCTGGCAATACATTTGGGAATACGTCGGGGTATTCACAGATTACCCTGACTTGGTCTATTGTGGGTAGGGATAGACTCTTATTGCACTTGAATTGACGAGGTAAGGTTTCAGATATATGCTCTACTGTGACTCCAGAGTTAGTGGTCATGGTGATGGCTTTCTTAGCACAGTCTATTAGTCCTTTATGCCTTGACATCCAATCCATACCTAGTACTAATTCCAATCCTTTGGTTCCAAGTACTATTAGGTTGGCATAAAAATCTATCCCATGTATTCTAATAGGCACAGCTTTGCAAATTTTTCTAGCTTTTGTAGTTGAACCGGGGATGTGAACTATCATGACATGCTTCAAGTTGGTTGGGTGAATCTTACTAGTGCATGCAAAGTCTTCGGTGATAAAAGAATGCGATGCTCCAGAATCAAACAACACTCTTGCTAAAACTGAGTTGACAGAAAACATACCCAGCACTACATCTGGCGCTTCTTGGGCTTCTTCGGCATTCATGTGGAAGAGACGGCCGTTGCGGTTGTGAGGGTTCCCTGGGGCAAATCTTCTTCCTGGTTGAACACGACGCTGCTGTTGAGCTAGGGCATTCACATTTGCAGTGGCGGCAGTCTTCTTGGGGCACTCATTGGAATAGTGACCCTTCACTCCACACTCGAAACAAGTGATCTGAGACTTGTCTTTTGCTGCGACAGGCACATCATTGCTTCTAGTTCTGGGTGCAGTGTTGTTGTTGTTGTTGCTCTTGGGAGGTGCACGGTTGAAATTGCTGATGTTGCCGGGGTTGTTGTTGTTTCCTCCGGACTTCACATTGCCCCCTCTATGGTTGGGGTAGCTTGGGCGAGACATTGGGGGTCGATTGTTTCTTGGTGCATACCCTACAGACGGGTTGGGACGGTACTTCTGGTGACTGTTGGATCCAGCTTGGTGCATCATACGACTTTGCGGTTGTCGTTTGCCTGGTTAATCTTCCCTTCCATCTGAATGGCAGAGTTGACTAGCTCTTCGAGATCCTCGAAGCGGATGTTGACGAGGACAGTCTGCATCTCGTCATGCAGTCCGTTCAGGAATCTCTCCTTCTTCTTGGCCTCCGTGTTGATCTCATCAGGTGCGTACCTGGCAAGCGACAGGAATCTATCATGGTACTCCACCAAAGTCATTCTGCCTTGCTTCAACTCTCTGAATTCATCCCTCATTCTGGTGACTAGGCCCTACGACACGTGGGTGCAGCTGAACTTGATTTTGAAGGCTTCCCATGTCATCACTTGACCATGGTTCATAAGGCGAATGCTGTTCCACCAGGCTCTTGCATCTCCTGCCAAGTAGTGGGTGGCAAAGAGAACTTTCTCGTTGTCATCAACTCTGGCTACTTCCAAATTGTTCTCCATCATCTACAACCAGTCATCAGCATCTAATGGGTTCTCCGAAGTGCTAAAGATTGGGGGATTGGTATTCTGGAATTTTTTTAGCTTGGATCCTTGATGATCCTGATTTCCATGCCCTTGGTTGTTTTGGCCATTTAGGTGATCTGCTGCAGTGTTGCTAAGTTGGCATGGCGCTCTGCCCTGCTTGCTTCATGGTCTGCAACTAACATCTGCATAATTTGCAGCATTGGGTCTTGCAGCATTGAGTCATTTGAAGATTGAGATAGATAAAGGGGTAAGAGGGAAAGTTCTAAGGTTCATGGTTTTGGTTTCAAAGCTAAAACTTTTAGTTTGACTCAGGTTTTGCAACTAACTCCATTTCATTCCTTCAAACAAGCACACGATACAAACACACACACACCACAACAACAAAGGAAAACAGATGGTTTTAAGAACCATTCTGCAAGCTACGATACAATGGGACCGATACATCTCATGCTACGATAGTTCTCTAGTGCATCTACTCATCATCGATGAAGTCGGAGTCCTCATCGTCGGTGTGGAAATCCATGGCATCCTCCTCCAGAAAGTCATCATCATTGCTAAGATAAGAGTCCATATCTCCCTGAATGTCTTCACCTTCCTCTTATTCCTCCTTTCCTGCAAGCTGAGCTTCTTGCTCCTTGATGGTCTTCTCGAGGTCGGCCACCTTATTGCAAAGACGGTCGATGGTGCGATCCTTCTTTTCGTGTTGGCGGCGAAGAGACTGACGTTCCTTGACAAGCAGTGAGAAAGTCTGGGCCTTCTGGGCGGCAATGGCAAGGTTGTGGCTGGCGAACTCCCTAGCATTGTCCAATTCCTTCTGGCGGTGGTACAGCAGGAAGTCAAGGTTCTCCACTTGACGCTTCAACTCCGGGTGACTTGGCATCTCCATTGGCATTCCCATGAAGTCACGCCTTGCATAGTGAACAAAGCGGGTTCCTTGGATTTGTTTAACACTGAGGGCACATAGACGTGCGAGAGCTTCATGCATTTCCCTGGCTAATCCATCTAACTAGTTGTCCTCTCTTACGGAGAACTGGATTCTCCCGGATATTGGTGCTTCTATGCTTCCTCGAAGATCAGCGGTGACTAGCCATTGTAAATCTCCTCCTGGGGGTCCAGGAAGTTGAGCTCCAAGAAACTCCGGATGTGGGCATCCCAATAACTCAGACAGTGAATCTAGATCCCTCTCGAAGATCAGTTGGCCTCCGTTGCCCAACCGGTAGAACTTGCTGAACCGAGTCTCCATTAACAACAATTAAGGATGAGGAAGTTAGTTAAGTGGTCAAGTGTGTCAAATTTTATGTAGTAATCTAAGAGTTGGTGGAACATGAATTTTTGAGAAAGAATGAATTCCCAAGGATAAGAGAGGAAATAGGTTTTCATAATTACTCACTTTGGTTTTGAAATTAAGTTTTTGTTCGGACGTCCATTCTAACTAGGGTCTCCTATGGTCAGGATGGCTTTGATACCAACTTGTCAACACCCAGATTTTTAATCCCAGATGCATGTTATGTCATACATCGCAATCCTAGGATTACCATTTTTGCGAGACATAACAGATTGGATATCACAGTACATCATCCATTACAAACCATAATAAGGTTTTACATGAATAAAGGATCTCATGATCCAGTCTTAATACAACAAGAAGCGGAATAACTAATAAGCGTAGCGGTGGGGTCCATCTTCAGTGGCACAGACAATGCTGACGAGGGAAGATAGTCCTAGTTATCATAGCCGTCCTGCTGTCCGTCATCTTGGTAGTCTCCTTCATAGTCTGGCCATAGGAATAGCCAGGGACAAAAGGCATGAGTACTCTTTAAGTACTCACAAACTATCACTAACAAGTAAGGTCGTTCTAGTGGGAATGCTAACTCTATGTTTATTTGTAAAGTTAAGTTTGAAACCTAAGCTAAGTTCAGAAACAAAGAAAGATAAAATAAAGTTCTAGAATCACTTAAATTTGGGAAGCTAGTGTCATAGCCACAACCTTGTTGTGGTCAAGTCAAGATTCATCATTCATTTCATAAGTCATTTTGAAAACATATGACAACGGAACAGTATGGCCACTCCAACTGTCCATAACCGTGGACGCGGCTATTCGAATAGTTTGACACTCTACAGAGGTGGTAGACTTTCACCACAAGATTCGATACATCTGTCAGGGATAACCCTGAATCATCATACTTAGTATGCAGATAATCAAACATAACCTTTCCTTTACACACCCTAGTATAAGCACCTCTCCTATGAGTATGGCCTCTGAACCATGACCATCTGTCATCTTGGGCACTACATAGGTGGACAACATTGAGAGGTAGCCTCAGCTCAAACCTCTCCCGCGAGGGAACTAATACTAATGCATATAAACTTCCGGCTAAGCCTTACCCAATTCAGGTATTGTGCTTGTACGGTTAAATTGGAATGGTATCGCATCTGAACCCAACCATCAGTTTTGTAAAAAGGGCGAAGGCTCATGCCTCAACATTTTCATCATCATAAACCATTTGTGTTTCTCAACACATGTCAAAACATCTCAATAGAATGACTCATCATTCCAAGGTTTTCACAATTCATTTTCACCAAGTATTCCCATCTAAAGTGACTCAAGTTTTAGTTTAGCTCTAAACTACTAAGTTAAGAGTATTCACTAAGGTGGGATGCTAATCTCAATCTCATTCCATAGAATGACATCTAAGTCTAACTAGATAGGTCAAGTTTTATACTTTTTATGCTACCCTCAAACAAGTAAAGAACTTTAATAGAGTAAAGAAAGTAAAAGCTTGGAAATAACTTTTGGAGTAGGTATAAGTCGAAGGGTATAACCAAAGCATGTCGAATGCATCTTTCTTAGGTTATCTAGCTTGCTAACAATAGCTTTCCTTGGTTGGTGGAGTGGTTGATGTTTTCTTCCTCCTCCTCTTGGTAGAACTCCTCCTCCTCGAAAGCTTGTTCGGTACTATCGTCTATAAATATATACGGGATACAAAATCACCAAACAATACTTAACTAGTCTACTTAGCACACTAAGGCACACATTTGATGATCTACTATCATCACAAGAATCACAAGGTTTTATTAGCTAGCTTCATTCTTTTTATTTGAGAAAAGTAATTTCTACTCATTGAAATTAACTAAGATTTAATATTCTCCAATTAAAATATGGGATGATGTGGACACATGTCATCACCACATATTCTAACATATGGGAATGTGATTTAAAGGTTGGATCACATTTTGATAAGTTTAAGTTTAATATTTAATGATTTAAAGTGACTAGAAATGCCTATATAGCACTAATTTGGTACTAGTACAAACTCACTGCATGCAAACCTTGATATTATTACATATTTCGATAGGTATGGTTAAATGTGATTTTCGAGAGTCGGAATCAACTCAAAAGCTATTATGGTTGATTTTATAAAAATGTTTGAATGTGCAAATGCTTCTGTCTTGTTATTTTTACTAGGAGAGATCTCTAACTCTAAATGAATTAAATCCAACAGGCTTGGATATATCTTTTCAGAAGCTTCCAACAAAATTGGAATCACTCAATTTGGTTTAGTAAATCTTCCTGAATTGATTTTTTACCTAAGGGACAGAATTGAGTTTAAACCAAAATAGAAAAACCTATATTTGAATTAACTGGGTCGCGTGGGAATGGAAATGGGCCGGCCCAGTGACGCTCAGCGGCGTAGAGGGCGGCTGAAAGGATGATCCCGCGATTATAACGTGGATCAACGGCTCACAGTCATCGTCAACGACGGACTCGTCGCCGGCGAGACCGAACCCTAAACGGCCGATGGGGGTCTACTAGGGACGTACCAGGGCTCCAGCTAGTGCGGCGAGGCGGACGATCGAACTGGACAGCGACGACGGACTCAGGCGAGTTCACGGTAGGGGCTGCGGTGGACACGATGGCAACGTCTCCTCCTCTGCAGCGGGCTCCTCCAGTGCAATTCCGGTGAACTACGGCTCGAGCGGCTCTGGCGAGATGGGGGAAATGTTCAGGGGAGAGAGGGAGTGGAATGGTGTGAGGAATTTGTGCTGGGGAGGCCTGCTTATATAGGTGCGATGGTGAGACCGGGAGGTGTGGGCAGGCGTCTCCAGCAAGGGCGGTACAGGGGACTATCAGCGTGGGTGAGGTAGGCGGACTGTGGGCGGTTCCCTAGCGGTCAGCTACGGTGCAATGGCGTGGCTAGGGGCGGTGACATATGGTCGGGAGCTTCCCGCTTTTGGGAGACAGAGGTGGTGCTCGACACGGCACTTGGTGACTGTGGATTGCATGGCGGTGCACGGCCGTATCTGGCGGGGTGCTAGGTTCGAGGCAGAGCGGCGTGTGCGGTATGGGGTCAAGGGGCGGTCTACTGCGTGCTGGCGGCTATCGCACTCTAGCGCGCTCTGGCTTGGTCGCAAAGAGAAAGGGCGGCGCTGCTAGGGAGTGATCCAGGGGCTGGGATTGATCGAGGGGTGTACCATGGGCGGTGGTAGGGTTGGGTGAAGCTAGGGGACGTGCTGGAATGGCGCGGCTTGGTCCCTGGCGTGTTGCCTGCTTCTGGCCGACGGTGACCATAAAGTGGCGGCGCTCCACTTCTGCTCTAAGCTTAGGGGTAGGCCGTTGGGGTTTTTATTAGAGCTGGGAGGGACAGGGGAACCAAATGAGGTCCAAACACTCGACAAAGCTTTGATCTACACACAGTAACAGTTAGGCAGAATTCTTGTGCATGCCACCTGTTCGACACAATGGCCGCATGAACAAAATATTTGAATTTTGGGCTGATTTTTGGTGGAGTGATGTAACTTATGCTTAAGCATCTAGGTTTTCTTGGGATTTAAAAATGGAGTTTATTTGAGTGGTTTTTGAATAAGTGTGTTCAATACATATGAACTACATTCAATTTTCAATTGTCATTTAAATTTAGTGGTTGAAAGTTTTTGGGATGCAACAAAGTGGGCCTTAGTACATCACTACTTGTACTAGCAAGGGGTGCAAAGATCCACAATTGTTTCTGTTAAGATTTGAGTTCTACGAATAGCCAAGTAGGCTAGGTGATTAAAATGGCACAAATGACCATTTTCTTATTTTATTCTTTTTGATTTGTTTTTCTTTGGGATTTGCATGGGAATGATCTATATGTTGTTTAATTCACTTTTGAATCATTTTACAACCATTGGATCACTCAAACATGGCAATTCAAAACAACTCCTAAATTATATGCACACACATATGAATGCTTAATGATTTTTAAATGGAAAAGTTTTTGTTAACGCTAAATTGGGTAGGTTTTATCTTGATTAAGTTTGGATTTGAGTTTTGGGATGTTACATCATGCCATGTCACCAATTTGCTTAGTTGGCGTTGCATGTACATGCAATTTACTAGCTAATAAGTTACTCCCACTATGACTAGCCTTTCGGGGAAGTCTAAAATAAACCTTGAATTTGTAGGGAAAAGGTAAATCGAACTCCAACACCAAATCCTTGAAATTATCTCTCCAAACTTATCAATCCTGGTATATTCTGAATCGATGCGAAATACTGTTTATGTGGCACCATCTCCACAATGGAGGGCACCGCTTTGTAGTAAATAAATCGACCGCACACTGATAAAGAAATGATTACTTAACCTGACGAGAGGGATGGCTGTTGTCTCTGTGTTAAATAGATGAAGGGTGGTTGAGCTGGATAGGGAAGACCAATATTTTAACATATGCTGAGTTTGGGCATCGAAGCAAGTAGCTGCTCCGGTTCCTTGAATTTTTTTGGGGTATCGGCTGTGTAGTGTAGGCACTGGTGCCAGATGGATGAGAAGTGGTTTGGGCACCAATATTTGCATACGCTATGTACGGCCACCCAAGTTCTACGGATTTTCAATCTTTTTAGATAAAAGAGAGCAACTATGTAGATGCACAAGATGGTGGCACTTCCCCTTGCTATCGGTAAAAGAGAGAAACTATGTGGATGCGATGATGATTCAATTTATTTATATAAAATAACTAGTATAGGTACAACACAGCCATGGCAGAAACTACGCCATACTATAGACGAACTCAACACACATAGACACCTAAATATCTTACGGTTTTTTTCAAGAACCTATGTTGCCCTCTGCCCATGTGGGCATGTCGTCTGGTGTTCGATGAATTCGAGGAAGCTTCCAGCCATGTCGCAACCTTTGTTGATGCACTTGACCTCATTCCCGAGGACATCTGATCCACGGTAGTGGTTGGTTCGAAGATGCCTCCATATTCACATCTCGGGCACTGGCCATCAAACAATTTTCCAACACATTGTGCGCATGCAATGTGCGTCGGGGCCTTGCCAAAGCACTGCCCGTGCAAGAAAAAGAGATTTAGCCAAAAAAAAGAGTTATATCGAACTAGTGTGGAAAACATCCTTAAGAAACAAGTATTAACCATGTACGCGGGACGACGAACAATTTGAGAACACAGCCTGTAGCTGAAGCCCTGCCTCACTACAGTCATGTCAATCGTAGCTTCAAACCACTCGTCTGCCAAAGAGCTACCTTCTTCAACTGCGGTGGATCTGAGAGGGATTTTGAGACCGAGTGAGAGAGCAAAGGGAGGAGCACAGATCTGAGATGGTTGATGAGAGCGAGGAAGAGATACTAGTACTATAGTTAAATACTACGAGTACTAGACTCCTCATCTCACTATAGGAAATATTGCCCGTCCATCCAAAATCAATGGCCACGAACTGATACCTTATCTCTTTGGAAAGTGAATCGCGTGGTGAAAACTAGGGAAGTGCTGTGTTCCCCAAGTAATTATCTCCCTCTGACACGGTGTACACGTCGCTTTGACATTCCATGGCTACGTGGAAGACTAAATATTGTACTCTAGTACTACTCCGGGATGGAGGTCCAATGGGTGTATCAAGTGGTACGTATCATGCATGGAAAATGCTTATGCGTCACGGCAATTAATGATGAAATAAATTGTGTTGGTATCACGGGTAGAGTATCATAGAAAAAATAATCTCAAATAAATCTTGTACACAATTTTACCTTGAGATTACAAAACAATAAATACACTAAGATTATGATACTCCGGAGTACTACTAGTACTAAGTACAGTACATTACATGATAGTAGTACTACGCATTGTGGAGATGGTATCAGATACTAATATCATAATATACTCCCTCTATCCAGAAATAACTTACTTAGATTTTTGTAATTTTAAATGTATCTACACACTAAAACATGTCTAGATACATTTGAATCTAGAAAAATATAATAGAGTTATTTCTGGACGGAGGTATCATACTCATCTTCGTTGTATCTAGTCTAAGGCTAGTCATAGTGGGACTGACATTAGTGGTACTCCCTCTGTCTCGGTTTATTAGGCGCGCACTTAGTTTAAGAAAATGTTCAACTGTCAATTTTAGCCAATCAAATATACAATATGTGTCTCAAAAAATATACCATTGAAAACTTCTTTTTAAGATGAATCTGATGGTATAATTTTTGTGACATATTATGTAAATTTTTGATAAACAATAATGGTCAAAATTATTCATAAACTACGTGCGTGCCAAATAAATCGGGACGAACGGGGTTACATAGATGCCACCTACACAAAAAATAGGATGTGGTAAGCAATTAATGAAGAGAGAAGCAAATAGAATAACATAAGTAATATGTTAACATCACATCACACTTTCCAATGCAAAATGTGTCTACGAAATAATAAATAAGGTTATCTACTTATGTTACTGCATTTATAACACTACACACTAGTATGAAGGTAGTAACTTAGAGTAGTAGTAATATGGTACTACTCTAATTTACTCCCGCTAGTGACTAGCCTTAGGCCATAGAGACAAGTTAATAAAACCAAGAAAGTTAATTACTCTACCTCATTATTGCCTCGTGCACAAATATTTTCACTTCCATCATAGAAGTGAGAGAAAAAATGAATTAATGGTGAAGAGAGAACAACTAATGAGATATGGCTTATAATCTCAAGCAATTTTAAAAAGGTCTCTAGCCTTATAATCAAAAACAGAGGGAGGAGTACTCTGGGATGGAGTAGTGCGTACCTTGCACAGAGTCCTAGGACTACAATAAGTTGTGCATGCCTTGCATGTGAGAATTAGATAGTAATAGAAGTACCGTATTACATATCATATTTTATTTATATAAAACTATAATAGGTGACGCTGAAAAAGAATTATAATTTCGAGCCACGTCCATAAAGTATAGGGTGTATAATTGGTTCTTGTACCTTGTGTCATGTAGAAATCAACCTACTACTATTAGCTACCTATTACTCAATATTCTTGAGAGACATGATGAAGAAGATTCTAGAATTATTGAGAAGTGCGTTTTGTGGTTTGTGCATAGCGTTCACTTTGCTAAAGACTATCAATGTAATATTCTATATGCTAGCATGGATAGAAGATCCAGCAGTTTGCAATGTTGGGATTTTCCAGTCTTGATCTATTTTTCAAAGTTCAAAGTATTGTGTCCACAATATAGTATGGTAAGATTATATAATAGGTAAATCTAAAGAAATATGAATATGACCGAGTCTCACATGCCGAAGTACTTCTATATCTTTACTACTATAATGGATCAGTTGTGAATTGGATCCATAGCACCAATCCTGACCGGTTGGTTGTTAGATCCGATGGTTCAGAGAAGCTAGATTCGTGTTGAATAGTACCTAGAGAAAACTCCACCATGCATGTTCTATAACCATCATGTCACCACCCAAAAATTTCATAGCACAGTAGGCTGTATTCTCTCTACTACTATAATGGAGAAGTTTTCAATTGGATCCATATCACCAATCCTGACCGTTGGGCTGTTAGATCCCATGGTTTAGAGTAGCTGGATTCGTGTTGAATAGTACGTACCTAGAGCAAACTCCACCATGTTCTAGAACCATCATGTCACCACCCCTAAAATTAGGCTGCATTCTCAGTATGTGTAGATTAGGTTGCATTCTCAATATGTGTAGAAAAATTCATACATTAAGTCTATTAATAATAACTATCTACACATATTGAGAATACATCCTAATGTGCTATGAAATTTTAGGGGTGGTGACATGATGGTTCTAGAACATGGTGGAGTTTGCTCTAGGTATTATTCAACAAGAATCTAGGTTCGCAGAACCATTGGATGTGACAGCCCAACGGTCAGGATTGGTGGTATGGATCCAATTCAGAACTGCTCTATTATAGTAGTAGAGATATAACCACTATATAGTGTATGGATAACTTTGAATGCTAACCATTCGATGAAGACTCGTAAATCCTAATATTTCCAACCATTGGATGTTCTTTTCCATTATAGAATCTAGAAGATTCTATAGATAGTCTTTAGCATAATGAATGCTATGCACAAACCTCAATACACACTTCTCCATCATACTAGAATCTTCTCCCTCGTAGCTAATAATCATTGACTTCTACATGATACCACTATATAGTGTACGAATAACTTTGAATCTTGACCGTTGGATCAAGACTCGCGAATCCTAGCATTTCTAGCCATTGGATCTTCTATTCCATTCTAGCATCTAGAAGATTCTATTGATAATCTTCGGCATAATGAATGCTATGCACAAACCTCAAAACACACTTCTCCATCATACTAGAATCTTCTCCCCTATTTCTCTAGAGCATGTTATCAAAAATTTCATGTCTTAGGTAGCTAATAATCTTTGACTTCTACATGATGATACAAAGTACAAGGACCAAATATACACCCATACTTTATAGATGTTGATCAAATTTAAAAAAATTGTGCTTTACCAATTATAATTGTATATAGTGATTATATGTCATACGTCTACTATCTGAGTCTCACGTGCAAGGCACGTGCAACTTACTAGTAGCTTATAATCGTTGACTTCTACATGATCTTACCACTATATAGTGTACAAATAACTTTGAATATTTATCGTTAGATCAAGACTCACGAATTCCAACATTTCTAGCTGTTGGATCTTCTTTTCCATTCTAGCATCTTGAAGATTTTATTGATAGTCTTCATCATAATGAATGTTATGCACAAAACTCAAAACACACTTCTCCCTCATTCTAGAATCTTCTCCCTCGTTTCTCTAGACCATGTTACCAAAATTTTCAAGTTTTAGATAGCTAATAATCGTTGACTTCTACATGATATACAAAGTACAAGAACCAAATATATACACCCATACTTTATAGATGTTGATCAAATTTATATTTTTTCGTCTTTACCTATTATAACCTTACCACTATATAGTATACGAATAACGTTGAATATTGACCGTTGGATCAAGACTCGTGAATCCCAACATTTCCATCCGTTGGATCTTATTTTCCATTCTAGCATCTAGAAGATTCTATTTTTTGAACGGTCTAGAAGATTCTATTAATAGTCTTCATCATAATGAATGTGTGCACAAAACTCAAAACACACTTCGCCGTCATATATGAATCTTCTCCCTCGTTTCTCAAGTCCATGTTACCAAAAATTTCAAGTTTTAGATAGCTAATAATAGTTGACTTCTACATGATATACAAAGTACAAGAACCAAATATACATAACCCCATACTATATAGATGTTGATCAAATTTATATATTTTGTGCTTTATCTATTATAATTTTATATAGTGGTGATATGTCAGACATCTATTATCTTAGTATCATGTGCAGGGCACATGTAACTTACTAGTCTTATATTATCTTACCACTATATAGTATACGAATAACTTTGAATATGACCATTGGATCAAGACTCGAGAATCCCAACATTTACACCCTTGGATCTTCTTTACCATTCTAGCATATAGAAGATTCTATTGATAGCCTTTATCACAATGAATGATATGCAGAATACTCAAAACACACTTCTCCATCATTCTAGAATCTTCTCCCTCGTTTTTCTAGACCATGTTACCAAAAATTTCAAGTTTTAGATAGCTAATAATCGTTGACTTCTACATGATATACAAAGTACAAGAACCAAATATATACACCCATACTTTGTAGATGTTGTTCAAATTTATATTTTTTTGCTTTACCTATTATAATCTTACCACTATATAGTGTACGAATAACTTTGAATATTGACCGTTGGATCAAGGCTCACGAATCCCAACATTTGCAGCTGTTGGATCTTTTTTCCATTCTAGGATCTAAAAGATTCTATTGATAGTCTTCATCATAATGAATGCTATGCACAAAACTCAAAACACACTTCTCCATCATTCTAGAATCTTCTACCTCGTTTATCTATACCATGTTAACAAAAATTTGAAGTTTTACATAGGTAATAATTGTTGAGTTCTACATGATATACAAAGTACAAGAACCAAATATACACCCATACTTTATAGATGTTGATCAAATTTATATTTTTTCTTCTTTACCTATTATAATTTTATATAGTGATGACATGTCAGACGTCTATTATCTGAGTCTCACGTACATGGAACATGCAACATACTAGTACTAGTAGTGGTAAGATACGAATAACTTTGAATAATGACCGATGGATCAAGACTCGTGAATCCCAATATTTCCAACCGTTAGATCTTCTTTTCCATTCCAACATTAAGAAGATTCAATAGATTATCTTCAACATAGTGAATGCTATGCACAAAACTCAAAACACACTTCTCCATCATACTCCTAGAATCCCCTCCCTCGTTTCTCTAGACCATGTTACCAAAAATTTCAAGTGTTAGGTAGCTAATAATCTTTGACTTCTACATGATATACAAAGTATAAGAACCAAATATACACCCATACTTTATATATTGATCAAATTTATAATTTTTTGTGCTTTACCTATTATAATTTTATATAATGATGATATGTCATATGTCTATTATCTAAGTCTCACGTGCATGGCACATGCAATTTGCTAGTAGCCTACAATGTATGAACATTCTTTGGTTTCAGTCTGAATGACCAATAAGGCCATGGCCATATATATCGATAGCCTAGCTACACTTAATGATACGGTTCTCACATCGGGTAGATGGGTGTGTCTTGGCATAGTAAACAATGTTGACCATGGGAGTTTTGAACAATTATGAAAGAACATTTTTCACTTTTCCAAGTGATTACGGGGATGTTTTGTACTAGTAAAGAAAATCAGAAGAATTTGGCTCGGAATGCGACAAGCGCGCCATGTTTCCGGACATTGCGGATCATGCATGTTTTCCTTGTGATGCCTAGGTTCTATGAGTCTTTAATGTTCATAGATAAATTAAACCACTTAAATTACAGTACTAACTGCCTAAATTA
The DNA here is from genome assembly GCA_910589775.1 of Avena eriantha. NCBI lineage: Eukaryota > Viridiplantae > Streptophyta > Magnoliopsida > Poales > Poaceae > Avena > Avena eriantha. Next base: position 310,576,333 of record OU342742.1, read on the forward strand.
GGTCAAATGAGTTGGCATATGCATATGTGCACCGTTTAGCTAAGAAACCCAAGTTCACTCAACCGTTTAGCTCACTACAGTATACGGGTACCATTCATACTTCCTCATCTAGCACTATCACTAGACATTCGTATACCTCCACTTAGGGGCCGCCCCCCCTAAAGGGGTATCTAGGGCGCTCGCCATTGCCATCCACATATCCACACCGCCCCCACCACAACTCACTTCGAGGCCCTTCCCAGCTATATCCACGGCAGCCGGAAGTGTTGTTTTCGCAAGGAGGAGCGCCACCATGTCTGGGTGTCGTCTTCCACCAACACCCGATCCAAATGGCCCAAACCACACGAACTTCAAAGATGATGAATGGGTTGCCTCTAACAATCCCGGCAATGCTGATAGCGAGGAGTTGGCCGTGATAGCCTCCCATGGCTCCGAGGAGCCGCTGGATTCGTGGCTGCCAATGCCGTGAGGGCCAGCGTACCGATCCAATGGCGAGACTTATGGCGGGATGTCTGTGCCCATGTTTTCTCGTGGGAGTACGTCCGGCTACAAGAACTCAGCGACCACCGCGACGATGCCTCCGTGTGCCTGACGCTCCCGAGCTAAGGAGGAGTTTGACGTGCAGCTAGCGATCTACAACTTCATGTTAGAGTTTTGGAATGTCGCTAGAGGACCCCCTCCTCTGCTGCCGCACCCTCCTCGAATTTCCGCCGTGGGACGCCACGCCCGCACCCTCCGGGCGAGAGCAGCACCTCCCGTCACCATAGGACGTCGCGTCGTCGAGGCAAGGTCATCGGCTCTCACCGCCGTCGGGTGTAGTTAGTTTAATTATTTGATGTATTTACATGAATTTGAAATATTTATTTATTTTTTATGAGGGCCACGGCTGGCAGCAAGCACCACTCCAATTTTTTTCATCTATCCACCACCGTACTAGACTCCCACCTTTCTTCATAAGCTGCACACACCACCGTCCCATCACATTCGATGCGTGCTACTTTTTGAGCCTTCCTTTTAATACTACTTGGGAGGTGAGCCAAGCGCGATTCAGCACTAAATTTTCGTGTGATATTGGCAGCATCTTCTAGTTCAAAATTTTAGAGGATTATTGGCAGGACCCTCCCTTCTACCTTATCCAAAATTTAACCCTTCCTTCACTTCTCGAGAAATGCTAGATACCTCCATACTGATGGGGCATCTCGCTCGCTTGCCCGCCGACTCCACAATCCATCTCACATCATCCTCTATCCCATACCTCCTTAGCCGACTTACAAGTCGCCGGAGTCTGCTCAGTGATGCCATCATCCACGCTACCGTCGTTGCTTTGTCGCATCTACTTCCCTCACTCAGAGTGTTAGCTTCCCCACTTTCAACACCCGGATTTTTAATCCCAGATGCTTGTTATGCCATACATCGCAATCCTAGGATTACCATTTTTGCAAGACATAATAGATTGGATATCACAGTACATCATCCGTTACAAACCATAATAAGGTATTACACAAATAAAGGATCTCAAGCTCCAGTCTTAATACAATCAAGCAGCGGAATAATAAGCGTAGTAGCGGGCTCCATCTTCATGGTCACAGGCAATGCTGACGATGGGAGATGATCCTAGTTGTCGTAGTCGTACTATTTTCCATTTTCCTTATAGTCCTCCTCATAGTTTGGCCACGGGAATAGCCAGGGACAAAGCCATGAGTACTCTTTAAATACTCGCAAACTAGCACTAACAAGTAAGGTACTTCTAGTAGGAATCTTAAGCTCTAGGTTTATTTGTGAAAAGCCAGGTTTATTTCTAGCTGAGTTTAGAAGTAATGAAATCTAATGTAATGTTATAAATCACTTAAATGGGAAAACTAGTTTTCATATTCACAATCCTGTTGTGGTCAAGTCAAAATCCTTATTCACTTCATCAATCATTTTGAAAACATCTGACGACGAAACAGTATGGCCACTACAACTATCCATGACCATAGACGTGGCTATTCAAATAGTTTGACACTCTGCAGAGGTGGTACACTTTCACCACAAAATTCGATACATCCATCAGGGATAACCCTGGATCAATCATACTTAGTATGCGGATAATCAATCATAACCTTTCAATTACACACCCTAGTATAGGCACCTCCCCTATGAGCTTGGCCTCCCAGCCATGGCCATCTACCATCCTGGGCACTACATAGGTGGACATCTTCAAGAGGTAGCCTCAGCTCAAACCACTTCCGCGAGGGAACCCATACTAATGCATATAAACTTCAGGCTAAGCCCTACCCAATTCAGGTATTGTGGTTGTATGGTAAAATTGGAATGGTATCGCGTCCGAACCCAACCATCAGTTTTTATAAAGGGGTAAGTGTAACACCCTCGAATCGGCCCTATGCAAGTTTTAGCGCTTCCCGCCAAACCCGCATAGAAACGATTCAAGGACGCCCACCAGGCACTTTCGTGCGAGTGGAAAACGAAGTAATATCATTACACAACAGTCCTCGATGGGACCCACAAAACAGATATATATACAACAGCGACTCAACGAGTCAAGAATACAGACATACAATACAAAGATCCAAATCACCTTGAAATCGATATAGCGTCCGAGTACGGACAAGATGCAAATTGGGCTAAGAGCCCTGTAGAATAACCAATGGTGTCCATAACCCTGCCCAGGCCAAGCCGGAAGGGTAAACCTGCTAATGACGTCAATCTCAAACCTGCTAAATCAAAAGGGGTGCCGACAAAGGGCAAAGGAAAAAGAGGAGCGTCAGTATTGAGGCCAGTACATGGCGAGGCTAGAATTCGGCGGTCCTCGCCTACACAGGTATGGTGGACTGAAGCGGCAGCGCAACGGCACTAAACAACTATAGAGACTCTATAATACTGGCGACTATCAGAGAGAGATAAGAGAGACCTATTCAGATACAACCTGATACTAACACCAAACATACCCATCCTGGTATTCCCCCTAGAGACCAAACGAGGAAGTCAAGCCGAGGAAACTCACACGGTTGGCAGTTTTATTCATTCATTCCATGGTGGTTGTCCAACTTACTAGTCATATCAGGTACAAGTCATATTATAACAACAATCCTTTAGTTATAGTTGTCTATGATCGAGAAAATGTGATCCAAGTCGTCCATAACCGCGGACACGGCTTTTCGAAAAGATTTAACCCTGCAGGGGTGCACCAAAGTATCCACACGCACTTCGACCCTTTTTGCCAGATCAATTAACATACACCCATCGATATGTCGGCGGGGCCTAAGTCATGACGTTTCCCAGACCCAAAGCAAGTACATGGGGAGCCACCCCACTAAGCTACCCGCAACGAAGTCGGCCGGCTCCGAGGCGGACCCAGGGTTTGTGCCAATGGCTGTAAACGACTGGGAACCCGAAAGTGTGACTGGGCTTGTCGATACCGCGAAAACATTCCACATCCTAAACAGTACAGGTGCTCCACGCACAATCTTAAATAAAGCAGTAAAGCATGGCATAAGTATAGAATAGTAATAAAGCCCCAAACTACCTGTGGCCCCCGGTACAGTACTTTGAAATCAGGTAGTAAACCAATGGGGGTGCCCACACACCCCACCTGTGGTTAGCGCGCTCGATCTTGGAACAGGTGTCAAGAACTCGGGTCCTAGGTGGACACAAGTGGGTGGTTAAAAACCAAATATTGACTATTACCCACCGGTGCCTCTGCATTATATCTATTTCTAGCATTTTAATTAACAAGTTATAATGTAAGCCATGATCATCTCCACCGTTAAGCACCTCCATCATTTAGCATGTGCCAACCTCCCAACAACGGTGGAACAACAACGACGCGGAGCAGCACTTGAGCAAGCGACTACGACACGCTAAGGCCGACTATTTATCAAACAACAGGCAATAGGATGTGTCCAAGGCAATATAGAGGCTGCAGGGAATATAATGGTGCACGGAAACTAAAGCATCGCAACAAGGATAGCAATAGATGAACAGGAGGAAGTAAATACTATAAACGCAAAATAGGTAGAAAGGGGAAAAATGCTCGCCTGGAAAACACTGCCGGAGATTCATTCAGAGAACATGTCGGTACTCGCATCCACTCATCGGTCTAATCCGCGAAGAAGCAAACACTAGCAGAAACACCGAACACAATATTTAATACTACGGTAGAAGATCTGACATGATTATGATATGATGCAGATGCGGTGCAATTAGGCAATATTAAGCGAAACCGGGGTCCCGACAAATAATTATATGGTTCAAGTTATTCATCTACCCAGCAAATTAAATGTTGTCTTAACAAGGCAAAACATGGTATCGGTTCGCTACACAAATTAAAATGGAGTCCGGAATAAGAGTAGAATAGCCCGCATATAGACTCCATATTTAATTTAGATGAATTGCCGAAATAGCCCCAAACACCCAAATATGCATGCAAGCATGAACAATTTATTATGCGACAGTTGATAATGTAATATTATAAAAATAGGGGTCTCAGATATAGGTCATACATAGGGGACTCGGTGATCTTGGTCTTTGAGGGTGTTTGGGTTCGGTCTCGGCGGGATCGGGTTCAGTCTTCGGGTCCATGTAGGTGATCTCGGGGTCTTCAGTTTACATGAAGGAGAACTTTTCGTCCCATGACGGAGAACTTGATGCCCCGAGTCAGAGTCACGTATGTTTGGGGTTATCACACTCTTCAGCCATAGAAATCTTGTCGGAGTCTTGGACAACATCAACGCTAACATCATCGAACTTGATCAGGTTGTATAACTCACTTCACATCAACTTCGCTACACCTCATTCATGTAGTCGGAGTTGGTGTCTTCGGGTTGTTCTCGAGTCATCTCGTTCTCGTTTCAGACCTGGCATTTCCACAACACATTAGCAATCTAATCTTATATCTTCTCTTTACCATCTGAGCACAGGCACGCCAACACTACTCGGCAACACTCCCGCCGAATGACATCAACATTACACAATAGGGAACATGGCAGGAAAGCACGGGCGGCAGCAGTACCTGCAGCCTGCACATGGCAATGGCACCACGCAGATATCGGTGAAGACCTGGCCACTACAGAGCCACCGCAGAGAGGACAGGGTGCTGCAGGGGTGGCGAAACGGAGGCACGCTTCTGGATGGACGGTGGCGCGAGCGTGCGCAAAGAGGACACAACCACGCTGGGGAATGAGCAGAGGGCGGTGCTATCGTTCGCGTGCTGGAGACGATGAAGGCGAGGTCGCACGAGGCAGGGACCTGGTGGGTCACAGGCGGCACATGGAAGAGGAGCACGGCTAGCAACAGGAGGGGCCATGGCCAGCGGCCGGCGGTTGAGCATCGCGGTCACCATCGGGATGGAGGCCAGGCGGTGAGCGGGACAGAGCAACACGTGGGGGACGGCAGGGGCTGGGGCGGCGGCGCTAGTGTCGGTGGGGACAGAGGCAGGCGACCATGGCGGCGGCAAGGAGGCGAGCTCGCGCGCATGGCACTCATAGGGTCGAGGCGGCCGCCGGGGTTGATGGGTGAGGCGGCGGACGTGGGGATCAGTGGAGAGAGCCTGGCGGCGTGGCAGAGGGAGTCGGCGAGCTTCAAGAGGGAGACGGTGAGGGAGACAAGGTGACGAGGCGGTGATGGCCAGAGGAGAATGGCCAGGGGAAGTGAGTTCGGTGAGGTAGAGGGAGGCGGCTGCAGCTGGGGAGGAGGAATACATGTGGTGGATGGGGATTTGTGGCAGGGACCTGATCGCGTTTTGGAGAAGATTAGGAGGGGGTGGCTGCAAAGTGACCAAGAGGAGGTTGCTGGGATGGTTCTGTGCGTGCGTGTGTCCATTGCATGGGAGGAGGCGTGCGTGTCTACGCCTGGGGATCGAGTCCCAGGGAAGCAGGTGGAGACCGGAAGGTGGGGCCGGCGGGGTGAGGTGGTGAGCGGGGAGTGGTGGGCCGGGGCTTGGGGATGCGCGCGCAGGTGGGGCTTGGTCGGCGGCAGATGGGAGAGCGGGCGGTGTGTGGCTATGGGGAATTGGTGCGGGGGTGCAGCACATGCAGGTGGCGGCTGGGTGTGGCGGGTAGGAGGGAGCTGGTGAGGGATTAGGGTTAGGTGGTAGGTTTGGGTATATGGGGTAGTAGGCTGGCTAGCTGGGCCTTTTGGCCCGGCCGGCTGCCTCCCCCTAAAAGCTTTAATTATTTTTATTTTGTCCGAATAGACTCTTGTAAATATTTTGTAGACAAAAACAAAATATTCGGAAGAGGCCGGGTTTTAATTTGAAATAAAGATGGGAATATTTATAAGACAAAACTAGGCGTTTCGAAAATAGTTTTTAAACAAACCATGCAAGATGATGACGATTCTCAAATGCAATGTGGCATGATGACATGAGCATGCGGTCATGATGATGCAATGCACAAAACACAGCGATTTTCTAGTAGTGGTTTTTGTGGGGCGCCACGGTAAGGCTCATGCCTCAACATTTTCATCATTAAACCATTGTGTTTCTCAACACATGTCAAAACATCTCAATAGAATGAAGCATCATTCCAAGGTTTTCATAATCATTTTCACCAAGTATTCCCATCTAAAATGATCAAGTTTTATGCTTAGCCCTAGCCACTAAGGTTAAGAGTGTTCCCTAATGAGGGGTACTAATCTTGAATCTCATGCCATAGAATGACATCTAAGTATCACTAGATAGGACTAGTTTTATACTCTTTATGCTACCTATTCTATTTTTCCAATACTCGGAAAGCACTAACTAAAAGTAAAGAACTTTTGTAAAGTAAAAGAATAAAGCTTGCAAGTAAAACTTTGGATGTGTATAATCAAAGGCATATAACCAAAGCATGCCTAATGCATCTTGCTTAGGTTAAAACTTGCATGGTTAACTTGTATAATTCTAGCTTTCCAATAATAGCTTGTCTTTATTGGTGTAGTGATTGAAGTTTTCTCCGTCTTCTTTAGGGTAGAACTCCTCCTCCTCGTATCCTTGGTTAGTACTATCATCTATAAAGGAACACGGGTGATGACCCACAACTATAGGGGGTGTATCACAGTATTTTTGATAAGTAAGAGTGTCGAACCCAACGAGGAGAGAAGGTGCTGGCTAGTTGTATGGATCAGGAATTCTCTGCAAATACTTAGCAAAGGGATTTTTAGGGGTTTTTCATAAAGCAAGTAAACAAAGTACGAGTAAACAAAAGACAGTGGAAATAATTGGAGCAAGTGGCCCAATCCTTTATGCAACAAAGGACAAGTCGGTTGTATTACTTAAGATGAACAAACGTTCTCGAGGACACATGGGAAGACTGTCAAGTGCTTTCGCTTCATATTGTTGATTAATCTTCTCTAGCTTGCTAAGTGTTGTGTGGGTGAACCTGCGCTAATGTACCGCCCCATCCAAGACTAATACATACTTGTGATTATACCCCTTGCAAACATCCGTAAGTACAAGAAAGTAATTAAGGTAGGAACCTAACCACAGCTTTAAACTCTAAGACCCTTACGTCCCTTGTGCAATGGTTTCCTAACGGGGGTTCAGGTTTCTGTCACTCTGGCAACCCCTACGATTAGTAGCCAAATACACAATGCATTCCCCTAGGCCCGTATAGGTGAAGTGTCATGTAGTCGACGTTCACATGACACCACTATAAGAAGTACACCACAACTTAAATAACAATCTATTGAATATTTCTCAACACAACTCCACTACTAACAACAAGACTTCTCCCATGTCCTCAAGAACAAAACGAACTACTCACAAGACATCATATGGATCATGATCAGAGATGGAATAATGATGTATAACAATCTGAACATAAACAATAATTCAAAGGTTCACTCAATAGCATCAACTACAAAGAGAAATCAACACCGGGAAAGTTTCCCCTATGAACTATGCAGGATTCAACCCAATTGTTACAGCAATATGGAGATGGTGAAGAGAGTCCTGATGGTGATGATGGTGGTGATGATGATGATGATCCCGATGAAGTGTAGCTTGATGATGGTGTTGATGGCGACGATCTTCCCTCTCTGGGAAGGAATTCCCCTGGCAGAAATCTGTCTGCTGGAGAGATCTTTCTCTCTCGGTGTTTTCTGCCCCGCAAAGGCGGCGGAATCTTTCTGTGGTCGCTCTCCCAGTCTTACGGTTTTGGGAGGATGATATACGCCAGAGGGGAGAGGCTGTAGTGGGCCAGGGTGGCCACACCACCTCCTGGCGCGGCCTAGGGCTGCCCGCGCCAGGGGGTGGTATGGGCCCCCCTGTGGCCCATCTCCACTCCGTCTTCTGGCATCCTTAGTCTTTTGGAAAAATAGGATTTTCCGTATATTTTCCTGAATTTTCTGATCTTCGTGAATTTTGCCTCCAAACAACACCTTTTCCATCAGAATCCTGACTGCAGCGGTCCATGCTCCAAAATTCATCAACCATGCAAAAAACAGATGAAATAACATAAGTATCACCTCTCAATATGAAATATATCAATGAATAATAGTGAATTAAGACATAGAATAGTGATGCAAAATGGACGTATCAACGCGGTACACAATCACCAAACAATACTTAACTAGTCTATTTAGCACACTAAGGCTCACACTTGATGATCTAGTATCATCACAATCATCACCTAAAATAAAGAACTAGTTTTATTCATTTTATTTTAGAAAAGTAATTTCTACTCATTGAAATTAATTAAGATTTAATATTCTCCAAATAGAATGTGGGATCATGTTGACACATGTCATCACCACATATTCAAATACATGGGAATGTGATTTAAAGTGTTGATCATATTTTATTACATTTAGGATTTTCATTTAATAGATTTAAAGTGACTAGAAATGCCCTAATAGCATTATTTTGGTACAAGTCCAATGTCAATGCATGCAAACCTAATTTTTTTACATAATCGGATAGATATGGTCAAATGTGATTTTTGAGAGTTAGAATCAACTCAAAAGCTATTATGGTTGATTTTTGAAAAATGTTTGAAGTTGCAAAAGTCTACCTTGTTATTTTTGCTAAAGATTACATCTAACTGCAAATGATTTAAATCGAACGGGCTTGGATAGATATTTTATTTTCCTTTCTGGCATAATTTTAATCATGCAAATTGGTTAATTTAAACTCTCTAAATTGATTTTTGAATAAGTGGACAGAATTGGATTTTAACTAAAAAAGGAAAATTCAATATTTGAATTTCCAGGCCTAAGCGGGAAAGCTGAACGGGCCGGCCCAGTAGCACTCCACAGCGCAGCGGGCTACTAACAGGCGGGGTCCACCACTCAGCGACTGTTCTAACGCGAAACGGTATTAGCGAATCTAAGCCATGCGATCCTATTCTAATCCAACGTCCGAGCATCTTCGTCGGCGACGAACAGCTCCGGTGAGGAATGTGACCTAGCGTGGTGGTGGGGGTCTCGCGGGGCTCACCTTGGCTCCATCTTGGCTTAGTGACATGGTAGATGACGGCGAGGCGAGGCGCGGTCACGGCAAGCCTTGGGGTGGTCGGAATCGACGATGCCCTTCTCCTACAGCAGCGGCGGACTCCGGTGCAATTCTGGCGCGGTGTTGTTCTACTTGCTCCGGGGAGAAGTGGGGAAGGTCAGTGAGGAGTGGGGAGGCGAGTGGTGTGGAGAATGGAGGCGGGGGTGGCCTCCTTTTATAGCGCGGCGACGGGACCGAGCGGTGCCGCGGTGAGCTTGACCGTGGCGTCTCTACAGCCGGCTAATGGCATGGGCGACGGCGTAGGACAGTGTGGTGCTCCCTAGCGGTTCTCAAGGACTTAATGGCGCGGCGTGGGGCGGCATGGGTCGGTCGGGCGCATGAGGTGCTCCGCGCGGGGTCAGAGGTGTTTGCAGCGGCGTGCGGCAGCTGTGGGTCGCACGGCGGCGAACAAGGGTGTTTGTCGGGGTGCGGTGATCATGGCGAGGCTGCGCGTGCACGGTGAGGGCAAGGCACAAGCTGGCATGGCTGGTCGGGCATGGCGCACTGGCACGCTCTGGACACGGTGCAAAGAGGCGGTGCATGGCGGTGCTGGTGTGGTCCATGGCTCAGCTTCTATCGTTGGCCGGACAGGGGGTGGCGGTAGAGTGCGGCGAGGCTACTAGACATCCTAGATGGGCACGGGGCGGTCTATTGCGAGCTGGCCGTGGTCGGCCAGCGATGACCTCAAATGGGCGGTGCTCCACTGTGCAAACGGCGAAGGGGGAAGCTGGTCTGGGGCTCTGTTAGACTCAAAGGGGACAAGGGAATGGAGAGGGGACCAAATGGTCGATGATCACTATACAAAACAGTGAAGTTAGGCTAGAGATTTTTCTGTGCATGCCAAGTGTTTGTGTTAATGGCCGGACGAAATTTACTTTTGAAATTTTGATTCAAATTTTTTGAGTGATCTTAGATTAAGCTTGAGAGACTATGTTTACTTGGAAAGGTCAAGGTGAATTCATTTGGTAGGTTTTTGAAAAAGTCTGATCTTAACACATACACTTGATTAAATTTTCAAATGTCCTTAAATAGATTTGAAAGATGTTTTTGTAGGTTTGTAAAGTGGGCCTTGCTACACTTTTACTTGGTCTAGCAAGGGGTGAAAAGAAATATAAGTATTTCTATTGGATATCTTCTTCTAGGAACACCTAAAGTGGCCTAGTGGTTTAAAATGGTCAACATGACCATTTTCTTTATTTATTCTTATTTGATTTTCTTTTCTTTGGATTTTGTTTGTAAAGGGTCTAGATGATGTGACATTCACCTTTAAAACATTTCACAACATTTAGAACAATCAAGCATGGCATATACACTCAATTCTATACTAATGAAACACACATGCATTCATATTAATTTCTTTAATAAATGTTTTTGTTAACCCTAAATTGGGTGATTAGAACTTGATAAACTTGATTTGAAGTTTTGGGATGTTACAAACCTTCTTCCTTAAACAAAATCTTGTCCCGAGATTTAACAAAAACTAGGAACTAAATAGATCTGGAAACTCGGTCCTAATGTAATCTTCTCACTCCCAGGTAGCTTATTCTTCAGTATGGTTGCTCCATTGGATCCTGAGAAACTTGATACTCCGGGTCCTGGTGGTTCTAAAGGCTTCTTCCAAAATACGAATGGACACTTCACGATACATCAGATCCTTGTTGATATCTATGGCTCGGTGATCAATGTTCTTGAATACTTCGGTCTTCTCCAGAACTTCTAGGCATTTGCGAAGTAACGAGATATGGAACACATCATGGATGGCTGACATCTCCTCTGGCAGTTCCAGTTGATAAGATACTTCTCCTCGGTGATTCAGAATCTTGAAGGGTCCAATATATCTGGGGGCTAACTTTCCTTTCAGTTGAAAACATTGCATTCCCTTCAAAGGTGACACTTTGTGATACACAAAATCTCTGACATTGAAGGTCAGGTCTCTACGTCTCTTGTCAGCATAACTCTTCTGTCTGGATTGGGCGGTCTTGAGGTGTTCACGGACTTTGTGAACTTTCTCTTCGGCTTCTCGTAGGATGTCGGGTCTGAAGATCTGACTCTCTCGTACTTGCGACCAATTCAAAGGGGTACAACACTTTCTTCCATATAAGAACTCAAAAGGGGCCATTTGCAAATTGTCTTGATAACTATTGTTGTATGAGAATTCTGCGAAAGGCAGACAATCTTCCCATTTTGATCCATACTCTAACACACAAGCTCTCAACATATCTTCTAAGATTTGGTTGACTCTTTCAGTCTGCCCATCGGTCTGTGGGTGATAAGCTGTGCTAAAATTCAACTTGGTTCATAATCCTTCTTGGCCTTTCTGCCAAAATCTTGAGGTAAATTGGGTTCCTTGATCCGACACTATGGTCTTCGAGGTTCCATGCAAACAGACAATTCTAGCAATGTACAGCTCTACTAGCTTCAAACTCTGGTAGGTTCTATTTACAGGTATAAAATGGGCTACCTTGGATAGTCTATCAACTATGACCCAGATAGAGTCATTTCTCCTACTAGAAGTAGGCAAACCGGTGATAAAGTCCATTCCGACAGAATATCATTTCCATTCTGGAATCTGCAATGGTTGTAACAATCCTACGGGTCTTTGATGTTCCGCCTTGACTCTCTGACAGATATCACACTTGGCTATGTAGCTTCCAATTTCTCTCTTCATCTTATGCCACCAAAATTGATCCATCAAATCTTGATACATCTTCGTTCCTCCGGGGTGGATAGAATAAAGAGTATCATGAGCTTCTTGCATGATAACTTGCTTCCGCTCCGAATCTGCTGGCACACAAATACGTCATTTGTACCACAAAACTCTTTCATCTTCGGTGAATCCAGGTACTTTTCCTGTATAGATACGATGCTTGATTCCGTCGATACTTGCATTTCCCTTTTGGGCTTCCTTGATCTGACTGATCAACATGGGTTGATGTTCTATGCTATCTAAGAATCCTAGCTAACTAGCTCTGTTCTAAACTGCTCCAACTCTTCCTCCAAACTTGGCTGGGCTTCTTTGATCATGGTGTTTAATCTACACGGCAATCTGCTAAGAGCATCCGCCACCACATTGGCTTTGTCGGGGTGATAGTGAATGTCAAGGAAATAATCCTTGATTAACTCTATCCATCTCCTTTGCCTCATATTCAGCTCCTTCTGGGAGAAAATATACTTCAAACTCTTGTGATCCGAATAAATCTCACAGCGATTACCCATAAGATAATGACGCCATGTCTTCAAAGCTAAGACTACGGCTGCTAGTTCGAGATCATGGGTAGGGTAGTTTTGCTCATGCCACTTCAGTTGTCTAGATAGATATGTATGACTTTGCCTTCTTGCATCAACGCACATCCGAGACCAATCTTGTATGCATCACAATACACATCAAAAGGCTTCTTGATATCCGGCATAATCAGAATTGGGGCTGAAATCAATCTCTTCTTGAGCTCTTGAAAACTTGCTTCACATTTGTCTGTCCATTCAAACTTCTTATCTTTCTTCAGCAGTTGGGTCAGCGGTCTTGCGATGCTCGAAAATCGTTCAACAAACTTGCGGTAATATCCCGCTAATCCGAGAAATGCACGGACTTGGGTTTGATTGGTTGGGACTTTTCATGCTTCAACATCTTTGATTTTGGCGGGATCGACAACGACTCCTCCTGCCGACACAATATGTCCAAGGAATCCTACATCTTTTAGCCAGAACTCACATTTGCTAAACTTGGCATACAACTGATTCTCTCTAAGGGTTTCAAGGATGGTTCTCAGATGTTGCTCATGGTCTTCTTTTGACATGGAATAGATAAGAATATCGTCGATAAAAACAACGACAAACTTATCCAGAAAGTTCATAAAGATATTATTCATGAGATTCATGAAATAAGCAGGGGCATTGGTTAATCCAAAATATATGACCGTATACTCATACAATCCATATCTGGTGGTAAAGGCGGTCTTTGGAATATCTGTTGCACGAATCTTGAGTTGGTGATAACCAGTTCTAAGATCAATCTTAGAAAACACTCTAGCACCAGCCAACTAGTCAAACAGATCCTCAATCCTGGGCAGTGGGTACATGTTCTTGATGGTGACATCATGCAGCTTTCGGTAATCCGTGCACAAACGGTTACCTCCATCTTTCTTGTCGACAAACAAAACAAGCGATCTCCATGGCGATGCGCTTGGTTGAATCAAACCTTTCACTAGCATAACATCAAGTTTTTTCTTCAGCTCCACTAGTTTAGATGGCTTCATAGTATAAGGTCTCTAAGCTATGGGTCCAGTTCTAGGAATTAGTTCAATAATGAACTCGATATCCTGATCTAGGGGCATACCGGGCAATTCATCTAGGAACACGTCGGGGTATTCACAGACTACTCTGACTTGGTCAAGAGTTGGTTGGGCTAGACTCTTGTTACATTTGAATTGATTGGGCAGGGTCTCAGATATATGCTCTGCTGGTACTCCAGAGCTACTGGTCATGGTTATGGCTTTATTGGCACAGTCGATCAATCCTTTATGTTTCGACATCCAATCCATTCCTGTACTACTTCCAAACCTTTGGTTCCAAGTACTATTAGATTGGCATTAAAATCTATCCCATGGATTCTGATAGGTACAGCCTTGAAAAATTTTCTAGCTTTGATTCGTTAGATCTTCTTTTCCATTCCAACATTCAGAAGATTCTATAGTTTATCTTCACCATAGTGAATGCTATGCACAAACCTCAAAACACACTTCTCCATCATACTCCTAGAATCCCCTCCCTCATTTCTCTAGACCATGTTACCAAAAATTCCAAGTGTTAGGTAGCTAAGAATCTTTGACTTCTACATGATATACAAAGTATAAGAACCAAATATACACCCATACTTTATATATTGATCAAATTTATAATTTTTTGTGCTTTACCTATTATAATTTTATATAATGATGATATGTCATATGTCTATTATCTATGTCTCACGTGCATGGCACATGCAATTTGCTAGTAGCCTACAATGTATGAACATTCTTGGGTTTCAGTCTGAATGACCAATAAGGCCATGGCCATGTATATCGATAGCCTAGATACACTTTATGATACGGTTCTCACATCGGGTAGAGGGGTGTGTCTTGGCATAGTAAACTATGTTGACCGTCAGAGTTTTGAACAATTATGAAAGAACATTTTTCGCTTTTCCAAGTGATTACGGGGATGTTTTGTACTAGTAAAGAAAATCAGGAGAATTTGGCTCGGAATGCGACAACCGCGCCATGTTTCTGGACATTGCGGAGCATGCATGTTTTCCTTGTGATGCCTAGGTTCTACGAGTTTTTAATGTTCATAGATAAATTAAACCACTTAAATTACTGTACTAACTGCCTAAATTAGGTCAAATGAGTTGGCATATGCATATGTGCACCGTTTAGCTAAGAAACCCAAGTTCACTCAACTGTTTAGCTCACTACAGTATACGGGTACCATTCATACTTCCTCATCTAGCACTATCACTAGACATTCGTACACCTCCACTTAGGGGGCGCCCCCCCTAAAGGGGTATCTAGGGTGCTCGCCATTGCCATCCACATATCCACACCGCCCCCACCACAACTCACTTCGAGGCCCTTCCCAGCTATATCCACGGCAGCCGGAAGTGTTGTTTTCGTAAGGAGGAGCGTCACCATGCATGGGTGTCGTCTTCCACCACCACCCGATCCAAATGGCCCAAACCACACGGACTTCAAAGATGATGAATGGGTCGAATATAACGATCTCGGCAACGCTGATAGCGAGGAGTTGGCCGTGATCGCCTCCCATGGCTCCGAGGAGCCGCTGGAGTTATGGCCGCTAATGCCGTGAGGGCCAGCGTACTGATCCAATGGCGAGACTTATGGTGGGATGTCTTTGCCCATGTTTTCTCGCGGGAGTACGTCCGGCTACAAGAACTCAGCGACCACCGCGGCGATGCCTCCGTGCGCCAGACGCTCCCGAGCTAAGGAGGAGTTTGACGTGCAGCTAGCGATCTACAACTCCATGTTCGAGTTTTGGGATGTCGCTAGAGGACCCCCTCCTCCGCTGCCGCACCCTCCTGGAATTTCCACCGTGGGATGCCACGCCCGCACCCTCCGGGCGAGTGCAGCACCTCCCGTCACCGCAGGACATCGCGTCATCGAGGCAAGGTCATCGGCTCTCACCGCTGTCGGATGTAGTTAGTTTAAATATTTGATGTATTTACACGAATTTGAAATATTTATTTATTTTTTATGAGGGCCACGGCTGGCAGCAAGCACCACTCCAATTTTTTTCATCTATCCACCACCGTACTAGACTCCCACCTTTCTTCATAAGCTGCACACGCCACTGTCCCATCGCATTCGATGCGTGCTAGTTTTTGAGCCTTCCTTTTAATACTACTTGGGAGGTGAGCCAAGCGCGATTCAGCACTAAATTTTTGTGTGATATTGGCGGCATCTTCTAGTTCAAAATTTTAGAGGATTATTGGCGGGACCCTCCCTTCTAACTTATCCAAAATTTAACCCTTCCTTCACTTCTCAGCAAACGCTAGCTACCTCCATACTGACTGGGCATCTCGCTCGCTCGCCCGCCGACTCCAAAATCCATCTCACATCATCCTCTATCCCATACCTCCTTAGTCGACTTACAAGTCGCCGGAGTCTGCTCAGTGATGCCATCATCCATGCTACCATTGTTGCTTCGTCGCATCTGCTTCCCTCACTCAGAGTGTCAGCTTCCCCACTGTCAACAGCCGGATTTTTAATCCCAGATGACTGTTATGCCATACATCACAATCCCAGGATTACCCTTTTTGCGAGACATAACAGATTGGATATCATAGTACATCATCCATTACAAACCATAATAAGGTATTACACAAATAAAGTATCTCATGAACCAATCTTAATACAATCAAGCAGCGGAATAATAAGCGTAGTAGTGGGCTCCATCTTCATGGTCACAGGCAATGCTGATGATGGGAGATGATCCTAGTTATCGTAGCCGTCCTACTGTCCATCTTCCTGATAGTCCTCCTCATAGTTTGGCCACGGGAATAGTCAGGGACAAAGCCATGTGTACTCTTTACATGCTCGCAAACTATCACTAACAAGTAAGGTAGTTCTAGTAGGAATCTTAAGCTCTAGGTTTATTTGCAAAACGCCAGGTTTATTTCTAGTTGAGTTTAGAAGTAAAGAAAGCTAATTTAATGTTATAAATAACTTAAGTGGGGAAACTGGTTTTCATATTCACAACCCTGTCGTGGTCAAGTCAAAATCATAATTCACTTCATCAATCATTTTGAAAACATCTGACGACGAAACAATATGGCCACTCCAACTATCCATGACCACAGACGCGGCTATTCGAATAGTTTGACACTCTACAGAGGTGGTACACTTTCACCACAAAATTCGATACATCTGTCAGGGATAACCCTGATTCAATCATACTTAGTATGCGGATAATCAATCATAACCTTTCAATTACACACCCTAGTATAGGCACCTCCCCTATGAGCTTGGCCTTCCAGCCATGACCATCTGCCATCCTGGGCACTACATAGGTGGACATTATCAAGAGGTCGCCTCAGCTCAAACCAATTCCGCGAGGGAACCCATACTAATGCATATAAACTTCTGGCTAAGCCCTACCCAATTCAAGTATTCTGGTTGTACGGTAAAATTGGAATGGTATCGCATCCGAACCCAACCATCAGTTTTTCTAAAGGGGTAAGGCTCATGCCTCAACATTTTTATCATCAAACCATTGTGTTTCTCAACACATGTCAAAACATATCAATAGAATGAAGCATCATTCCAAGGTTTTCATAATCATTTTCACCAAGTATTCCCATCTAAAATGATCAAGTTTTAAGCTTAGCCCTAGCCACTAAGGTTAAGAGTGTTCCCTAATGAGGGGTGCTAATCTTCAATCTCATGCCATAGAATGACATCTAAGTATCACTAGATAGGACTAATTTTATAGTCTTTATGCTACCTATTCTATTTTTCCAATACTCACAAAGCACTAACTAAAAGTAAAGAACTTTTGTAAAGTAAAAGAATAAAGCTTGCAAGTAAAACATGGGATGGGTATAATCAAAGGGATATAACCAAAGCATGCCTAATGCATCTTGCTTAGGTTAAAACTTGCATGGTTAACTTGTATAATTATAGCTTTCCAATAATATCTTGCCTTGATTGGTGCAGTGATTGAAGTTTTTTCCGTCTTCTTTAGGGTAGAACTCCTCCTCCTCGTATCCTTGGTCGGTACTATCGTCTATAAAGGAACACGGGGTACACAATCACCAAACAATACTTAACTAGTATATTTAGCACACCAAGGCTCACACTTGATGATCTAGTATCATCACAATCATCACCTAAAATAAAGAACTAGTTTTATTCATTTTATTTTAGAAATTAATTTCTACTCATTGAAATTAATTTAGATTTAATATTCTCCAAATAGAATATGGGATCATGTGGACACATGTCATCACCACATATTCAAATACATGGGAATGTGATTTAATGTGTTGATCATATTTTATTACATTTAGGATTTTCATTTAATAGATTTAAAGTGACTAGAAATGCCCTAATAGCATTATTTTGGTACTAGTCCAATGTCAATGCATGCAAACCTAAATATTTTTACATAATCGGATAGATATGGTCAAATGTGATTTTTGAGAGTTGCAATCAACTCAAAAGTTATTATGGTTGATTTTTCCAAAATGTTTGAAGTTGCAAAAGTCTCTGCCTTGTTAATTTTGCTAAACATTACATCTAACTCCAAATGATTTAAATCGAATGGGCTTGGATAGATATTTTATTTTCCTTTCTAGCAAAATTTTAATCATGCAAATTGGTTAGTTGAAACTCTCTGAATTGATTTTTCAATAAGTGGTCGGAATTGGATTTTAACTAAAAAAGGGAAATTCAATATTTGAATTTCCAGGCCTGAGCAGGAAAGCTGAACGGACCGGCCCAGCAGCACTACACAGCGCATCAGGCTACTAACAGGCGGGGTCCACCACTCAGTGACTGTTCTAACGCGAGACGGTATTAGCGAATCTGAGCCGTGCGATCCTATTCTAATCCAACAGCTCTTGTGAGGAATGTGACCTAGCGTGGCGGTAGGGGTCTTGCGCGGCTCACCTGGGCTCCAGCTCGGGTCAGTGATAGGGGCGATCGACGTGGTAGACTACGGCGAGGCAAGGCACTGTCACGGCAAGCCTTGGGGTGGTCGGAATCGACGACGCCCTTCTCCTCCTGCAGCAGCGGACTCCGGTGCAATTCCGGCGCGGTGTTGCTCGCCTTGCTCCGAGGAGAAGTGGGGAAGGTCAGTGAGGAGTGGGGAGTCGAGTGGTGTGGAGAATGGAGGCGGGGGTGGCCTCCTTTTATAGCGTGGCGAGGGGACCGAGCGGTGTAGCGTTGAGCTCGACGGTGGCGTCTCTACAGCCGACTAACGGCGTGGGAGAGGGTGTAGGACAGTGTGGTGCTCCCTGGCGGTTCTCACGGACTTAATGGCACGGCGTGGGGCGGCGTGGGTCGGTCGGGCGCATGCGGTGCTCCGCGCAGGGGCAGAGGTGTTTGCGGCGGCGTGAGGTAGCTGCGGGTCGCGCGGCGGCGAACAGGGGTGTCTGTCGGGGTGCGGTGATCACGTCGAGGTTGCACGTGCGTAGTGAGGGCAAGGCGCGAGCTGGCATGGCTGGTCAAGCACGGCGCACTGGCGCGCTCTGGAAACGGTGCAGAGAGGTGGTGCGCGGCGGTGCTAGTGTGGTCCATGGCTCGACTTCTATCATGGGCTAGACAGGGGGTGGCGGTAGAGTGTGGCGAGGCTACCGGACATCCTGGATGGGGACGGGCCGGTCTATTGCGATCTGGCCGTGGTCGGCCGGCGATGACCTCAAACGGGCGGCGCTCCACTGTGCACACGGCGAAGGGGGAAGCTAGTCTGGGGCTCTATTAGACTCAGAGGGGACAAGGGAATGGAGAGGGGACCAAATGGTCGATGATCACTATACAAAACAGTGAAGTTAGGCTAGAGATTTTTCTATGCATGCCAAGTGTTTGTGTTAATTGCCGAATGAAATTTACTTTTGAATTTTTGATTCAAATTTTTTGAGTGATTTTAGATTAAGCTTGAGAGACTATGTTTTCTTGGAAAGGTCAAGGTGAATTCATTTGGTAGGTTTTTGAAAAAGTGTGATCTTAACACATACACTTGATTAAATTTTCAAATGTCCTTTAAATAGGTTTGAAAGATGTTTTTGTAGGTTTGTAAAGTGGGCCTTGATACACTTTTACTTGGTCTAGCAAGAGGTTAAAAGAAATAAAATTGTTTCTATTGGAAATCTTCTTCTAGGAACACCTAAACTGGCCTAGTGGTTTAAAATGGTCAAAATGAGCATTTGCTTTATTTATTCTTATTTGATTTATTTTTCTTTGGATTTTTTTTGTAAAGGGTCTAGATGATGTGACATTCATGTTTAAAACATTTTGCAACATTTAGAACAATCAAGCATGGTATATACACTCAATTCTATACTAATGCAAACACACATGCATTCATATTAATTTCTTTAATAAATGTTTTTGTTAACCCTAAATTGGGTGATTAGAACTTGATAAACTTGATTTGAAGTTTTGGGATGTTACAAACCTTCTTCCTTAAACAAAATCTCATCCCGAGATTTAAGAAAAACTAGGAAGTAAACAGATCTGGAAACTCAGTCCTAATGTAATCTTCTCGCTCCCAGGTAGCTTATTCTTCAGTATGATTGCTCCAGTGGATCCTGAGAAACTTGATACTCTGAGTCCTGGTGGTTCTGAAGGCTTCTTCCAAAATACGAATGGGCACTTCACGATACTTCAGATCCTTGTTGATATCTATGGCTCGGTGATCAATGTTCTGGAATACTTCGGTCTTCTCTGGAACTTCTAGGCACTTGCGAAGTAACAAGATATGGAACACATCATGGATGGCTGACATCTCCTTTGGCAGTTCCAGTTGATAATATACTTCTCCTCGGTGATTCAGAATCTTGAAGGGTCCAATATATATAGGGGCTAACTTTCCTTTCAGTTAAAAACGTTGCATTCCCTTCAAAGGTGACTCTTTGCAATACACAAAATCTCCGACATTGAAGGTCAGGTCTCTACCTCTCTTGTTAGTACAACTCTTCTTTCTAGATTGGCGGTCTTGAGGTGTTCATGGACTTTGTGAACTTTCTCTTCGGCTTCTCGTAGGATGTCGGGTCTGAAGATCTGACTCTCTCCTACTTGCGACCAATTCAAAGGGGTACGACACTTTCTTCCATATAAGAACTCAAAAGGGGCCATTTGCAAACTCCTTCTTCATCTTCAGTGAATCTAGGTAACTTTCCTATACCGATACGACGCTTGATTCCGTCGATACTTGCATTTCCCTTTTGGGCTTCCTTGATCTGACTGATCAACATGGGTTGAAGTTCTATGCTATCTAAGAATCCTTTGCTAACTAGCTCCGTTCTAAACTACTCCAACTCTTCCTGCAAACTTGGCTGGGCTTCTTTGATCATGGTGTTTAATCTACACGGCAATCTGCTAAGAGCATCCGCCACCACATTGGCTTTGTCAGGGTGATAGTGAATGTCAAGGACATAATCCTTGATTAACTCTATCCATCTCCTTTGCCTCATATCCAGCTCCTTCTGGGTGAAAATATACTTCAAACTCTTTTGATCCGAATAAATCTCATAGCGGTTACCCATAAGATAATGACGCCATGTGTTCAAAGCTAAAACTACGGCTGCTAGTTCGAGATCATGGGTAGGGTAGTTTTGCTCATGCCACTTCAGTTGTCTGGACAGATATGTATGACTTTGCCTTCTTGCATCAACACACATCCGAGACCAATCTTGTATGCATCACAATACACATCAAAAGACTTCTTGATATCCGGCATAATCAGAATTGGGATTGAAATCAATCTCTTCTTGAGCTCTTGAAAATTGCTTCACATTTGTCTGTCCATTCAAACTTCTTATCTTTCTTCAACAGTTGGGTCATCGGTCTTGCGATGCTCGAAAATCGTTCAACAAACTTTCGGTAATATCCCTCTAATCCGAGAAATGCACGGACTTGGGTTTGAAGTGTTGGGACTTTCCATTCTTTAACATCTTTGATTTTGGCGGGATTGACAACGACTCCTTCTGCCGACACAATATGTCCAAGGAATCCTACATCTTTTAGCCAGAACTCACATTTGCTAAACTTGGCATACAACTGATGCTCTCTAAGGGTTTGAAGGATGGTTCTCAAATGTTGCTCATGCTCTTCCTCTGACTTGGAATAGATAAGAATATCGTCTATAAAAAAACGACAAACTTATCCACAAAGTTCATCAAGATCTTATTCATGAGATTCATGAAATAAGCGGGGCCGTTGGTTAATCCAAAAGACATGACCGTATAATACAATCCATATCTGGTTGTAACGGCGGTCTTTGGAATATCCATTGCACGAATCTTGAGTTGGTGATAACCAGTTCTAAGATCAATCTTAGAAAACACTCTGGCACCAGTCACCTAGTCAAACAGATCCTCAATCCTGGGCAGTGGGTACTTGTTCTTGATGGTGACATCATGCAGCTTCCAGTAATCTATGCACAAACGATTACCTCCATCTTTCTTGTCGACAAAAAAAACAGGCGATCTCCATGGCAATGCGCTCGGTTGAGTCAAACCTTTCACCAGCATAACATCAAGTTTTTTCTTCAGCTCCACTAGTTCAGATGGGTTCATAGTATAAGGTTCTCTGAGCTATGGGTTCAGTTCTAGGAATTAGTTCAATAATGAACTCGATATCCCGATCTGGGGGCATACCGGGCAATTCATCTAGGAACACGTCAGGGTATTCACAAACTATTCTGACTTGGTCAAGGGTTGGTTGGGCTAGACTCTTGTTACATTTGAATTGACGGGGCAGGGTCTCAGATATATGCTCTACCGATACTCCAGAGCTACTGGTCATGGTTATGGCTTTATTGGCACAGTCGATCAATCCTTTATGTTTCGACATCCAATCCATTCCTAGTACTACTTCCAAACCTTTGGTTCCAAGTACTATTAGATTGGCATAAAAATCTATCCCATGGATTCTGATAGGTACAGCCTTGCAAATTTTTCTAGCTTTGGTGGTTGAACCAGGTATTTGAACTATCATAACATGCTTCCATTTTGTTTGTTGAATCTTACTAGTGAATGCAAATTCTTCTGTAACAAATGAGTGCGATACTCCAGAATCAAACAACACTCTTGCAATTACTGAGTTCATAGAAAACATACCCAGCATGAAATCGGGCGCTTCCTGGGCTTCTTCAGCATTCATGTGGAACAGACGGCCATTGCGGTTGAGCGAATTCCCTGGGGCAAATCTTCTTCCAGCCTGAACACGACGCTGTTGCTGAGCGTTTGCATTCACATTGGTGGAGGCTACAAGCTTCTTGGGACACTTATTGGAGTAGTGACCCATGACTCCACATTGAAAACAAGTTATCTGGGACTTGTCTTTGGCTGCAACATGCACAACATTGCTTCCAGTCCTTGGGGCAGTTTTGTTGTTGTTTTTGTTGTTGCACTTGGGCGGTGCATGTTTGAAATTGTTGGAGTTGTCGGGGTTGTCGTTATGGTTTCCTCCAGACTTCAAATTTCCTCCGCTACGATTGGGGTAGCTAGGACGTGACATCGGGGGTCGGTTGTTTCTTGGGGCATATCATGCAGACGGGTTGGGGCGGTACTTCTGATTGTTGTTGGATCCACTCTGGTGCATCATTCGGCACTTGTGATTGTCATTGGCTTGGTTGATCTTTCCTTCCATCTGGATGGCGGAGTGTACAAGCTCTTCTAGATCTTAAAAATGGATGTTAACTACAACAGTCTGCATCTCATCATGCAGTCCATTTAGGAACCTCTCCTTCTTCTTGGTTTTAGTGCTAATCTCATCGGGGGCATATCTTGCTAATGACAAAAAAAATCATGGTACTCAACTACCGTCATCCTGCCTTGCTTCAGTTCTCTGAACTCATCTCTCATTCAGTTGACGAAACCTTGTGGCACATGGGTGTGGCTAAACTTGATCTTGAAGGCTTCCCAAGTCTTGATCTGAACCTAGTTCATAGTACGGGTGCTATTCCACCAGGCTCTTGCATCTCCTGCCAGATAGTGAGTGGCAAACAGAACTTTCTCATTTGCTTCAACTCCTTCTACTTCCAGGTTGTTCTCCATGGTTTGTAGCCAGTCATCAACATCTAAAGGGTCTTAAGACTTACTAAAGATAGGGGGATTAGTATTCTGAAAGTTCTTAATCTTCGATCCATGGTGATCTTGGTTTCCATGGCCTTGATTATTGTGGGTCATCTGAGCTATCTCTTGCAGACTGGCTAAGTTGGCTTGTCGTTCTGCTCTACTAGCTTCACGGTTGGAAACTAGCATCTGCAGAATCTGTAACATTGGGTCCTGCGATGAGCTGCTTCCTCCGGGGTTTCCACGAGTCAGCTGAAGATTGAGATAGATAATGAGATAAGAGGGAAATTTCTAAGGTCCATGGTTTTGTTTCAAAACCTTTAACTTTGATTTTGACTTAGGTTTTGCATTCTAACTTCCTCTCATTCATTCATTCAAAGAACACAATACAACACACACCACAACACCAAGGGAAAACAGATGGTTTTAAGAACCATTCTATCAAAATACGATAAAGTGGGACCGATACAACTCATTCCTATGGTAGTGATCAAGTGCATCTACTCATCATCAATGAAGTCAGAATCATCACCATCAGTGTAGAAATCCATGGCATCGTCATCCATGTAGTCGTTGTCATCACTGAGGTACAAGTGAATATCTCCCTGGATGTCTTCACCTTCTTCCTCTTCCTTCGCTTCAAGCTGGACTTCTTGCTCTCGGATGGTCTTCTCGAGGTCGGCCACCTTCTTGCGAAGACGGGCGATGGTGCGATCCTTCTTCTCGCGTTGATGACGAATTGATTGGCGATCCTTGACGAGCATGGCGAGAGTCTGGTCCTTCTTGGCGGCAATGGCAAGGTTGTGGTTGGCGTAGGCTCAAGCATTGTCCAATTCCTTCTGTCTATCATACAGCAGGAAGTCAAGATTCTCCACCTGGCGCTTCATCTCCGGGTGACTTGGCATCTCCAATGGCATTCCCATAGAATCACGCCTTGCGAAGTGCACAAAGCGAGTTCCCTGGATCAAGTTGATGTTTTGCCCACACAGACGGGCAAGAGCTTCATGCTAGCCCTGGCTAATCCATCCAGCGAGTTGTTCTATCGCACGGTGAATTGGATCTTCTCAGAAAGGGGTGCTTCCATCTTGCCTCTGAGATCTACAACTATCAGCCATTGTTGATCTCCTCTTGGGTGATCATTGAGTTAGGCACCGAAGAATTCTGGATGCGGGCGCTCAAGGTACTCCGATAGTGCATCTAGATCCCTCTCAAAGAGCACTTGGCCTCCATTTCCCAACTGGTAGAACTTGCAATACTGAACTTCCATCTATAAGAATTTAGGATGAGTAAGTTATTGAGGTGATCAAGTGTGTCAAATTTTATGTAGGAATGTAAGAATTTTGAGGAACATAAATCTTTTTTGAAAGAATCTCAAGGAGAAGAATGGGAATAGGTTTTCATAAATACTCACTTCTTTTGTTTTGAAAATAAGTTTTTGTTCGGATGTCCATTCTAACTAGGGTCTCCTATGGTCAGGATGGATCTGATACCAACTTGTCAACACCCGGATTTTTAATCCCATATGCCGGTTATGCCATACATCGCAATCCCAGGATTACCATTTTTGTGAGACATAACAGATTGGATATCATAGTACATCATCCATTACAAACCATAATAAGGTCTTACACAAATAAAGGATCTCATGATCCAGTCTTAATACAATCAAGCAGCGGAATAATAAGCGTAGTAGCGGGCTCCATCTTCATGGTTACATGCAATGCTGACGATGGGTGATGATCCTAGTTGTTGTAGCCGCCCTGTTGTCCATATTCCTAATAGTCCTCCTCATAGTATGGCCACAATAGCCAGGGACGAAGCCATGAGTACTCTTTAAGTACTCGCAAACTATCACTAACAAGTAAGGTAGTTCTAGTAGGAATCTTAAGCTCTAGGTTTATTTGCAAAAACCCAGGTTTATTTCTAGCTGAGTTTAGAAGTAAAGAAAGATAATTTAATGTTCTAAATCACTTAAGTGGGGAAACTAGTTTTCATATTCACAACCCTGTTGTGGTCAAGTCAAAATCATAATTCACTTCATCAATCATTTTGAAAACATCTGACGACGGAACAGTATGGCCACTCCAACTGTCCATGACCGCGGACGCGGCTATTTGAATAGTTTGACACTCTGCAGAGGTGGTACACTTTCACCACAAAATTCGATACATCCATTAGGGATAACCCTGAATCAATCATACTTAGTATGCGGATAATAAATCATAACCTTTCAATTACACACCCTAGTATAGGCACCTCCCCTATGAGCTTGGCCTCCCATCCATGGCCATCTGCCATCCTGGGAACTCATAGGTGGACATCATCAAGAGGTAGCCTCATCTCAAAACTCTTCCGCGAGGGAACCCATACTAATGCATATAAACTTCTCGCTAAGCCCTACCCAATCCAGGTATTGTGGTTGTACGGTAAAATTGGAATGGTATCGCATCTGAACCCAACCATCAGTTTTTATAAAGGGGTAAGGATCATGCCTCAACATTTTCTTCATCAAACCATTTTTTTCTCAACACATGTCAAAACATCTCAATAGAATGAAGCATCATTCCAAGGTTTTCATAATCATTTTCACCAAGTATTCCCATCTAAAGTGATCAAGTTTTATGCTTAGCCCTAGCCACTAAGGTTAAGAGTGTTCCATAATGAGGGGTGCTAATCTTCAATCTCATGCCATAGAATGACATCTAAGTATCACTAGACATGCCTAGTTTTATACTCTTTATGCTACATATTCTATTTTTCCAATACTCACAAAGCACTAACTGAAAGTAAAGAACTTTTGTAAAGTAAAAGAATAAGGCTTGCAAGTAAAACTTGGGATGGGTATAATCAAAGGGATATAACCAAAGCATGCCTAATGCATCTTGCTTAGGTTAAAACTTGCATGGTTAATTCTTGCTTGCCAATAATAGCTTGCCTTGATTGGTGCAGTGATTGAAGTTTTGTCCGTCTTCTTCGGAGTAGAACTCCTCATCCTCGTTTTCTTGGTTGGTACTATTGTCTATTAAGGAATACGGGGTACACAATCACCAAACAATACTTAAATAGTCTATTTAGCACACTAAGGCTCACACTTGATGATCTAGTATCATCACAATCATCACCTGAAATAAAGAACTAGTTTTATTCATTTTATTTTAGAAAAGTAATTTCTACTCATTGAAATTAATTAAGATTTAATATTCTCCAAATAGAATATGGGATCATGTGGTCACATGTCATCATCACATCTTCAAATGCATGGGAATGTGATTTAAAGTGTTGATCATATTTTATTACATTTAGGACTTTCATTTAATAGATTTAAAGTGACTAGAAATGCCCTAATAGCATTATTTTGGTACTAGTCCAATGTCAATGCATGCAAACCTAAATATTTTTACATGATCAGATAGATATTGTCAAATGTTATTTTTGAGAGTTGGAATCAACTCAAAAGCTATTATGATTGATTTTTGAAAAATCTTTGAAGTTGCAAAAGTCCCTGTATTGTTATTTTTGCTAACGATTACATCTAACTCCAAATGATTTAAATCCAACGAGCTTGGATAGATATTTTAATTTCCTTTCTAGAAAACTTTAAATTATTCAAATTAGTTAAGTGATACTCTCTTAATTGATTTTTGAATAAGTGGACATAATAGGATTTTAACTAAAAACGAAAATTCAATATTTAAATTTCTAGGCCTGAGCGGGAAAGCTAAACGGGCCGGCCCAGCTGCACTGCACAGTGCAGCAGGC
Source organism: Avena eriantha (assembly GCA_910589775.1). Lineage (NCBI taxonomy): Eukaryota > Viridiplantae > Streptophyta > Magnoliopsida > Poales > Poaceae > Avena > Avena eriantha. The sequence goes on from OU342742.1 coordinate 310,603,851, forward strand.
AACTGACCGACGGGGTCCACCAGTCAGTGACTGTTCTAACGCAAAACAGTATTAGCGACTCTGAGCCATGCGATCCTATTATAATCCAACGACTAAGCGTCATCATCGGTGACGAACGACTCCAGCGAGGAATGTGACCTAGCGCGGCGGTGGGGGTCTCGCAGGGCTCACCTAGGCTCCAGCTAGGGTCGGAGATGGGGGCAATCGACGTGGTTGAGGATGGTGAGGCGAGGAGCGGTCACATCAAGGCTTGGGGTGCTCGGAATCGATGACGCCCTTCTCCTCCAGCAGCGGCGGACTCCGGCGCAATTCCGGCGCAGTGGTTCTCACCTTGCTCCGGGGAGAAGTGGGGAAGGTCAGTGAGGAGTGTGGAGTCGAGTGGTGTGGAGAATGGAGGCGGGGGTGTCCTCCTTTTATAGCATGGCGAGGGGACCATGAGGTGTGGCGGTGAGCTCGACGGTGGCGTCTCTATAGGTAGCTAACATCATGGGTGAGGGCGTAGGACGGTGCGGTGCTCCCTGGCAGTTCTCACAGACTTAATGGCGTGGCGTGGTTCGGTCAGGCGCGTGCAGTGCTCCGCGCAGGGGCAGAGGTGTTTGCGGTGCCGTGCGACAGCTGCGGGTCGCGCGGCGGCGAACGGTGGTGTCTGCCGGGGTGCGGTGATCATGGCAAGGCTGCACATGCGCGGTGAGGGAAAGGCGCGAGCTAGCGGGTCTAGTTGGGCATGGCGCATTGGCGCGCTCTTGACACGGTGGAGAGAGGCGGGGCGCGGCGGTGCTAGTGTGGTCCATGGCTCGGCTGCTATCGTGGGCTGGATAGGGGGTGGTGGTAGAGTGGGGCGAGGCTACTGGACATCCTAGATGGGCGCGGGGTGGTCTTGTGCGAGCTGGCCATGGTCGGCCAGCGTTGACCACAAACGGGTGGCGCTCCACTGTGAAAACGACGAATGGGGAAGCTGGCCTGGGGCTTGGTTAGACTCAGAGGGGACAAGGGAATGGTGAGGGGACCAAATGGTCGATGATCACTGTACAAAACAGTGAAGTTAGGCTAGAGATTTTTCTATGCATGCCAAGTGTTTGTGTTAATGGCCACATGAAATTTACTTTTGAATTTTTGATAAAATTTTGAGTGATCTTAGATTAAGCTTGAGAGACTATGTTTGCTTGGAAAGGTCAAGGTGAATTCATTTGGTAGGTTTTTGAAAAAGTGTGATCTTAACACATACACTTGATTAAATTTTCAAATGTTCTTTAACTAGATTTGAAAGATGTTTTTGTAGGTTTGTAAAGTGGGTCTTGATACACTTTTACTTGGTCTAGCAAGGGGTGAAAATAAATAGAATTGTTCTGTTGGAAATCTTCTTCTGGGAACACCTAAAGTGGCTTAGTGGTTTAAAATGGTTAAAATGACCATTTGCTTTATTTATTCTTATTTGATTTCTTTTTCTTTGGATTTTTTTGTAAAGGGTCTAGATGATGTGGCATCCACCTTTAAAACATTTCACAACATTTAGAACAATCAAGCATGGCATATACACTCAATTCTATACTAATGCAAACACACATGCATTCATATTAATTTCTTTAATAAAAGTTTTTGTTAACCCTAAATTGGGTGATTAGAACTTGATAAACTTGATTTGAAGTTTTGGGATGTTACACCCACCACCACAACTCAGAGATGCGTACGCCATGTGGACCCCTCGCCATGGTGATGGTTAAAACTCCGTACAACCAAGACGAAGGTTGGTGCACACTTCCTATGCCCGCTTTCCTTGCACTTTACTACTACTTCCGAATGTAGTTCGTCGCTTCCTTGATGTGCCTTCTCGTTACCAGTTATTTCTAATGCATGCTAGTTGTAGTACTGCGGGATCGGTTCAAAGAGAAAAGGAGGCAACTGCTAGTCGTCGAGCCAAATTGGTTATCTCGTACTAGTACGAAGCCTCGCCATCCCAATGATAACCCCCAACAATCCTATCCAGACAATGGTTTGCCTCCATTTTGCATATATGCGCGATGTCGTGATGCATTTTATTTTCGAGAGTAGTTCATCCTTTGCTTGCGCTGTCTTGTCATACTTTTATATATTTTTTGTAAGGCATCGAGGATGATGTACTTCTGAATGACTATGTAGAGAATCGATGCCAACGAATCCTGAAGAGTTTTGGACATGCGGGTCTATCCCTGCTCGGCACAACACAACTGGTACAGAAACACGGCCTGGTCGAGTACCCTAAACATGGCTATTTGTTGCATCTTGCTTTGTTATTTATTGATTGATTTGCTGCATTAAAATTTGCAGAAGAAAGTGAATGATCATGTCCCTTCCAAGGAGGTTCGTAGCATAGATATTCAACATGCCAGTGATACAACCATTTCTAGGAACCAAACCAAAGTATGGTGCATGACCGAAGCTAATATTAGGCTTCTCCAAAAGGATTTGGACACAACCACTTGGCGGATCAGATAATTGAACCGAGGATGGATTTATACTATTGAAGATGGCCTTGATGCTACCGCTGATCTTGAGAAGTTAGTCACTGAAAATCGTGTTCCCAATTCAGCGGATGCAGATGTCAATGAGATCAACATGATGGTTTTGGAACAAGTGAAAGCACGAGAAGAGATTCTCCACGCATCTTTGTAGGAAGATGATTTTTGAAGTGTGATACAAGAGCCGCCATGCGGATAGATTGTTATTTCGAATAATGAGGATGACTTTCCTTGTGTTGTCATCCTGATATTTTCTTTTCTTATGTGTTATTATTACTTTACTGTAACTACCTATTTGCATGATGTATGAAACTGTACTGTACCTACTTGTTGCATCTGGACAATGTATCCCAGTCTTTTCTAGCCATTCGAAAAATTGGAAAAAACATTTTCCAGTGATAAACTTGAAATCTTATTTTGCACTTTCGTTTAGATCTGTAGACCCACATTTTTCTAAAAATTAACACATTACCATGAAAGGTAGTTCGAGAATGATCATGTCCATGTGTCCATTATCATGAATAAATTCGTGTACTATATACTTGTGTGCCCCTACAGTCAAACTTTTAGACTATAGTAGTAGATCGAGTACAAAAAAATCAACTGAGCAACAAACCACAAGCCGAAATCACCTCTTCCACAAAGTAGTGCGCCAGAAACACCCGCCGCAATGGCTCCTGCATCCAAAATTCAAGAAGTACGAAATTTTCATCTCGTCCTTCGGTCCAGAAAGAACGCGCTAAAGGGCACTCCTCAAAATGGTTTCTCTTGTAAATTCCCACACGCCACACAATTCAAAGTTTCAAACATACTAGTACCACCTCTGCCCTTCGAGCCAAATCCCTCGGGATCACCTTGCACAACCACGGCCGTGCTCCTTCTGTCCCATCTCCCCTTCACAGCCTCTCCACCGGCATGCCACTTTAGCGACCAAAGACGTTTTACCAGCTCCCGACAGCAGCCCGCACCATATTAGCTCCTCTGTACACGAGGTACACTACGCCGGAGCCGGCTCAGCAACACCGTCACAACTTCGTTGGATCCACTTCCCCGACTCCATGGCACCAGATCTACTTCCTCGACCTTGTACACGATGTCAGAGAAATGGGGAGGCAAATCCGCTCAAGGACGAATGGCATGGTCGTAGCTCACCATAAGTCTGGCAAAGGCACGGGAAGGAAATTGTGTAATCGCGGTCACAAAGCTTGCCTCCGTACACTTTGATGTCTACGCACTTCGATTCTTGTAGACAGTTGTCGGGCCTCCAAGTGCAGAGGTTTGTAGAACAGCAACAAGTTTTCCCTTAAGTAGATCACCAAAGGTTTATCGAACTCAGGGAGGAAGTGGTCAAAGGTATCCCCTCTCAAGCAACCCTGCAATCAAGATACAAGAAGTCTCTTGTGTCCCCAACACACCAAATACACTTGCCAGGTGTATAGGTGCACTAGTTCGGCGAAGATATAGTGAAATACAAGTGGTATGGATAAGTATAAGTGGTAACGGTGCTAGAAAATAACTTGAAGGAGTGGAAAAGACTAAAGTAAAACTGAAATAAAGATGGAAGCAAGCAAACATGTAACATTTCTAGTAGCAAACGGTGTTTCAATGCTTAGAAACAAGGCCTAGGGATCATACTTTCACTAGTGAACACTCTCATATAAATATCTTCTCTTTATGGTACTACTCTTAATTACTCTCCTGTTGGACACTCTAATCCATGGTAGGGCTATAACAACACACCTCAAAGTTCATCTTTCCCATCTAGAAAACCCCACACTGTCACCTTGAGTACTAGATGGTTCCAACAAACACCACAATTTCATAGAAACATCCAACTCCAAATATAATTCATAACAAGTATTTGTAATCTCTAGCCTAAGTGCCACCATGGTGTGCACGTTGTCACTTTCACACACATGGGGAGAGCAGAGATCTATAAAAGCACTTGAGTAGCAAGGTAGATCTATAGATTACAAGCTCATGATCACAATAAGATCATGCATAGAGAGAGAGATGAACACATAGCTACCGGTAGAACCCTTAGCCTCGAGGAAGAACTACTCCCTCCTCATCATGGGAATTAGCAATGGTGATGGAGATGGCGGTGGATATCGATGGAGATGGCTCCGGGGGCACTTCCCCGTCCCGGCAGGGTGCCGGAACAGAGACTTTCTGTCCCCTGAATCTCCGCTTCGGTGGCTACGGCGCTACGGAACTTTTCGTGGATTTCTTATTGACTATTTAGGGTTTTTGCCTCGGGAGGCTTCTTATAGGCCAGAGGGCAAGGTCGGTGGGCGTCCAGGGGGTCCACACCATGCCCTGGTGCGGCCTAGGCTGGCCCGTGCCAAGGGGGTTGTGGCCACCCTGTGGCCCCTCTCCGACTCTCCTTTTGGCTCCGTGAGTCTTCCGCGAAAATAGTAACTTTGGCTTTTGTCCCACCAATTCCGAAAATATTCATTTTCTGACTTCCTGGAACCAAAAACAGTAGAAAACAGGCAACTGGCACTGTGGCATTTTGTTAATAGGGTAGTCCAAGAAATCACATGAAAAGTACTCCAAAGTTGGAACAAAACACAAGAAAGTAGATAAAACCAAACATGGAACATCAAAAATTATAGATACGTTTGCAACGTATCAACATCCCCAAGCTTAACTCCTGCTCGTCCTCGAGTAGGTAAGTGATAAAAATAAAGAATAATTTTTTAGGTGACATTCACCATCATAAACTTGATCAAAGTATTTGTAAAACATTCAAAGCTGGGATCATAGTACTTCAATCATAACATGAAAGACAAAGTTCTAGCAATAAGACAAAGAAACTATGTTGCAACATGAAAACGCACAAACAAAAGATTCATGAATAACAATGCTTTGCAAGACGTTTGTTTGTTTCACATAAAGAAAACATAGAATAATAGTATTCAGCTTGTCCCTCATAGAGTAGCAAATATAAATGCATACGACACCTTCAAATTTCATAAGAGTGACTAGATACAAATAGTTTAAAACAAGCAATATCAAGGTTATGCATCAATCAACAAGTCTTGGGACAATGCACGTAGAACTAAGAATGGCCACTAAGCTCTCAAAGTAGGTGCATAAAGGTAGAAGGTGGAGACTCAATATAATGGTGGAAGAAAGGCCTTCATAGAAGGAAGTAGGGATTAAAGTCTCATAAAGAGCTTCCAAAAATTATGGTACTTATAGCTTTCAGCTCTCATTGCCCCTATCATAAGCATCTTGAAGTGATTAAGGTTAAAGTGAACAAACTAAGAGGATATGCTTGACAAGTTATAAACCAAAATCTCATGCCCCTTACTTACGAAGACCGAACCTCATGCTACTCAACTTTAGTCACAAGTAAGATCTTGTCATTGTAAGTACATATGTATCATAAAGAACCGCCAACGGGGTACCCCTTGCACATGATACAGGAGCTATCCCATAATCAAAATGACAAGGCAAGCAGACAATGAGCATCTCAGCGATCTTTTTATTTGCTATTTGCATAGGTTTTTATTGAGGATGCTTCATAGAGTGCTCATTATGGTGATGCTGCAAGTTTCCACCATGATTAGACATGGCTTAGGATAGCGGCCCAGGCATTTCTCTAAAACACATACAAACTCCATGATCTTACAAGTTCCACTTTTATTTCACACCGCCGGGATCCATAAGCAAAAGAACATGATATCAACGGGGTACAAAGTACAAGTGCAATGTTGAAAGCATTCCCCATGATACATGGTTCAGCTAATTTCAACTTATAAAGCGCAAGCATATACTCAACAAAGAAGGACCCAATGGTTCAAGTTTATTAAATGCAAAAAAGTAAAGTGTGCCATCAAGTTCGTGAGAGCTTTAATCACTAGTTTTCTCATAACAAGTTTAATTTGGAAGGTAAACAAAAGCATGAATATACCCGGAATAGCATAATCTAATAGGTAGGTATGGTGGAATCTTTGGAATAACTTGGTTTAGGGAGTTGGATGCATGACTGGAACTCATACTTGGTTGTGGAGGCTAGCAAAAGACTGGGAGCGACAAACTAAGAGAGCAATAATGGCCATAATCATGCAGAGCGACAAAACATCATTGATCAAAGCATAAACTGATACTACAAGTTGAAAACTAAAGGATCATAAAGGCTTATGGTGACTTGGGATAGTCATAACATGGTGTGAGCATGCGCCAATTCAACCCAAATAAAGCATCAAAGGAGAATACCACAATACTATGCTTTAATATGCTAAAACAATGCATGATTAATCCAAGGCACATTAAGCAATCTCAATTGTTTATAACAAGTCATGCTACAGAAAAGAATACTAAGCATAAATCCAAAACAATATGAAGCATGGCATGACAAAGCATAGGCCACAGTCAAAAACGAGCTCTTTTTACCACATAAGCATGAACTTTCCTACTCTTTTCCAAACCAAACCAAACTATTTGCAAACCAGTGTATGAAAGAGGGGGTCCGACCAATTTATTCAAAAAATCTAAGAAAACCAAAGAAAACTAAAACCAAAACGGAAACAAAGAAGAAGACTCTCCAAGAACAACACAACTGTGCATGAAACAATAAAAATGAAGCGTTTGAAAGAAACCTAGGATTTTTATTGATGAAGAGGGGGATGCCTTGGGCATTCCCAAGCTTTGACGCTTGTACTTCTTGGATATTTCTTGGGGTGACACACGTGACATCCCCAAGCTTGAGATTTAGTCCATCCTTCATCTCATTACTCATTCCCTCCATACACCTAAAAATTTTCCTTCATACAAAACTTCACACAATCTTTATTAGCAACATTAGTGCACTCGAGCTAAATAAGTCTTAAGGTTCAGTTCCAACACCAAATAAACTTCCATTAGAACACTAGCTACTGTATCACTTCCCTCAAAAATCTCAATTCCCCAAAAGAACTCAAAAGGGAACCAACAAGAAGCAAATGCAGAAAATGGCAGAAATCTGTCAAAACAGACCAGCAGGTAAAGACGAACTTTTTTTAAGACCTTCTGTTGCTCAAATCGAAAAGTGTTGAACTAACGAATGTTAGATAACAACCTGGGGCAGAAGCACAAAAAATCACGCCTCAAAAAGACGTTCATATATTTTACACGGTGAAGCACAGAAATCTGTTTCGGGACAACAACTTTCCCAATCATTACTTCTCTCTCATTAGAGGTTACTCTTGGCAAAAAAGCAAATAAAAAGGATAAGGAGCGGTTATTACAGAGGTAATAACTTCCAAGACTCATCTAAAACTTTTGGGTTATCTCCCAATAAGTACTTTTCTTTAACGCCTTTAAGTTAGGCATGATAATTTCAATGATGCTCACATAAGAAATATTAATTGAAGTAAAAGAGAGCATCAAGAAGCAAATTCAAAACACATTTAAGTCTACCCACTTCCTATGCATAGGAATCTTGTAAATAAACAAGTCATGAAAGCACAAAGCAACAAGCATAGTAAAGCAAAACAAGTGCAACTTCAAGACTTTCAACATAAAGAGGGGAAACTTAATATTGTTGAGATACATAAAACCATATTTCCCTCTCTCATAATAACTTTTAGTAGAATCATGAATAAAATTAACAATATAACTATCACATAAAACATTCTTATCATGAGCCACATGCATAAAATGATTATTACTCTCCACATAAGCATAGTCATTCTTATTAATTGTGGTGGGAGAAAATTCAGCAAAATAGCTATCATTATTATAATCATCACCATAATCATCAAATATAGGAGGCATATTGTAATCATAATTAATTTCCTCCTCAATAGTAGGTGGATTGAAAATATCATATTCATCATTGTAATCATCATATATTGGAGGTTTGGTATCATCATAAGCAATAGAATAGCTATCTTCCAAAGCTGGGGAACTAAAAAGATCATTTTTATAAAAACTAGCTTTCCCAAGCTTAGACTTTTCCATAGCATTAGCAATAATGGTGTCCAAAGAATTCATACTAAAAATATTGCTTTTAGCATGCAAATAAAGTTCCATAGGTTTTTTAATTTTCTCTTCAAACACTTCATGTCCTAACTCAAGATAAATACTATAAAGCTCTCTAATTTTTTTGTTGTTCTCCATTAAGCCTAACTAGTGAAAACAAGAAACAAAAAGACAAAATTGTAGAATCTAAAGGAAATAACTTCGACCACTCACACCGTAGGATGTGAGTACCTTTTACCTTACCTCCCCGGCAACGGAGCCAGAAAATAGGCGTTTGCCGTGGGAGGTTCTTCTTCTTTAATCCTCCGGTGTGAATACCTTTTACCTTACCTCCCCAGCAACGGCGCCAGAAAAGACTTGCTGGCGCGTGGTTAACGTGGGAGCTTCTTCTTCTTCAGTCCCCGGCAATGGCGCCAGAAAAGAGCTTGATGTCTACGCACTTATGTTCTTGTAGACAGTTGTTGGGCCACCAAGTGCAGAGGTTTGTAGAACAGCCGCAAGTTTTCCCTTAAGTGGATCACCCAAGGTATCCCCTCTCAAGCAACCCTATAATCAAGATACAAGAAGTCTCTTGTGTCCCCAACACACCCAATACACTTGTCAGGTGTATAGGTGCAGTAGTTCGGCGAAGATATAGTGAAATACAAGTGGTATGGATAAGTATAAGTGGCAACAGTGCTAGAAAATAACTTGAAGGCGTGGAAAAGACTAAAGTAAAACTGAAATTAAGACGAAAGCAAGCAAACATGTAACAGATCTAGTAGCAAATGGTGTTTCAATGCTTAGAAACAAGGCCTAGGGATCATACTTTCACTAGTGAACACTCTCATATAAATATCTTCTCTTTATGATACTACTCTTAACTACTCTCCGGTTGGACACTCTAATCCATGGTAGGGCTATAACAGCACACCCCAAAGTTCATCTTTCCCATATAGAAAACCCTACACTGTCACCTTGAGTACTAGATGGTTCCAACAAACACCACAATTTCATAGAAACATCCAACTCCAAATATAACTCATAAAAAGTATTTGTAATCTCTAGCCTAAGTTCCACCATGGTGTGCACATTGTCACTTTCACAGACATGGGGAGAGTAGAGATCTATTAAAGCACTTGAGTAGCAAGGTAGATCTATAGATTACAAGCTCATGATCACAATAAGATCATGCATAGAGAGAGATATGAACACATAGCTACCGGTAGAACCCTTAGCCTCGAGGAAGAACTACTCCCTCCTCATCATGGGAATCAGCAATGGTCATGGAGATGGCAGTGGAGATCGATGGAGATGGCTCCGGGGGCACTTCCCCATCCCGACAGGGTGCCGGAACAGAGACTTTCTGTCCCCCGAATCTCCCCTTCGGTGGCGGCGGCGCTACAGAACTTTTCAGGGATTTCTGATTGACTATATAGGGTTTTTGCCTCGGGAGGCTTCTTATAGGCCAGAGGGAAAGGTCGGTGGGCGGCCAGGGGGCCCACACCATGCCCTGGCGCGACCTAGGATGGCTCGCGCCAAGGGGGGTGTGGCCACCCTGTGGCCCCTGTCCGACTCTCCTTTTGGCTCCGTGAGTCTTCCGGGAAAATAGTAACTTTGGATTTTGTCCTGTCCAATTCCGAGAATATTCATTTTCTGACTTCCTGGAACCAAAAACAGCAGAAAACAGGCAACTGGCACTGTGGCATCTTGTTAATAGGTTAGTCCAGGAAATCATATGAAATGTACTCCAAATTTGTAACAAAACACAAGAAAGTAGATAAAACCAAGCATGGAACATCAAAAATTATAGATCATTTGCAACGTATCACACTTCATATGCTCTTTACACATTTGATGTTTGAAAGTAGTTCATCGCTTGTTTCACTGCATTCTCGCACTGATTTTTTTATCTTGTACTCCGACATTTCTTGTCAAGGCATCGTCTATGCATATGTCTGTCATTGTTCCTTCGGATATTTAAACTGCTTGCTACCACTGTACTAACTTGCTCTTCTACACCCACCTCGTTCTTAAATATCATAAGATATATTTTGTGCTGATGCATCTAAGGTGATTTGCGGCCGACTGATGAGGGAGAACGGAAGATTAGGGGAGATACATTATTAAAGTATTCCAAATATGCAAGGTCGCTCGGCCAGCAGAGAGTTAGATATTTCATAGCTACCACCACTAATCATGAAGTCCAGGATTCTGATGCAAAATTTGATCCTCAAGATCAACAAAACCCAGAGGGAGACCTAACTCTAGAAGATAGACATGTCGAGAACCCCCTCCCTAATACACCTGCTTGTCCACTGCCGAAGGTGCTTGCTCTGTCTTGTCATTGCGATATTTGTTTCATCTTCCATGTTTCGTACCTCAATTCCCACCAAATGTTGTGCAATGCCATCTGCTTAGTTCATGCATCATTAATGTTCAGCATATCTTGCCTTACTGTTCTTATGTTATATCCGCGTCTCATTTTACATAGGACTTTAATAGATTAATGTATCACTTATGTGTCTCAGGAATCAGCTGGTTCACCTAAGACCCTTCTAGGTACCAGAAGGGAGAATAAATATGATCGGCAAGTGTCTGATTCAGGATGGTTTATGTTGATGAACAATATTTCGAGGGAGACCTGACTCAGGAAGTTGGACCCGTCGAGGACCTCCCTCCTAGTTCGCCCGCTTGTCCACCCCCAAGGTGCTTTCTCTGTCTTATCATTGCGATATTTGTTTGAACTTCCATGTTTTGTACCTCAATTCCCACCAAATGTTGTGCGATGCCATCTACTTAGTTCATGCATCATATATGTTTAGCATATCTTTCCTTACTATTCTCTTGTTCTATCTGCGTCTCATTTTACATAGGACTTTGATAGATTAATGTATCGCTTATGTGTGTAAGGAATTAGCTGGTTCACCTAAGATCCTTCCAGGTACCAATAGGGATAAAAACTATGATTGGAAAGTGTCTGATTCAGCATTTGTTTCTATTGATGACCAATATTTTGAGGGAGACCTGACTAAGGGAGTTGGACCCGTCCAGGACCTCCCTGCTAGTCCTCCCGCTTGTCCACCCCCAAAGGTGCTTGCTCTATTTTTTAATTGTGATATCTGTTGCACCTTCCATGTTTTGTATATCAATCCCACCAAACATTTTGCAATGCCCTCTGCCTAGTTCATGCATCATATATATACAACACATTTTGCCTTACTATTCTTCTATTCCATCCGCGTCTCATTACGTATTGAACTATAACAGATTGAAGTATTGTTTATGTGTGTCAAGAATCAGATGGTTCACGTAAGACACGTTCAGTACCAAACCTGAAGCATTGACAACCCGTCCTGCTAATGCTAATGGTGGAACATAAACACATGTCGGGAAATACAATAAACGAAAATCAGGAAACTCCTCAGATACCGCTAAAAAGTGTCATCTTGGCGGCACACTAGAGGTTCCAACAATAGTATACGCAGCAAATACCATCCCACACATTCCACAATCACCAATTGCCAATCAAGACACCCAACAACAATTGACAGTCAAACCATTTTTGACCTCTACTTGCCTAACACTACTGGGACATCACCAACAAGGTAGTGATGATCACCAACCTGTTGATCAGCCCGTCACCAAACAAGGTATGTGTTCCAAGGATTATCGATGCATGCTTCCTTATATATACCATGTAATCTTGATGTAATAGTTGAATTGGCAGCTACACGAAGATTTAAGAAAAGGGAGCCAACGGTAGGAAAAAAGCTTGAAGCTGAAATTTCTGGAACGCAATCTAGATATTGCATCAATTCTATTGTGCCTGGCAAGCGAAGGCCAGAAGATCCAGAGGAATCTGCTTTTCTAGCATCCGAAATAGGCATTTTTTCAGGAATGATATTCCCATCTTCACATCATTCAAGCTCCAACAACAAACCCTGACCATTACAATTCATTACTACATAAGTTACATGTAAGTCATGGTTCTCTGTCTCATGGATTCAAGCTTTCTCTTGGTTCTATTTTAAGTCACGTAACACATCAAATGTTCCATTCTTGCCGACAGAAAAAATTCAACTTCGATTAGGATAATGAGGATCTAGAGTATGTTCTCATGGGCATGTTCTCATGTTCTTTGCACCAACAGCGCCATAGGCTAAAGAGTAAATACTTTGATGGTAAGGCAATCAAGGATATCCAAAGAACGACTCCTATGGAACATACTACGACTGACCAACACTAGATAGATCTTCTCGACCACTGGTTTGATCCAAAGATTACGGTATGGTTTGTGAAGACCGATACCATATCACATTCGAAATTCCTATTTGCACATCTCTATCACTAGTCTCCTTCTACAGATGAACGCTGAAAAAAGAAGAGAAACTGTGTCGCACAACGCTTAACAAACTGAACTGGATCTCATGCATTCGTTGGCCACCTGAGCACAATAGTAAGAATAATTAGTGTTTAATCTTATACAGACTTTGTGCTTCTTATATTGTGATCATGTGTTCCGCCCATGTTGTAGAAAGGTGCGGTAAGTCTGCTTCAAAAATTCCAGGCATGCCAAACAAGCAAAAAAGAAGGGCTCAATCCCTCCACTAAGAGTGTTATTGTACGTCTTCTGTTCGATTGATATTTTGTGATGATACACGCTCATTGATTTATAAGTATAGTTAGATGTGCAACAGTGCATGAACTGTTGCGCGCTTTTCTTTTTAATTTAAGTAGATGATTTCCAGCTAGTGTGATTTTCAGTTTTCAGCTGTACAAAGAGTTGTATTTTGTATAGCATGCACCCGGTGATGAAGAAATAGACAGATGCCATATTGGCATAGTCCTATTATTGCATGCTAGTGATAAAATTCTTATCAGTATGATCAGATAGCTATGATTTTACTATAATATATATGATGCATAATGAGTCATGCCAACTTGTAAGATTTGTTCATAGACAGGTTAAATGTGTTGTCTGCATGTTTCTCTGTATTAGCTTTTCTTCTCTCACCCATTTCTATCAACTCATAACCTTACAGATTAAATTGAATGAGGAGATGGCAAACCCTGGGAAAGATGGTCTAGAACAAACCCAAGAAGAATGTCTGGAAATATTTAAAATGGTAGTAAAAGGTGAAGGTCATCATAAAAGCACATTCCTACGTAATGCTGGGTTGTCGTAGTGAAAGTATAAGTCCAAGTCCAAGTCAGCGTATTTGTCTAGTCAGGAAGAAATTGTAACTCTACGAGCTGAACAGGAAATGCATACACAAGCAATCGATGATATGAGACACAAAGCATTAGCAAGTGATGTAGAGTTGAAGATGTTACGAGATCAGCAGAATTCTCGAGAGCCCATAGATGAAGAGATTCTTCTGAATTGAAGATGAACCCTACTATAGAGCTCGGGTTGTGTTTGGGGCCATGTAACAAAAACAGAGGGAGTATTTGTTTTGCATCATGCTTTTATCTGTTTACTATATGCTCGATGCACAAAAATCTTGTGCCCGAACCTCACTCTCTCAGCCTTGGATTCATGAACCTCACAAGGTTTTTCTTCTTTGGACAACTGCCAAATTCAAAATCTCAATCCATCGAAAATTCCTACCGCCTACCCCGTTTGAATTGTAGATTATGTATCCAATTTCTTTGCCAATATGATCAGTATTTTGATGATCAGTTGATGTGGCTCAGCATTAAATTCGTACCGAAGGAGGACCATTAACAAAATTAAAAATCTCAGTCGAGCGGCAAAACCTATAGCCAACCCTGCTTGAATCAGAGTTATCCAATTTTCATTATGGATGATAAATTAACATCACTCTCGGCCTTCAATTCCTGAATAGGGAGTACACATTTTTTCCAAATATTGCTTGGACACTAGCCAAATTCAAAATATCAGTCTACATAATTATTATGCTCATAGATGATTAGTTGATGTGACTCTAGGAGTTGAATTCCTGGACAAATAGCGTATGGTATACTAGCTTTTTTGTATTATTATTTGGCTGGTAGCCAAATTCAAAATCTCAATCGAGCGACAAAATCACACACCGAACGTGAAGCATTTTCTACCCCACCGTTTCAAAAACTTTGTGGCAAATTCCCACCGGGGAGTACCATTTTTCTGTTATTATTATTTGTCCGGTAGCCAAATTCAAAATCTCCGTCGGGCGGCAAAATCAAATACCGACTTTGCAGCATTTCCCGCCACACCGTCTCAAAAACTTTGAGGCAAAATCTCCCACCAAGGAGTACCATTTTCTATTATTATTTGGTCGGTAGCCAAATTAAAATCTTTGTGGAGCAGCAAAATCAGACTCTGACTTTGAAGAATTTCCCACCCCACCATTTCAAAAACTTTGAGGCCAAATGTCCCACCGGGGAGTACCATTCTTCTATTATTTTATTTAGCCGGTAGCCAAATTTAAAATCTCTGTCGAATGGCAAAATCAAACACGGACTTTGAAGCATTTCCTGCCCCACCGTTTCAAAAACTTTGAGGCCAAATCTACCACCGGGGGGTACCATTTTTCTATTATTATTATTTGTTCGGTAGCCAAATTCAAAATTTACGTCGAGAGGCAAAATCAAACACCGACTTTGAAGCATTTCTCGCCTCACTATTTCAAAAACTTTGAGGCCAAATCTCCCACCAGGGAGTACCACTTTTCTATTTATTATTATTTGGCCGGTAGTCAAATTTAAAATCTCCGTCGAGCGGCAAAATCAAACACCGACTTTGAAGCATTTCCTTTCGCACCGTTTCAAAAAAATTGATGCCAAATCTCCCACCGGGGAGTACCATTTTTATATTATTATTATTTGGCCGGTAGCCAACTTCAAAATCTTTGTCGAGTGGCAAAATCAAACACTGAATTTGAAGCATTCCCTGCCCCACCATTCCAAAAACTTTGAGGCCAAATATCCCACCGGGGAGGTGCCACATTTCTATTAATTATTATTTAGCCGGTAGCCAAACTCAAAATCTCAATCGAGCGGTAAAATCACACACCGAACTTGAAGCATTTCCCGCCCCACCGTTTCAAAAACTTTGTGGCAAAATTCCCACCGAGGAGTACCTTTTTTCTGTTATTATTATTTGGCCAGTAGCTACATTAAAAATCTCTGTCGAGCGGAAAAATCAAACACCGAGTTTGAAGCATTTCCCGCCCCACGATTTCAAAAACTTGGAGGCGAAATCTCCCACTGGGAGTACAATTTTCTATTATTATTATTATTTGGCGGTAGCCTAATTTAAATCTCTGTCGAGCGTCAAAATCAAACTCCGACTTTGAAGCATTTCCCGTCCCACCGTTTCCAAAACTTTGAGGCCCAAGCTCCCACCAGGGAGTACCATTTTTCTATTATTTTTATTTGGTAGGTAGCCAAATTCAAAATCTATGTCGAGCGAAAAAATCAAACACCAACTTTGAAGCATTTACCGCCCTACCATTTAAAAAAACTTTGAGGCCAAATCTCCAACCGGGGAGTACCATTTTTCTATTATTATTATTTGGCCGGTAGCCAAATTGAAAATCTACGTCGAGCGGCAAAATAAACACCGACTTTGAAGCATTTCCTGCCCCACCGTTTCAACAACTTTGAGGCCAAGTCTCCCACCGGGGAGTACCACTTTTCTCTTAATTATTATTTGGCCGGTAGTGAAATTGAAAATCTCTGTCGAGCGGCAAAATCAAACACCGACTTTGAAGCAATTTCCGCCTCACTGTTTCAAAAACTTTGAGGCCACATCTCCCACCGGGGAGTACCACTTTTCTATTTATTATTATTTGGCCGGTTGTCAAATTCAAAATCTCCGTCGAGCGGTAAAATCAAACACTGATTTTGAAGTATTTCCTGTCCCACCGTTTCAAAAACTTTAAGGCCAAATCTCCCACCGGGGAGTACCATTTTTGTATTATTATTATTTGGCTGGTAGCCAAATTCAAAATCTCTGTCGAGCGGCAAAATCAAACACCGACTTTGAAGCATTACTCGTCCCACCATTTCAAAAACTCTGAGGCCAAATCTCCCACTGGGGAGTACCATTTTTCTATTATTTTTATTTGGCGTGTAGCAAAATTCAAAATCTCTATCGAGCGACAAAATCTAACACCGACTTTGAAGCATTCCCTATCCCACCGTTCCAAATACTTTGAGGCCAAATCGCCCACTGGGGACGTACCACTTTTCTATTAATTATTATTTGGCCGGTAGACAAATTCAAAATATCAATCAAGTGGACAAACCACACACCAAACATCAAGCATTTCCCGCCCCACCGTTTCAAAAACTTTGTGGAAAAATTCCCACCGTGGAGTACCATTTTTATATTATTATTATTATTTGGTCGGTAGATAAATTCAAAATCTCTATCGAGCGGCAAAATCAAACACCAACTTTGAAGCATTTCCCACCCACCATTTCAAAAACATGGAGGTGAAATCTCCGACCAGGGAGTACCATTTTTCGATTATTATTATTTGGCTGGTAGCCAAATTCAAATCTGTGTCGAGCTGCAAAATTAAACACTAACTTTGAAGCATTTTCTGCCCCACCATTTCAAAAACTTTGAGGCTAAATCTCTCACCAGGGAGTACTATTTTTCTATTATTTTTATTTGGTTGGTAGCCAAATTAAAAAAATATACGTCGATCCGCAAAAGAAAACACCAACTTTGAAGAATTTCCAGCCCCACTGTTTCAAATACTTTGAGGCCAAATCTCCCACCAGGGAGTACCATTTTTCTATTATTATTATTTCGCCGGTACTCAAATTCAAACTCCCTGTCGAGTGGCAAAATCAAACACTAACTTTAAAGCATTTCCCATCCCACCATGTCAAAAAGTTTGAGGCCAAATCTCCCACTGGAGAGTACCATTTTTCTATTATTATTATTTGGCCGGTAGCCAAATTCAAAATCTCTGTCGACCGGCAAAATTAAACACCGACTTTGAAGCATTCCCTGCCCCACCGTTCCAAAAACTTTTAGGCCAAATCTCCCACCGGGGAGGTACCACTTTTCTATTAATTATTATTTGGCCGGTAGACAAATTCAAAATCTCAATCGAGCGGTAAAATCACAAACCGAACTTGAAGCATTTTCCGCCCCACCATTTCAAAAACTTTATGGCAAATTTCCCAGTGGGGAGTACCATTTTTCTGTTATTATTATTTAGCCAGTAGCCAAATTAAAAATCTCTATCGAGCTGCAAAATCAAACACCGACTTTAAACCATTTACCGCTCCACTTTTCAAAAACTTGGAGGCAAAATCTCCCACTAGGGAGTACCATTTTTCTATTATTATTATTTGGCTGGTAGCCTAATTCAAATCTCTGTCGAGCAGCAAAATCAAAAACCGACTTTGAAGCATTTCCCACGCCACCGTTTCAAAAACTTTGACGCTAAATATCCCACCCAGGAGTACCATTTTTCTATTAGTTTTATTTGGCCGGTAGCGAACTCAAAATCTCTATCGAGTGGAAAAATCAAACACTGACTTTGAAGCATTTACCGCCCCACCATTTCAAAACTTTCAGGCCAAATCTCCCACCATGGAGTACCATTTTTCTATTGTTATAATTTGGCCGATACCAAATTCAAAATTTACGTCAAACGGAAAAATCAAACACCGAATTTGAAGAATTTCCCACCCCAACATTTCAAAATCTTTGAGGCAAAATCTTCCACCGGGGAGTACCATTTTTCTATTATTATTATTTGGCCGGTAGTCAAATTCAAAATCTCTATTGAGCGGCAAAATCAAACACCGACTTTGAAGCATTTCCAATCCCACTATTTCAAAAATTTGAGGCCAAATCTCCCACCGGGGAGTACCATTTTTCTATTATTACTATTTGGTGGGTAGCAAAATTCAAAATCTCTGTCGAGCGGCAAAATCAAACACCGACTTTCAAGCATTCCATGTCCCACCGTTCCAAAAACTTTGAGTCCAAATGTCCCACTGAGGAGGTACCACTTTTCTATAAATTATTATTTGTCTGGTAGACAAATTCAAACTATCAATCAAGCGGCAAAACCACACACCAAACTTCATGAATTTCCCGCCCCACAGTTTCAAAAACTTTGTGGCAAAATTCCCACCGGGGAGTACCATTTTACTGTTTTTATTATTTGGTCGGTAGACAAATTCAAAATCTCTATCGAGCGGAAAAGTCAAACACCGACTTTGAAGCATTTCCTGCCCCACCGTTTCAAAAACTTTGAGGTGAAATCTCCTAGCAGGGAGTACCATTTTTCTATTATTATTATTTGGTCGGTTGCCAAATTCAAAATCTATGTCAATCCGCAAAAGCAAACATAGACTTTGAAGAATTTCCCGCCCCACCGTTTCAAAAACTTTGAGGCCAAATCTCCTACCCGGGAGTACCATTTTTCTATTATTATTATTTTGCCGGTAGTGAAATTCAAAATCTCTGTCGAGCGGCAAAATCAAACACCGACTTTGAAGCATTTCCCATCCCACCGTTTCAAAAACTTTGAGGCCAAATCTCCCACCTGGGAGTACCATTTTTCTATTATTATTATTTGGTGGGTAGGAAAATTCAAAATCTCTGTCGAGCGGCAAAATCAAACACCGACTTTCAAGCATTCTCTGCCCCACCGTTCCAAAAACTTTGAAGCCAAATCTCCCACAGGGGAGGTACCACTTTTCTATTAGTTATTATTTGGCCAGTAGCCAAATTTAAAATCTCAGTCGAGCGGTAAAATCACACAGCGAACTTGAAGCATTTCCCCCACCACCGTTTCAAAAACTTTGTGGCAATATTCCCACCGGGAAGTACCATTTTTATTTTATTATTATTTGGCCAGTAGCCAAATTCAAAATCTCTATCGAGCGGCAAGATTAAACACCGACTTTAAACCATTTCCCACCCCACCATTTCAAAAAATTGGAGGCAAAATCTCCCACTAGGGTGTACCATTTTTCTATTATTATTATTTCGTCAGTAGCCTAATTCAAATCTCTGTCGAGCGGCAAAATCAAAGACCGACTTTGAAGCATTTCCCACGCCACCGTTTCAAAAACTTTGAGGCTAAATATCCCACCCAGGAGTACCATTTTTCTATTATTTTTATTTGGCCGGTAGCCAAACTCAAAATCTCTGTCGACTGGCAAAATCAAACACTGACTTTGAAGCATTTACCGCCGCACCATTTCAAAAGCTTTGAGGCCAAATCTCCCACTGGGGAGTACCATTTTTCTATTATTATTATTTGGGCCGTAGCCAAATTCAAAATCTACGTCGAGCGGAAAAATCAACACCAACTTTGAAGCATTTCCCGCCCCATCGTTTCAAAAACGTTGAGGCCAAATCTCCCACCGAGGAGTACCACTTTTCTATTATTATTATTTGGCCCGTAGCCAAATTCAAATTCTACGTCGAGCGGCAAAATCAAACACCGACTTTGAAGCATTTCCCGGCCAGCAGTTTCAATATCTTTGAGGCCAAATGTCCAACCGGGGAGTACCACTTTTCTATTAATTATTATTTGTCTGGTAGTTAAATTCATAATCTCTAATTAGCGGAAAATCAAACACCAACTTTGAAGTATTTTCTGTCCCACCATTTCAGAAACTTTGAGGCCAAATCTCCCACTAGGGAGTACCATTTTTCTATTATTATTATTTGGTGGCTACCAAAATTCAAAATCTCTGTCGAGTGGCATAATCAAACACCGACTTCCAAGGATTCCTTGTCCCACCGTTCCAAAACCTTCGAGGCCAAATCTCCCACCGGGGAGGTACCACTTTTCTATTAATTATTATTTGGCAGGTAGAGAAATTCAGAATATCAACCGAGTGGCAAAACCACACTCCAAACTTCAAGCATTTCCCGCCCCACCGTTTCAAAACATTTGTGGCAAAATTCCCACCGGGAAGTACCATTTTTCTGTTATTATTGTTTGGTCGGTAGACAAATTCAAAATCTCTATCGGGCGGCAAAATCAAACACCAACTTTGAAGCATTTCCCTCCCCACCGTTTCAAAAAATTGGAGGTGAAATCTCCGACCAGGGAGTACCATTTTCTATTATTATTATTTGGCTGGTAGCCAAATTCAAATCGGTGTCGAGCGGCAAATCAAACACCAACTTTGAAGCATTTCCTGCCCCACCATTTCAAAAAGTTTCAGGCCAAATCTCCCACTGGGGAGTACCATTTTTTCTATTATTTTTATTTGGTCGGTAGCCAAATTCAAAATCTATGTCGATCCGCAAAAGCAAACAACGACTTTGAAGAATTTCCCGCCCCACCGTTTCAAAAACTTTGAGGCCAAATCTCCCACCGGGGAGTACCATTTTTCTATTATTATTATTATTTGGCCGGTAGTCAAATTCAAAATCTCTGTCGAGCAGCAAAATCAAACACCGACTTTGAAGCATTTCCGATCCCATCTTTTCAAAAACTTTGAGGCCAAATCTCCCACCGGGGAGTACCATTTTTCTATTATTATTATTTGGCCGGTAGCCAAATTCAAAATCTCTGTCGAGCGGCAAAATCAAACACCGACTTTGAAGCATTCCTTGCCCCACCGTTCCAAAAACTTTAAGGCCAAATCTCCCACCGGGGAGGTACCACTTTTCTATTAATTATTATTTGGCCGGTAGACAAATTCAAAATCTCAGTCGAGCGGTAAAATCACACACCAAACTTGAAGCATTTCCTGCCCCACCGTTTCAAAAACTTTGTAGAAAAATTCCCACCAGGGAGTACCATTTTTCTGTTATTATTATTTGGTCAGTAGCCAAATTAAAAATCTCTATCGAGAGGCAAAATCAAACACCGACTTTAAACCATTTCCTGCCCCACCATTTCAAAAACTTGGAGGCGAAATATCCCACTAGGGAGTACCATTTTTCTATTATTATTATTTGGCCGGTATCCTAATTCAAATCTCTGTTGAGTGGTAAAGTCAAACACCGACTTTGAAGCCTTTCCCATGCCACCATTTGAAAAACTGAGGTTAAATCTCCCACCGAGGAGTACCATTTTTCTATTATTTTTATTTGGCCAGTAGCCAAACTCAAAATCTCTATCGAGCGGCAAAATGAAACACTAACTTTGAAGCATTTACCGCCCCACCATTTCAAAAGCTTTAGGACAAATCTCCCACCGGGGAGTACCATTTTTCTATTATTATTATTTGGCCGGTAGCCAAATTCAAAATCTACATCGAGCGGAAAAATCAAACACCGACTTTGAAGCATTTCCCACCCCACCGTTTCAAAAACGTTGAGGCCAAATCTCCCACCGAGGAGTACCATTTTTCTATTATTATTATTTGGCGGGTAGGAAAATTCAAAATCTCTGTCGAGCGGCAAAATCAAACACCGACTTTCAAGCATTCCATGTCCCACCATTCAAAACCTTTGAGGCCAAATCTCCCACCGAGGAGGTACCACTTTTCTATTAATTATTATTTGGCTGGTAGAGAAATTCAAAATATCAATCGAGTGGCAAAACCACACACCAAACTTCAAGCATTTCCCGCCCGACCGTTTCAAAAACTTTGTGGCAAAATTCACACCGGGGAGTACCATTTTTCTGTTATTATTATTTGGTCGGTAGAAAAAATCAAAATCTCTATCGGGCGGCAAAATCAAACACCGACTTTGAAGCATTTCCCACCCCATCATTTCAAAAACATGGAGGTGAAATATCTGACCAGGGAGTACCATTTTCTATTATTATTATTTGGCTGGTAGCCAAATTCAAATCTGTGTCGAGCGGCAAAATCAAGCACCAACTTTGAAGCATTTCCTGCCCCACCATTTCAAGAATTTGAGGCCAAATCTCCCACCGGGGAGTACCATCTTTTCTATTAGTTTTATTTGGTCGGTAGCCAAATTCAAAATCTATTTCGATCCGCCAAAGCAAACACCGACTTTGAAGAATTTCCCGGCCCACCATTTCAAAAACTTTGAGTCCAAATCTCCCATCGGGAAGTACCATTTTGCTATTATTATTATTTGGCCGGTAGTCAAAATCAAAATCTTTGTCGAGCAGGAAAATCAAACACCGACTTTCAAGCATTTCCCATCCCATCATTTCAAAAATGTTGAGGCCAAATCTCCCACCGGGGAGTACCATTTTTCTATTATTATTATTTGGCCGGTAGCCAAATTCAAAATCTCTGTCGAGCAACAAAATCAAACACCGACTTTGAAGCATTCCCTGCCCCACCGTTCCAAAAACTTTAAGGTCAAATCTCCCACCAGGGAGGTACCACTTTTCTATTAGTTATTATTTGGCCGGTAGAGAAATTCAAAATCTCAATCGAGCGGTAAAATCTCACACCAAACTTGAAGCATTTCCCGCCCCACCGTTTCAAAAACTTTGTGGCAAAATTCCCATCGGGGAGTACCATTTTTCTATTATTATTATTTTTCCTTTAGCCAAATTAAAAATCTCCATCGAGAGGCAAAACCAAACACCGACTTCAAACCATTTCCTGCACTACCATTTCAAAAACTTGGAGGCCAAATATCCCACTAGGGAGTACCACTTTTTTATTTATTATTTGGCCGATAGCCTAATTTAAATCTCTGTCGAGTGGCAAAATCAAACATGGACGTTGAACCCTTTCCCACGCCACCGTTTCAAAATCATTAAGGTTAAATATCCCACCCAGGAGTACCATTTTCTATTATTTTTATTTGGCCGGTAGCCAAACTCAAAATCTCTGTCGAGCGTCAAAATCAAACACTGACTTTGAAGCATTTACCGCCCCACCATTTCAAAAGCTTTGAGGCCAAATCTCCCACCGGGGAGTACCATATTTCTATTATTATTATTTGGCCGGTAGCCAAATTCAAAATCTACGTCGAGCAGAAAAATCAAACACCGACTTTGAAGCATATCTCGCCCCACCGTTTGAAAAACTTTGAGGCCAAATCTTCCACCGAGGAGTACCACTTTTCTATTATTATTATTTTGCCGGTAGCCAAATTCAAAATCTATGTCGAGCGGCAAAATCAAACACCGACTTTGAAGCATTTCCCGTCCAACCGTTTCAATATCTTTGAGGCCAAATATCCCACCGGGGAGTACCACTTTTCTATTAATTATTATTTGGCCGGTAGTTAAATTCAGAATCTCTATCGAGCGGCAAATCAAACACCGACTTTGAAGCATTTCCTGTCCCACCATTTCAAAAACTTTGAGGCCAAATCTCCCACCGGGGAGTACCATTTTTTCTATTATTTTTATTTGGTCGGTAGCCAAATTCAAAATCTATGTCGATCCGCAAAAGCAAACACCGACTTGGAAGAATTTCGCGCCCCACCGTTTCAAAAACTTTGAGGCCAAATCTCCCACGGGGAGTACCATTTTTCTATTATTATTATTTGGCCGGTAGTCAAATTCAAAATCTCTGTCGAGCGGTAAAATCAAACACCGACTTTGACGCATTTCCCATCCCATCGTTTAAAAAACTTTTAGGCCAAATCTCCCAACGGGGAGTACCATTTTTCTATTATTATTATTTGGCCGAAAGCCAAATTCAAAATCTCAGTAGAGCGGCAAAATCAAACACCGACTTTGAAGCATTCCCTGCCCCACCATTCCAAAAACTTTGAGGCCAAATCTCCCACCAGGGAGGTACCACTTTGTATTAATTATTATTTGGCTGGTAGACAAGTTCAAAATCTCAATCGAGCGGTAAAATCACACACCAAACTTGAAGCATTTCCTGCCCCACCGTTTCAAAAACTTTGTGGGAAAATTCCCACTTGGGAGTACCATTTTCCTGTTATTATTATTTGGCCAGTAGCCAAATTAAAAATCTCTATCGAGAGGCAAAATCAAATACTGACTTTAAACCATTTCTTGCCCCACCATTTCAAAAACTTGGAGGCGAAATATCCCACTAGGGAGTACCATTTTTCTATTATTATTTGGCTGGTAGCCTAATTCAAATCTATGTCGAGTGGCAAAATCAAACGCTGACTTTGAAGCCTTTCCCACGCCACCGTTTCAAAAACTTTGAGGCTAAATCTCCCACCAAGGAGTAGCATTTTTCTATTATTTTTATTTGGCCAGTAGCCAAACTCAAAATCACTCTCAAGCGGCAAAATCAAACACTAACTTTGAAGCATTTACCGCCCCACCATTTCAAAAGCTTTGAGGCCAAATCTCCCACCAGGGAGTACCATTTTTCTATTATTATTATTTGGCCAGTAGCCAAATACAAAATCTATGTCAAGCGGAAAAATCAAACAATGACTTTGAAGCATTTCCCGCCCCACCGTTGCAAAAACGTTGAGGCTAAATCTCCCATTGGGAAGTACCATTTTTCTATTATTATAATTATTTGGTGGGTAGCAAAATTCAAAATCTCTATCGAGCGGCAAAATAAAACACCGACTTTCAAGGATTTCCCGTCCAACCGTTTCAAAATCTTTGAGGCGAAATCTCCAACCGGGGAGTACCACTTTTCTATTAATTATTATTTGGCCGGTAGTTAAATTCAAAATATCTATCGAGCGGCAAATCAAAAACAGACTTTGAAGCATTTTCTGTCCCACCATTTCAAAAACTTTGAGGCCAAATCTCCCACCGGGGAGTACCATTTTTCTATTATTATTATTTGGTGGGTAGCAAAATTCAAAATATCTGTCGGGCGGCAAAATCAAACACCGACTCTCAAGCATTCCTTGTCCCACCGTTCCAAAAACTTTGAGGCCAAATCTCCCACCAGGGAGGTACCACTTTTCTATTAATTATTATTTGGCCGGTAGACAAATTCAAAATATCAATCGAGCGGCAAAACCACACACCAAACTTCAAGCATTTCCTGCCCCACAGTTTCAAAAACTTTATGGCAAAATTCCCAACAGGGAGTACCATTTTTCTGTTATTATTATTTGGTCGGTATACAAATTCATAATCTCTATTGAGAGGCAAAATAAAACATCGACTTTGAATAATTTCCCGCCCCACTGTTTCAAAAACTTGGAGGTGAAATCTCTGACCAGGGAGTACCATTTTTCTATTATTATTTGGCTGGTAGCCAAATTCAAATCTGTGTTGAGCGGCAAAATCAAACACCAAGTTTGAAGCATTTCCTGCCCCACCATTTCAAAAACTTTGAGGCCAAATCTCGCACCGGGGAGTACCATTTTTTCTATTATTTTTATTTGGTCAGGAGCCAAATTCAAAATCTATGTCGATCCGCAAAAGCAAACGCCGACTTTGAAGAATTTCCCGCCCCACCGGTTCAAAAACTTTGAGGCCAAATATCCCACGGGGGAGTACCATTTTTCTATTATTATTATTTGGCCGGTAGTCAAATTCAAAATCTCTGTCGAGCGTCAAAATCAAACACCAACTTTGAAGCATTTCCCATCCCACCGTTTCAAGAACTTTGTGGCCAAATCTCCCACCAGGGAGTACCATTTTTCTATTATTATTATTTGGCCGGTAGCCAAATTCAAAATCTCTATCGAGTGGCAAAATCAAACACCAACTTTGAAGCATTCCATGCCCCACCGTTCCAAAAACTTTAAGGCCAAATCTCCCACCGGGGAGGTACCACTTTCCTATTAATTATTATTTGGGCGGTAGCCAAATTCAAAATCTCAATCGAGCAGTAAAATCACACACTGAAATTGAAGCAATTCCCGCCCCACCGTTTCAAAAACTTTGTGGCAAAATTCTAACCAAGGAGTACCATTTTTCTATTATTATTTTTTGGCCAGTAGCCAAATTAAAAATCTCTATCCAGTGGCAAAATCAAACACCGACTTTAAACCATTTCTCGCCCCATCGTTTCAAAAACTTGGAGGCGAAATCTCCCACTAGGGAGTACCATTTTTCTATTATTATTATTTGGCCGGTAGCCTAATTCAAATCTTTTTCGAGCGGCAAAATCAAGCACCGACTTTGAAGCATTTCCCAAGCCACTATTTCAAAAACTTTGAGGCTAAATCTCCCACCCAGGAGTACCATTTTTCTATTATTTTTATTTGGCTAGTAGCCAAACTCAAAATCTCGGTCGAGCGGCAAAATCAAACTCTGACTTTGAAGCATTTACCGCCCCACCATTTCAAAATCTTTGAGGCGAAATCTCCCACCGAGGAGTACCATTTTTTTATTATTAGTATTTGGCCCGTTGACAAATACAAAATCTACTTCGAGCGGAAAAATCAAACACCGACTTTGAAGCATTTTCCGCCCCGTCATTTCAAAAAATTTGAGGCCAAATCTCCCACCGGGGAGTACTACTTTTCTATTATTATTATTTGGCTGGTAGCCAAATTCAAAATCTACATCAAGCGGCAAATGAAACACCGACTTTGAAGCATTTCCCGTCCAACCGTTTCAAAATCTTTGAGGCCAAATCTCCACCGGAGAGTACCACTTTTCTATTAATTATTATTTGGCCGGTAATTAAATTCAAAATATCTATCGAGCGGCAAATCAAACACCGACTTTGAAGCATTTTCGTTCCCACCATTTCAAAAACTTTTAGGCCAAATCTCTCACCGGGGAGTACCATTTTTCTATTATTATTATTTGGTGGGTAGCAAAATTCAAAATCTCTGTGGAGCGGCAAAATCAAACACCGACTTTCAAGCATCCTTGTCCCACCGTTCCAAAAACTTTGAGGCTAAATCTCCCATCGGGGAGGTACCACTTTTCTATTAATTATTATTTGGCCGGTAGAGAAATTAAAAATATCAATCGAGCGGCAAAACCACACACCAAACTTCAAGCATTTCCTGCCCCACCGTTTCAAAAACTTTGTGGCAAAATTCATACCGGGGAGTACCATTTTTCTGTTATTATTATTTGGTCGGTAGACAAATTCATAATCTCTATTGAGAGGCAAAATCAAACACCGACTTCGAAGAATTTCCTGCCCCACCATTTCAAAAACTTGGAGGTGAAATCTCCGACCAGGGAGTACCATTTTTCTATTATTATTATTTGGCTGGTAGCCAAATTCAAATCTGTGTTGAGCGGATAAAAATCAAACACCAACTTTGAAGCATTTCCTGCCCCACCATTTCAAAAACTTTCAGGCCAAATCTCTCACCAGGGAGTACCATTTTTCTATTATTTTTATTTGGTCGGTAGCCAAATTCAAAATCTATGTTGATCCGCAAAAGCAAACGCCGACATTTGAAGAATTTCATGCCCCACCGTTTCAAAAACTTTGAGGCTAAATCTCCCACCGGGGAGTACCATTTTTATATTATTATTATTTGGCCAGTAGCCAAATTCAGAATCTCTGTCGAGCGGCAAATTCAAAGACCGACATTGAAGCATTTCCCGCCCCACCGTTTCAAAAACGTTGAGGCCAAATCTCCCACCGAGGAGTACCATTTTTCTATTATTATTATTGGCGGGTAGCAAAATTCAAAATCTCTGTCAAGCGGCAAAATCAAACACCGATTACACGTTGAAGCATTCCCTGCCCCACCATTACAAAAGCTATGAGGCCAAATCTCCCACCGGGGAGGTACCACTTTTCTATTAATTGTTTATTTGGTCGGTAGCCAAATTCAAAATCTCAATCGAGCGGCAAAATCAAACACCGGCTTTGAATCATTTCCTACCCCACCGTTCCAAAAACTTTGAGGCCAAATCTCCCACCGGGGAGGTACCACTTTTCTATTAATAATTATTTTCCCGGTAGCCAAATTCAGAATCTTTGTCGAGCGGGAAAATCACAAATCAACCTTGAAGCATTTCCCGCCCAGCGTTTCAAAAACTACGCGGCAAAATCTCCCACTGGGGAGTACCACATTTCTATTAATTATTATTTGGCCAGCAGCTAAATTCAAATCTGTATAGAGAGGCAAAATCTAACACCGACTTTGAAGAATTTCGCGCCCCTCCATTTCAAAAACTTTTAACTATAAAATTCCCATTATACCCTTTGTTTAGATGCCATATGGGCATGCTAAAGTTGGTAGCTTAGTGGCACTGTTGGGGGGATGACCTCCAGATACCCTAACCAGAAAAGAATCATGGCAGTCAGATCGTGCCCGGCTGGCTGGGCACAGCCGGACAGAAACAAGCCAGGCCGACTACCTCACGGTAGCCGGATCCGCAGGAAACAGCAAGGTACGAGACCGACTACATCAGCGTAGCCGAAACCAATCAAGAGGACAAGGCGACGTGCGGCATAGTGTGTGGTACGCCCTGGTACGACGACAAGACACTCAACTACTCGGCCATACCGAAGACTCTAGCAGGGTGACGCGGGAACAGTGGCCAGATGCTGACGATAGGCTCGCACGGCGTTCACTGTACCCACGACCACCATACCTCTCATACTCTGATAAGACGCAAGTAGGAGCTTTACCTCATGACAAGGGATCCGAACCTAGGTACTTTTTGTGTCTCGCTACACTTGCTTGTATCCAATCCCACCTGTGGACGTCGTCGCGGCCTTCCCTGCTAGTCCCCACACCTCTATCTCACCTGCTTAGGTACTGCCGTTCCCAATACAACGATAGTTGGCGCCCACCGTGGGGTTAGATGGCTTCGACCGGAGTCACGTTCCGCATGGGATCCCGCACTTCAGCCGGTGAGCGCGTGGCCTCCGGCCTGGTTCTTACGATCAGCGCGTTCGACTGCGTCATCGATAACGCCTCCTGCTTCGCCGGAACCTCATTTCCAGCAAACGGTTCAATTCTGCTTTTCGGCAACCTCCCTGTTTACGTCGCCACCGTGCTGGAGCATTTCCCCAGGGAAATCATTTCCATCACGTAGCCGCTACACCTTAGCAGCGGCCCCCCCCGTCGCTCCTCGCAGTGTCGAGGTGATGATGGCCGGCTCCAGCTCGCAACCCCGCCAGCCTCGGGAGAGGGGCGCAGACGAGGTCGGAACCTCCGCTCCTCTGCTGCCTAGGAACCCGGTAAAGGAGGCCATCGACCGGCTCCTCACGCCGGTTAACCTCGGGGACAACCCTGCGGAAGCGGAAACTAACTTCGCCATGGAGAGGCAGCTTCTCCTACAGGAGGCCATGGAGCTGGCTGCGACCCAGAAGCAGATCGAGATCACCCGGCGCGAGTACTACCGCGCGCACGGCCATACACCGGCTACCGCGGAGCCGAGCCGGCGCGGATAGATACGGCGCCGGGCGGCGAGATAGGCGGCAGGATGGAAAGGGATGGTGAGCCGGATCCGCTACCCGCTCTCATCCGGCCTACCTACAGCACACCAATCAAGAATCTGCACGCGGCACGAGCCACGGCAGATGAACTACCCAACCTGGAGGGCGAGGAGTGAATCCGGCAGCATGCCCGGGTACAGGAGCTCCTCTGGATCGCGGACGAGCAGGCAGATGCCAACTGGCAGATGCAGGAGGACCCCAGCTGCTCCAAAAGGAGTAAGCCGCCTGCCAACAGCAAGGGCGCACCCCGCGAGACCCAGCAGGCATCCTCTCCTCCGGCTAAAGCTCACAACAAGCACCGCAACTCGGTGCTCAAGACCATACCGATCACCTGGCCTTTTGCTCTTTGGGGCCTCGACATGGTCGGTCCCTTCAAGCGGGCGCACGCGGGCATGACCCATCTGCTGGTGGCGGTGGACAAGTTTACAAAGTGGATCGAGGCCAAACCTATCTGGAAGCTGGACGGGGCGACAGTCGTCACCTTCTTCACTGACATCATCAACTGGTTCGGCTACCCCAAAAACATCATCACGGACAATGGCACGAACTTCACCAAGGGGGCCTTCGCCTGGTTCTGCAGTAACAAGGGCATCCGGCTGGACCTTGCTTCCGTCATGCACCCGCAATCCAACGGGCAAGTCGAAACGGCAAACGTCCTAGTGCTAGCCGGCATCAAGCCACGCCTCCTGGAGCCCTTGGAGCGATAGCCCGGATGATGGATTGAAGAACTTCCAGCTGTGCTATGGAGCCTCCGCACCACGTTGAACATGTCAACTGGCTACACCCCGTTCTTCCTCATCTACGGCTCGGAAGCCGTCCTCTCCACGTACATCGAGTTCGACTCTCTGCGCAAGCTCCTCTACGATGAAAAGGCCAATCAGGAGGCGCGGGAGGATGGCGTGGACCTCCTCGAGGAGGCCCACGAGTTGGCATTGTCTAGATCGGCCCTGTACCAGCAACGCCTACGCCACTACCATTCTAGCCAGATCTGCCCTATCGCATTCCGCGAGGGCGACCTAGTCCTCTGGCTGGTGCAAGACGCGAAGGGCATGCACAAGCTATCGCCACCCTGGGAAGGTCCCTTCATCATCAGCCGGGCGCTGCCCAACGACTCCTACTACCTCATCGACGCGCAACCGCCACGCAAGAACAAGATGGACAAGTCAGACAAGGAGACAGAGCGCCCCTAGAACGCGGCCCTGATCCGCCCGTTTTACACCTAGTCACCAAGACAATGTATGTATCCCGCAAACCTTATGAATGAAAATGCGGACCCCTACGAGATACTCGGGGGCTCCTTGCAAGAAATTTGTGTGTATCTGTTTCCGGTTCAGTTTTTACGGCTTAGGCAGCCCTACTCGGGGGCTTGCTGGCTGGCCCGGTCCGCTAAATCAACAAACCGGCTGAGTAATCTGCGACGATGTCAGAGGCCCACTCTTCGTCTCAGCTACAGACCGCAACTCGGCTGTTCGGCTAGCAAGAGCAAAATCCCAAGGAATCCCACATGAAAAATGGGGAGGAGATGCGACAGATCGGCCGTCCTGACCGCACAACTAGTTTGAGAAGATCCGGCTACTAAGCCATTAATACCGTGCGCAATGTACTATTATCTCCCTTCGATTCCGGCTACAGACCGCAACCCGGCTGCCTGGCAAGGATGCAGTGGAAACAGTAGAGCACACGGGAAAGCGACTAAGTGTCCGGGGAAGCGCAAGCTGGTTTTCAAAAAACTAATCCGCCTTCCGGCGAAAGTTTAACAGACTAACCTATTGATGGGTGAGAATGTATGTATGTATGCCTATTATTTTGTACGACTACTTCGAGTCAGAATCCGGGAAGAAGGAAGATTCGAAGTCCTTGCCTTCATCCAGCGCTCAGAATCTCGGGGGCTACACCCACTGGGTGCGCTTGCGCGCCCCCGGTGGAATCTTGTAGTACCCGGCCGGCTAAAGGTGTTAACCGGATATTTGGATCCCATGTGAGGGCAAGGGCAAAACAAGAAGAAGAAGAGGAAGATTCGAAGTACCTGGCTACGCCAGCTACTCCGAATCTCAGGGGCTACACCCAATGGGTGCGCTAGCGCGCCCCCACTGGAATAGAAGTTCCCCCGGCTACAGGTGTCCAACCAGTGAAAGTAGCCGGCTAGGAGGTATCTAGCTAGATGAAACTAAAGACTTGAGGAGAGAGAAGAAGATTCGAAGTTCCTGGCTCCGCCAGCCACTCCGAATCTTGGGGGATACACTTAGTGGGTGCGCTGGCGCGCCCCACCTAGAATAGAAGTTCCCCCGGCTGCAGGTGTCCAGCCAGCGAAAGTAGCCAGCTAGGAGGTATCTAGCCCGATGAAACTAAAGACTTGTGGAAAGAGAAGAAGATTCGAAGTACCTGTCTCTGCCATCCACTCCGAATCTCGGGGGCTACACCTAGTGGGTGCGCTAGCGCGCCCCCACTAGAATTAGAGTTCCCCCGGCTAAGGGCGTTCAGCCGAAATATTGAAAGCTTTGAAGCAGGCAAAAAACACAAGTTGGAAGAAAGCCAAAACAGTTGAGACTGATATAAAAAAGGGAGACGACGTTCGGACGAGTTTATTCGGTGTTAGAGACAACCAGCACAGATAGCAAAGTTCAAACAACACAAGGTGACAAATACACCCGGCATCCCAGGGAACGTAACTAGGCGGCAGGGCCCTTGCCGTGCGGAGGTTCCTGGCTAGTGGCAGTCTCGGGAGGAGGAGGCGCGTTGGCTGATCCGGTTCTGGCGTCCCCACCACTCGGCTGCGACGAGGCTTCCACATCCGGAGTGCCGGCAGACTCCGAGTCGGTGAGGACCTCGTCGACGTCCACATAGTCGGTCATCTTGATGGCAGAGGCCCGGAGCTCGGGATGGGCCTAGCAGATGGCGGCAAGGTCAGAACCAGCGCAGAATCCCCCGTCAATCTTCTCGATGCGGGCGTCCTTGTACCAGGAGAGCATGAGTGCCAAGGCCATCTCTGCCCCGACTCGCGCCGCCAGATCCCTCAGGCGGTCGACGGCAGCCGGCACCTCTGCCACCTTCGCGGCCAGCTGCGCCATCGTCTCCAGAACAGGAGCATCCGGCCACAAGAAGGTGAAGATGGCCTGTGCCACCTGGCGAAGTTTGGCAGCCTCCTCGCAGAGAAGGACGACCAGCTCTGGGGCTGTCGGCTGTTCCCCCGGCCAATTCTCCTGCAGCCGGTTGTACGCCACTAGGTCTACACCGGGAAAAAAAGCTGTCAGAAAAAAGAACGTCAGATCTGGCTACTAGATACAGAAAGACGAGGGGAGTCGGAAGGGAAACTTACCCTTGGCTGTGTGCCCAACCTGTATCAGCTCCTCCACCAGGGCCTTCTCCCAGGTCATCAGTCGCTTAACTTCCTTCTCTTGGTCCTTGTTCTGGGCCTCGAGAAGGTTGAAGGCTTCGACCCGGCTAGCAAGGGTGGCGTCGCGCTCCTTGTAGGTGACCTCCAGAGTGTCCACCTTGGCATGCTAGTCCTTATTCTGCAGCCGGAGCGTAGAATTGGACTTGCTCAGCCGGTCGTTCGCCTTCTTCAAGTGATCGATTTCTCGCTGAGCGCACACCAGGATGGCTGAGAAAAACCGGCTATCAGCAAAAAAAGGCTGCGAAGAAAAGGGAATGACCAATATATCCGGCGGAGGGAACTTACTTTGCGAGGTCCCGTTGGCAGCAGCAATTTTCTACTCCAGGGTCCGGTTGCCGCCAGCTGCAGCCTCGAGCAGCCGGATCTCCTTCACCGCCAGCTCGAGGGTGGCGGCAAGGTCCATCAGCGAGGCGGCGGAGGAGGCGTCATCGTCGACGGCGTTGGCGGCCAACAACTCCTTCGCCGTGGCCACCGCCATCCTCCACTCTCCCTCGGCTTGTTGTCGGAGTTGTCGTCACTGACAACCACAAGATCCTTGCCGGTGGCGACCCTCCGTGCCCCCGCAGGGGAACTACCTCCACTATGTGAGGTGGTCACAACCATTTCTGGCTGCACCACCGTGGTCGGCAGAGTGTCCGCCGCTCTGGCTGTGGTAGCCGGATCAGCTCGAGGCGGTGGCAGAGGAGGTGCACTAGAGGAAGGAGGACGATCAGAGGTAGAGACGGGCGGCGCGGTGTCCGGCGCGGGGGGCGGCGAGCCAGTCGGCTCCCGCGCCGGGCTCGTGGCGCCGAAGGGAACAGAAAGCAGAAAGGCAAAAGGCAAATAAGCCAAGGACAGATAAGGAGAGCACAAAGATCAGAAAAAAGTAAAATGCTCAGAAAGCAAGACTTACCCCTGCACCACCGGGGGCGGCCCCTTCTTGTGACTGAAGCGGCTCGGCGGAAGAACGCTAGTCCGGCTCCTTTTGGGCGCCAGCTCCTCCACAGAGGGTCGGCTGGAGCCACCCCGCCGGCACCAGACCGGCCGGAACCGCTCCCACCGGCGCCGAACCGGCTAGAGTCGCCATCCGTCACAGGGCACCGAGATGGCTCAGGAATTGGTGTGGCCTCCTACTCTTCGTTGACCTCTGCGTGGGGACCGGCAGTCAGTTCGTCGTTCCGTCTAGGGAAGACGTCGCCGTCCCCATGAGACTCCTCGCCAGACCGACGAGCGCGCGGGTCGGGTAAGTCAGGCATGAAGTTTTGAAGGGCGGTCTCGCCCTCCTCCCGGAGGATGCAGGGGAACATCTGCCAAAGGGAAAAAGAAGCAAACAGATTAGTCGGATGAGAAGGCAAGAAAAGCAAGAGGAAATCCAGTTAGCAGGACTTACCCGGGGCGCGCGGTTGTCGTGGCTGTAAAGGGCCAGCCTGAACTTCTAGCCTTCTGACAGCTGCTCCTTCGTGATGGTCCACACTGACTCATTCAGGTTGTGGTAGCGGGGATCATGGCGGGACAGCCGAGTCGGGTCCAGCCGGCCGGAGTAGAAGCACATCTTGTGTGCTCGCTGCTGTAGGGGCATCATCAGCCTAGACATCCAGCTAAGCGTGATGTCCAGGCCGGTCAGACCGGCGGTGATGAGGGATTGCATGCGCTGCAGCATCGCATCTGACTCTGCCTTCTCGCCGTAGATCCCACTGTAGCTGGCTGGACTCCACTTCCTGGAACGCCGGCAAGTTGATCCGGTCCTCGGTGGTGAGGTTACGGACGTAGAAGTACGACTGTTTCCACAGCCGTACCATGTCCTGCAGCCGGGATTTGGGGTAGCCGGTCTGCGTGCGGGAGTAGATGGAGGCGCCACCGCACGTCACCAGCGGCCCCTTGGTGAACTGAACCTGCGGTCGGACGTGGAATAGCTGGCAGATCAACCCGAGATCCGGCTAGATCCCAAGGTAGCTCTCGCAGAACACCACGAAGTGCTCTAGCGTGCCGATAGCATTGGCGCTGGGGTGGTGGAGGCAGAGATCGAAGAAGGCGAGGAAGGTGAGGAAGAAAGGATGCAGCGGCAGCGCGAAGCCGCGGGCGAGGTGCGAAAGGAAGATAACCCGCTCCCCTCCGCCGGGTGCGGTGACTCCTCTCCCGCCGGCGCCAACCGCACCTCCACCTCCGTCTCTGGCGGAAGTACGCGGGTGGCGCAATACTTCTCTATGTGCTTCTCCGTCACGGAGGAACCGCACTAGGCCCCACGCTCGAAAGCCATCACCGGCTCGTCTAACGTCGCTCTGGTCGTGGAATGTCGGTGGCCCGTGTCTCCGGCGGTACTAAGCGGGCGGCGCGGCGAGCTACGGCGACAGAGGGAAGCGAGGCAAGGTGAGAAGGACAGGGCACAGGGAGGCAACTGGGAACACAATGAGCGGAGGGAGGAACCGCCCTCCCCAGGGCGACCCTTTAAAGGCCCGGAAGGGCAATCATCCATGGTGCCACGCGGCACCCACCAAGACATGCCCCACCCCAACCTCCGCCTTAGATCCCGTGTGCAGACGCAGGGTGCGCAGAAGATCCCGGAGCGGGAACCAAAGAGCCAAGCGGCAGTTTCCCGAAGAGACGTGCGACGGGACGTTACGCTGCCCGCCGCAGAGTAATGATGGCACGTGCGCACGTGGCCATCGTCAGCGCTGATGTCACGGCTAGCGTAACCGCCAAGCATAGTCGGCTAGAAAATTCAAAACAAAGAGGGAGCACGCGCACATTTTACCTAAGGGCGAAATCTACACGCGCTCGGGGGCTAGTGTCGGGGGGATGACCTCCGGATACCCCAACCGGACAAGAATCACGACAGTCGGATCATGTCCGCTGGCTGGGCGCAGCCGGACAAAATCAAGCCAGGCCGACTACCTCACGGTAGCCGGATCAGCAGGAAGCAGCAAGGTACGAGACCGGCTACGTCAGCGTAGCCGGAACCAATCAAGAGGACAGGACGACGTGTGGCGTAGTGCACGGTACGCCCTAGTATGACGACAAGACCCTCAACTACTCGGCCATACCGAAGACTTTCGCGGGGCGACGCTGGAATAGTGGTCAGATGTTGACGACAGGCTCGCACGGCGTTCACTGGACCCACGACCACCATACCGCTCGTACTCTAATAAGATGCGGGTGTACTTAATACTGTAGATGACCAGCCAGCTAGGACCTGCCTGTGGGGCCCGCCAGTCGGACTGGCCAGTGAGACCGTTGCCTCTCTGCCTATATAAGGAGAGGAAAGGCCTCAGTAGAAATGGTTGGTCTCAGTTCATTTAAGGCAGTAGCTAGAGAATACAGCTCATGGAGCGATTCTAGCCTGTATACCAATCATAGTCGGATCGGCAGGAGTAGGAGCTTTACTTCATCACGAGGGCTCCGAACTTGGGTACTTCTTGTGTCTCGCTACACTTGCTCGTATCCAATCCCGCCTGCGGACACCGTCGAGAGCTTCCCTTCTAGTCCCCACACCTCTATCTAACTTATTTAGGTACTGTCGTTCCCAATACAACGACAGGCATGATCGTAATTTTTTTCAGTTCACCTCCATAGTCTCGATTCGTGCAGTTTTTTCCACTGGCCCTCCCAAAATCCCAGGCTTCTCTCTCACGCCCACACCTCCGTGACCACCGCAAGCACGGCCCGACGGCAATCCCACGGTGGTCGAAGCCGCCTCATCGATGCCCACACCATCGGATCTAGTTCACCAGGTCTCTCTGCCACTCCACCAGAGTTGTGGTCTCGTTGACCGTGCCTATGGCGTTGTTGACCACCCATGCTCTACTTCCTCGCTGCCGAAAGGTACCCAACCATAGCGGATCAGCTTAAACGTTGTCCACCAGATAGGATCTAGTTCAACAAGTTCCATGTCCACCGCTCTAGACTAGCTACATGGTCATCGCCGTTGACTGCACCGACATCGACCGCCCAAGATCTGCTTCCCCAACACTAATAGCCACCGCAACCGCAGCACCCTCGTTGACCTGGACGTCACTCGCACGGTACCGATTATGCTTAGACGCCTCTCCGACCAAGGTAACAAAATATCCAACCCGTTTTTGTTTTGTTAGTGGTATAGTAGGTTCAAGCATGTCACTGTGAACTGCATTTTTGTAATCGTACTAGTACATACAAGTCACTAGGCACACATGTTCTTCGTACTACTACATACAAGGTCATTAGACATGTTCGTTTTCGTTCGCTGCTCTACAAATTTCAAGTCATGCACATGTCTATTATTTTGTCATGCACATGTTCTTATCTTAGCTGCTCCATACACCAGTAATTGCCTACTATTGTGTAGTTCTTGCAAAATGTAATGTTAGTGGAAAATATTAGTGTCGATTCCCTGCTCCACGGTTACTGATTCTATCTGGTTATTCCTGAGCTAATTTCCTGTTATTATTTCCTCTATGGCATCATTTTGATATCCTATAGTACCCATTCAAACTCTTAGTACTAGTTCGATTATAATTTTGTTGTTGCCATCTAGTTCTTCAAAAGTTGCAACACTGACTAATTTCTTTTTCTTTGCGTAGAGCTCACAAAGGCAACATTGAACATGTTGGTTTGCACAGCCTATAGGTCCACCAGTGATGCCATTATATATTTTCTGTATCTGGTGTTGGTTCGTCCTAATCAACGGCATAATTATTCTTTAGTATATAGTTCATTCATATTTTCCATTCCTACTCGACAAGTTCTGGTATGATGCGGTTATAATTTCTATATGGTTCATTCTTAGCGATGACAGTAATTACATTTCATTGTTGCCATTGTGTCGGTCACCACAAATTCCGAGTCACCCAATGTCTCTTGCATTCCAGGAGATACCACGGCTTCCATATATATTTGCTAAAATGACCTGGCTAGTTTATACTGAAATTCTAAGCAACACTTTGTTTGATTGCTCATTTCATTCTTGGCATACTTGTCTAATGATTGTTTGTCATGTTCTATAGGTTCACAAGCCACAGCATTATATCTCGTATCTGGTTCCGGTTCATCCTAGGCAACGACATAACTATCCTCTACTATATAGTTCATTCATCGTTTGCATTCCTGCTCCACAAGTTCGTATTATGCAGTTATAATTCCTATCTGGTTCATTCTTTGCTATGAGTAGTTTGTCTTGTTTGCTGTATTAACTTGTTATTATTTAGTTTCAGACTACAATTATTACTATCGCCACCAAAGAGGGTACTGCAAGATCATGTCTCAAGGTAGTTTTCCAATGTAGCTGTCACACTCAAAGGGAGATGCAGTTGATGGATTTAGAAAGAAAATTGAGGACTCTTCTATCAACTTGATTGGCAACTGAAATGTTGAATCTTCTTTCCCTTTTATTCATATTATGTAATATTTTTAAGAAGTTTGCAGTTGTTGTAATATCTAGATAACTCGCATAGGCCATGTAGGCATTTAGTTGATGCCGTCCACGCATGGTGGTACCATAACTGCGCTAGCCAGGTCAATCAGGTAATAGTATTGGGTTTTGTTATTTTCCCTTCTTGTATTGGGCCTACCATGAACAGTAAAAGATGCTCGCTAATTATACACCTTTTATGATATTTGCAAAGGCTTCAGAAAAGCCGAAACTGTAGGTTTTCGTGAACGTAATGAGCCTACCCTGAGGTGCAACTAGTAATAGTAATAGGCTAGAACAATAACAGGCTAGAACGGTAATAGGCCAAAATAGTAACATGCCAAAACAATAACAAGCCAAAACATTAATGTGCCATAACACTAGCAGGTCAGAATAGCGACAACCCTGCACAGTAACGGGCCAGAACAGTAACAGACTAGAAAAGTGATAGGCCAGAACAGTAAAGGACCACACAAGTAATAGACCTAAATACTAAATGGCTAGAACATAAATGAGCCAGAATAGTACCAGGCCGGAAATTGTACCAGACAGGAATAGTAACATGCTGAACATATTGTCAGGCAAAAACAGTACAAGATCAGAATAGTTGCAGGCCACCGGTGGGCAAGGAAAGTTGACGGACAGTACAGTAAAAGGCCAGAACATTATTGGACCTTCTCAAAGGTGGCCCATTCATAGGGAGCCCAGGACAGGCTCTAAGAATAGTGACGGGCTGACTGTAGGCCTTAACAGTATTGGGCCAACTTGACGCAGGCTATTAATGGGCCACACAATATTCAAACAATGTGGGCTTTTGTAGGTGAAAACAGTAATGGGCTTGACATTCGCGGGCTGCTACTGGCTTCATCTTTTGAGCCCATTTCAAACAGTAACAGGCCATTATATTATTGACTCTTCTAATGGGTTGGCCCATTTAATTATTAGTAGGCCTTGGTTGGGCATGGCTTCTACCACTATTTTTGTGGTCATTAGCGGTGGTAGCTGGGCGTTAATGGTGTTTGCCACGTGGCATTTTGCATGACGTCAGCAGTCAACGCGGCTGGCGAACAGATCTATGACGGAAAAAGTTTTCATGGCTGAAGGGTGCGATCCACCACGGTCAAAAAAATAGTGGTAGATTCTTTTGTGACGGGGATTTTACCACGAAGGGCATCCGTCGTAGAAGACTTTTTAGCCACGAAAAATGGGCCTTCAACCACAAAAATCTTCCATTGTAAAGCCCGCCTTTTCTTGAAGTGGAGGTTCACACTAGTAGGGAAAACCTTATCCCCAGTGCACCCAAATGGCCTACCGCCGGCGAGTACGGACTTGCCGGCGACCATTTCGCGGGTGGTAATGCTGCATCACCAACGCGTGTTATTGTTCACGGTGGAAAATTTTCGTTCATCGGCAAATACATTTATTTGCTAGAGGTACGGCCCCTACCTCAACCGAACTCCTAATCGCCAGGTGTATTGCATCCGTTTGCTGGTGGTATTATTAATAGGAGTAAAAAAACTGCTCAAAATACACAGTATATACACCAGAATATACATAGTATACATAGTAATATGCACAGAAATACTAGAATGACAGCAAAATGTACACATTAGTGTCACAACATATACAGGTTCTTGAGCAACATTGGTTCATAGCATTATCTAGAGTTCACTCATCTTCACCGTCGTCGGAAGAGTCGGGACGAAAGCAAGTGAAATAGATGATGCCATAATGATGACTGAGCAAAAACATGAACTCCCGACCCTCTTGCATATTGTCGTAGAAGATGAGGAGTGTGTTCCATCCATGACGACTAAAATATGTTTGGACCTCCTCGTTGGTGACCCTAACCTAGTACGTCTTACAGTCTCCACATATAAATTTTAGAGAACATACCGTCCTAACACCAAAGTTCGAGTAAGCGGTATGGTAATCTTCCTATCCATGCAATGCATGTCGAATATTTCTCCCGTGAAGGAACTAGGGTCCAACAATCCCTTGGTTCATGAGGGGGCTGAGCATGCGGTTCCGAAGGAACGCGTGACGGCGATGGCGATGGAGCAAGCACATCACAGAGAGGTGACACTGCGTTTTTTTACCTAGGTTCAGGACCCTCGTGGAGGAAAAGCCCCTACTCCTACTTTGTTGTATTGCTCGTGTGGTTTGTGAGGGTACAATGGAGGATGAAAGTCCAAGTTATTAGATCTCATGGATTGATTGCCTCCCAAGGTAGGAGAAGGGCTCCTCGATATGATGATAAAGTGGTCTTCTCTGATGCCATTTGTCCTTGCTCGGCACTGCTCACTGCCTCTCTTGCACCAAAGGGTTATGGACCTGCCCTGCTCTTGTTGATGTTGCACGCCCCGCCGGTCAGAGCCTTATCCGTCTCACTTTTGACCAAGACACGGTCTCGGGGACCATTGGGGCATGGGAATCCAATGCCACAGTCGCGCTAGTCATATCTCTCATGGGGGAGCCGCATTGTTCTCGCAGTTCCTCCCTCCGGAAACCTTTTGGAGGGTCCGTCACGACGCACCTCATTAGGGGAGCGATAGTTCCCTCACGAGGCCTTCCCAAGCTTGGCCATGTGAGCTAGACATAGACGGATCGTGGGTACCCCTGTACCAGCTATCTGACAGTATCCCCCGGCTGTTCGTGCCAAGTGTCGCTCTTGCATTGTAGAGGGATCAGACGGCCATTCCGACGTCTGGCGCTGTGTCGGGCGTGCGCCGCTCCTGGTTCGCAAGGCGCACTCTTGGAAGGTGTGTGCCTGCCAGGAACCAACTTTGGCCTATAAAGGGGGAGGTTGCCCTTCGAGCCAAGATCTACCGTTCTTTGTTCGCTCCCTTTCACTTGTTTCCCTTGGCCAATCCACCCTCGCCCGCCGCGCACAATATCTCGCCATGGAGGTCTGGCAGCGATGAAGGGGAAGCGGCCTCCACCCAGCCCCTCTCGAGAGGAAGAGGAGGGGAGGAGACGGGAGAGGTGCTGCTACCCTCCACCATCCAGACGGACGCCGGTCTCGACCGGTGCCGCTTGCAGCTTGCCTCCAACTGGAACAAGTGGGGAAGGACCCAGGTGTGGCCTGGATCGGTGGATTCGGCGGGCCTTTGCGGCCCCGTGCACCCATTTTTCTGTCACACCGTCATCGCGGGGTTGATTCCGCCATTCTCTCCCTTTTTCTTTGTGGTTTTGGAGCAGTACCAGATCTGTGCTCTGCACCTACACCCCAACTTCGTCAGCACCCTAGCCATCTTCGCCTGCTGGTGCGAGATGTTCGTGGGGGTGAAGCCTTCTGTGGCACTGCTGCCCTAGATGTATGCCCTTCACATCACCTCCAGCAAACGCATAGCTGACTACGCATCCTTCATGAAGGAGGGGTCGTTCGGACCCCAAATGGGCTATACGAAGCACGTGGAGGACTTCTGGAAGCACTGGCTCCTAATGGGCGTGTTGGAGGACAACCCTCACCTTCTGCCTCCCATCGTGCTGGTCGAGAAGGTCAACAGCCGATGGTCCACGGAGAACCTAGAGGGAACAAGGTGCATGCCCTAGTCGGCCATGCTGATCTGCTCAACTCCTCCGGTCTGATGGGACCCCTCATCGCCATGGAGTTCCTCCACCTTAGGATTGCTCCGTTGTAGAAACACAACAAAGACCTGTGGGACTTTGCCGCGGGAGATCGACTAGCCCTGGGGGACAACGTCACCGAAGATCCCATCATGGTGGCCTTTATCCATGAGCCTCTACCTCGACCCCTACAGGGCGGAGATCTGGGCCTCACTTCCCTAGTTCGACGGGTGGGGTATTATCCCTCCTAGTCACATGGGTGTGCGCCCAAACCGTCTAGACGTGGTTTCCCATGCCACTTTCTCATTTGAGGCCTCTCCCCAGACCGCAGAGAGGAAGGCTACAGGTGTGGGGGATCCTGCCACTGGGTTCAGCACTCAAGAGGCATCTCGATAGACGAGGGCCTGAGAGGAGGGTCCACCTCTAGAGGGCGGCATGTGGGGAAGGAGTGGGTCCCGTTCTGCTAGGGTCTTGATCCCCCCGGCATGAACGGGGCCACTGGATCGTGTAGCTATCGATTGGGGGCGATAGCAGGTAACCGCTGGTAGCCCCCATCTCTTTCTCGTGCCTTCTAGCCTTGGCTCGCCCGAAGGACCTTTGCAGCGAAGGTCGCTCACATAAGTAGCCGCGGGTGAAACGGACCACCTCCAACAAGGTCTGGCCAGTGGTGCGCCCCCTAGACCTATCGAGCAAGGTCCATACTGTGTAGGTTGCACCCGAAGAGAGGGCGGCCGCCTCCCCTCCGCACGCGACTCCCGCCACCTCCTCCCAAGGCCCCTAGTCCTAGAGGTGGATAAGGTTGGCGAGGAGTATCCCTGGGGATCCCCTCTTGAATCTGCTTCCCCAACCGCGGACAAGGTCGTCGATGTCATGGGGTTGGCTGACGCGACTATTGTGCAAGGGTCGTCGAGGGGCAAGGCTCCCATCGGCACTGAAGGTTGTGTGTCCCCTAGGATAGCCCCCTTGACCCATACGCACAAATCGGGCGTTCCAAAGGGGCCCCTTTTGGCGTGTGGCCCAATGAGTCCCTAGAGCTGGTCGTGGTGGAGCCGAGATACTCCCCCCGTACCGAGCTCCTGGGAAAGCTCGTTTCAGCCTACGCGTCGAGCTGGACCAGTTCCTTGTTGACGCGGTCCATGAGGATCGCCGGCTAACCCTAGAATGAGAGCAGCTTGCAAACGCTCAAAAGACGATGGACCTTCAGTTGACGCGGAGGGCATGCTCTGAGATGCTTTTGCACGGGCGACGATGGTCCTTTCTGACGCTCAGGCCCAGGCCTCCCGGATCGGGGATGCCTTATCGGCCCGAGAGAAAGAGAAGTGGCCCAATGTCGGAAGGAGCTCGAGGCCCAGGAGTCCATTGCCCGAGAGCGGGAAGAGATCTCAAGGCTCTAGGATGCTCTTGCGACTGGGGATGAGCTCCAGAGGGGTTTGCTTCAAGAGTCCGAGAGGCTCCGTGGAGAAATCAAGGCACTGAAGGAGTCCCTCCCTGTTGCCGCCCGGGCTGCGGAGGAGCACGAGCGAGTAACTCGCGAGGCGTTGGAGTCCCATCGCAAGTCTTTCCACTCCCATGTTGAGCAGGGCGTTGTTGTCCTCCTGCTCATGGGGGTAGAAGGATTCGTCGCGCCAGAGCTTCAAGCTGGCCGCGAGGTTGAGGTGTCCCTGGAGCTTGCGCACAGGATATGAGCTCGCTGAGAAAGGTGGCGCAGGTCCTAGATGGCTTCATTTCCTCGGAGTATGAGGCGATGCTGACCGTGGTGGGGAAGGCCCTCT
Source organism: Avena eriantha (assembly GCA_910589775.1). Taxonomy (NCBI): domain Eukaryota; kingdom Viridiplantae; phylum Streptophyta; class Magnoliopsida; order Poales; family Poaceae; genus Avena; species Avena eriantha. The sequence goes on from OU342742.1 coordinate 310,647,558, forward strand.
TCACCAACCTCTTGCAGCTATGGGTCGACCTCGACTACTCCCAGGTCGTCTGGCAGTCGGCTGCTATGCCGGCTCTTGAGGCGAGGGTCGCCCCACTTGTCCATCTGCTGGTCGAGACATTTCCACACGTGGTGTGTGATGAGGGGGAGGCCGAAGCCGAGGTCTCAAGCAACTCTCCTACACCAGAAGAATAAGAAGGTCTCCACCTAGTGAGCACCGAGGGCACTTCTAGGGTGTGTGATTCTTGTCCAGGTGATGCTCGCAGAGTGATTTAGAAATTTCTAGTCTCTTTGCTAAGACTTGTAAGGGTACCTTTCCCACAACCGGGGCGTTAACTGTGTGTTGTCGCTTTTCCTGGTCTCCAGGGGATGGCGTGTCAGCCCGTAGATTCCTCATGGAGCGGGGCTAGGGCCTTTGCGACCTGCGGGGCCCTCTTGAGGGATTTCCCTTCATAGCGCCTCGCTTCCCCCCTTGCGAGAGGATCTCACGGCTTGTGTCTATCCCGTGGGCCCCTTGAGAGGGTTATTGTGGGCTCTACACATTGGGTTATGTCCCATAAATCCCCTCAAGAGGAGACTGTAGGACAAGTACTTTCCCTGTATAGTCTCTTATGGAGACGACCGTAGGTTCTGCACGCTGCTTCAAGGGTAGTCTCAAGGGTTGCCCCACTAGTCCCATGCCAGGAAGGTCGTGGGGCTTGTACCTGTCTTGTAGGTCCCTCAAGCAGGAGGCCATAGGCTCTGTACGTTCAGTCTCATCCCGTTAGACCATCTAAGAGGAGGCCCTAGGGCGCATACTTTCGCTGTCTAGTTCCGCGGAGAGGTACCAATAGCTTCCACACGCCACTTGAGGGGTAGTCTCAAGGGTCGCCTCACTAGTCCCCTGCCAGGAAGGTCGTGGGGCTTGTACCCTTCCTGTAGCTCCCTCCAGGAGGAGGCCATAGGATATGTACGTACAGTTCCACCCTGTAAGTCCCTTGAGGAGGTGACCCTAGGGCGTGTACTTTCCCTGTATAGTTCCTCAGAGAGGTAACCGTAGGTTTCGCACGGTGTTTTCTTTCCTTTGCGCGCCGTTTGAGGATCATCAAGCATCGGGACCCGTGGGTGAGGTGACTTATCGCCGGAGCCAGTCCATAAGTTTAGAGCTCGACACTTTAGGCCCTAGTGCTGACCGAGAGTGGCAATGCCGGTAGGTACAGTGTCCTGCCCCTGCTCACACAGTGTGTAAAATGGAGAAACACCACAAAAGAAGCGAAGATGCAAACGAGGAAGCTAGCGGGAAAAATAAAAACGAAAACGGGCCATCTTTCTAGAATCTTAATCCATCCGAGTGGCGGGTTATTTGTTATGACTGCCTCCATGAGCGGATCTCACGGGCAGAACTTGCAAAGATGTTGGATGTTCTAGGCATTAGGGATCGGGACGCCTTCCTCCATTTCTAGGCATTAGGGATCGGAGTATTGAGGCGTGCGCAACCCGTAAGAGGCCTTCCCACATCGGGGAGATCTTGTGGAGGCCCTTGTGAGAGAGGACGTGGTGAAGGACTAGGTCCCCTACTTCCAAGGTGCGCACGCTTATGTTGGGGCAGTGATACCGGTGCAGTGCCTGCTGTTACCTGGCTGCTCGTACGTTGACATTGTGGCGCGCTTCCTCGATGAGGGTGAGGTCGTCACGATGCAGATCCTCTTGTGTTGTCTCTTTGAAGGCGAGCACTCGGGGGCAACCATGCTTGAGTTCTATAGGGATGAGAACCTCATCACCGTATACGAGGAACAAAGGGGTCTAGCCTATTGGTTTGGTCATAGTAGTGTAGATGGACCATAGCGCCCCTGGGAGGGCATCCAACCATCCTTGCATGCACTCTTTGAGCTTGTGGTAGAAGCTCTTAGTCTTGAGCCCCATCAGGACCTCCGCATTGTCTCGTCCCGCCTATCCGTTGATGTGGGGTTGGGTGACTTGTGCGTAGAAGATCATGGTGCCACTGTCCTCGCAGTAGGACTAGAACATCCCGCTAGTGAACTAGCTGCCGTTGTCGGTGATGATGCGGTTGGGTACACTAAAGCGGCATACCAGGCCTTGGATGAACTTTATTGCTGACCGTGCCGGGATGCTTCTGACCGGTTCCACCTCGGCCCACTTGGTGAAATTGTCGATGGCGACATAGATGTATCGGAAACCTCGGGCGCTCGCGAAAAAGTCCCTAAGATATCCAACCCCTAGATCGCAAAGGTCCATAAGAGCAGTATCATCTGCAACTGCTGAGTAGGCTGGTGTATTTGCTTGGCGTGGAACTGGCATACCTCACACGCCTTTACCAGCTCTACGACATCAGTGAGTGTAGTGAGCCAGTAGAATCCACTATGGAAGGCCTTCTCTGCAAGGGTACGTGATGAGGCGTGGTGGACGCATTCCCTGGCACTCGTGCACCTTTTCGCTGGAGATGCATTGGAGGGCGACCCTTTTGGGGCGGAAACAGTAGAGGTCCCCATCCACGATGCAATAATTCTTCGCCCGGTGGATTACACTTTCCACCGCGTCCTCACTGTTCGGGAGGATGTCGTCCTAGAGATAGCTCTTGAGCTTAGTGATCCAACCTGACTACTGGGTTGTGGCTGCCAGGACAAGACTGCTTCTTGAGGGTAGACCGCAGTCAGGGGCGCCTGACGAGGGCGAGGGCGGGAGCTCCTCCGGGTGGGTCGTTTCCTTTCTAGGGGTGGCCGAGGGTTTGAAGAACCATTCCTCGAAGACCCCAGGCTGCTGGGGCTCCCGCCTAGACCTGTGCTTAGCGATTTCTTCCGCCTCGTGGTTGTCTCCGCAGGGGATGTGGAGCAGGTCCATGCCTAGAAAATACTTCTCTAGCCTTCGCACTTCCTCCAGGTACGCCAACATGTGCTCTTCCTTCAGATGTTAGCTTTTGATGGAGAAGTTGACTAGGAGAAGGAAGTCTCCCTAGATCGTGATGCCCTTGATGCCGAGGGCGATGGCTCCCATGAGGCCAGGTATCAAGCCCTCATATTCAGCGATGTTGTTGGAGCGCTTGTCTCCTTCCTTGAAGCGCAACTATACGTCATAGGAGAGTTTGTCTCATGTGGGATATGTGAGCATGGCGGCCGCCCCGGCGCTGTATGCGTTGAATGCCTCATTAAAGTTCATAGTCCAGCGCCCTGGGGCCAGGTTCCAAGGGAGGTGGGTTATCTCCTCCCGAGGCTCGCTTCCCCCAAGGTTAGTCCACTCTGCTGCGAACTCCGCTATGGCCCTCGTTCTGACGGTGGGCGTGGTGTTGAACGTCAGCTCGAAGGGCTGTAGCTCGATGTCCCACTTGGCAACACGTCTTGTAGCATTGGGGTTGCACAGGATCGCCTCTAGAAGGAACTTGGTCACCACCCTAATGGGGTGACCCTGGAAGTAGTGGTGCAGCTTGCGCGATGCTACGAGGAGTGCATAGAGGAACATCTGCTACATAGGGTACCTTTCCCGGGCATCCCTGAGCACCCTGCTAACGAAGTAGACTAGCCGCTACACAAGCTCAGTGGTTTTTGCTGCGGCCTAGTCGACGGCCTCGCCATCGGCTCCCTCTCGAGAGCTGCTACCTTCCGGCATAGACCTCGGGAGGGTTCACGACACGTTCCTTCCGCTTATATTCCACGACCTCTTCACGCTCGGCTACCAGGACAACACTCACAGTTTGTGGCTTGGCTGCTAGGTACAACAGTAGCGGCTCACGCTACCTGGGAGCCACCATGATCGAGTGACTCGTGAGATAACTCTTGAGGGCTTCGAACGCTTCGTCGGCCTCCGGAGTCCACTAGAACTTGCAGGTGTGCTTCATGATCTTGAAGAATGGTAGGGACTTTCGCCTAGCTTGGAGATGAACCTTCCCAAGGTCGCCATGCACCCGGCCAAATGATGCATCTCCTTGAGATGCCTTGGGGGCGCATTTCCTCGATGGCCCGAACCTTGTCGGGGTTGGCCTCGATTCCTCGGTGTGACACTAGGAACCTGAGGAGCTTGCCCGACTGGACCCCAAGCATGCACTTGGTGGAATTGAGCTTGATTTTTACCCGGCACAAGTTGGCGAAGGTTTCTGTCAGGTCCGCCACCAGGGTGTCCCTTTCGTGAGTCTTGACCATGATATCATCAATGTAGGCTTCCGTGTTCCTTCGCATTTTCCCCCCAGCGCGATGTGCATGAGCCTCTTGAAGGTGGCGCTGGTGTTCATGAGGATGAATGGCATGCAGGTGTAGCAGTGAACACCACACATGGTGATGAAGGCAGTCTTCTCCTCATCCTCCTTGGCCATCTTAATCTGATGGTACCCCGAGAAGGCGTCTAGGAAGCACAGACGATCGCAGCCCACCATGGATTCGATGATTTGGTCTATCTATTAGAGCGGGAAGGGGTCCTTTGCGCACGCCTTATTGAGGTCGGTGAAGTCGACGCAGAGCCTCCCCCTAGTGGCCTTGGGAACCACCACGGGATTCGCGTGCCTGTCTACTTGCAAGACCTCCTTGACGAGGTGCTCCTTGAAAAGCTTCCCCATCTTGGCAACGATGAACTGATGCATCTCCGCTGACTGCTTCTGCAGCTTCTGCTTTATTGGGCATGACATGGGGCACACTTCTAGGTGATGCTTGATCACCTCTTGAGGCACCCCCTGTCATGTCTGACGGGGTCCAAGCGAACATGTTCGTGTTGGCCTGGAGGAAAGTGACGAGTGCCTCCTCTCTCTCGTCTTAGAGGCTGATGCCGATGGTGATCGTAGCCCCGTCACCTCCGGGTCGAGGGGGACCTTCTTGGTCCTAGCCCTCTCCTATGAGAATGCCGATTTCTTCTTGCCAGCGACCCCGGCGGTTCACATGGTGTTCTCCTCGAGAGACGTCGTTGGCCTGGTGCGTCCTTCCCCTGGGGACGGGGGAACATGTGGGGAACCGCCTTTGCCGAGGCCGGTTGCAGACTCCCGTCGCGCTGGAGCTTCCCCCTTGCAGGCCTGCCTGAGGGAGCACGTGGCCTCGACCTCTTCGCAGCGCACCGTGATGGTGGTGTCGGCCCTGCCCGGCATCTTGACCAGGTTGTAGATGTTGTGTTTGACTGCCATGAACTTATCCTGAGTCGTGTGGCCTAGGATGGCATTATAGGGCAGGGAGATCTAGGCGACATCAAAGTCGATGAGCTTCGTGCGTTAGTTGTTGCTCGTCCCGAAGGTGACGGGGAGATGGATCTGGTCTAGGGGCACGGTGGTGCCAGTCGTGGCCCCCACGAATGGCGGGTCTAGGAGGAGGTGCGTAGCAGGCACCCACAGCTTCCCGAACGCCTCTTCCGAGAGTACATTCAGGGCCACCCCACCATCCATGAGGGTCTTGGACACCGCTACCCTGCCGATGGTGGGGGCGCATACCATGGGCACAACGCCCACCATGTGGGTAGATCCAGGGTGCTCCGAGGCACCGAAGGAGACCCGCTGCCACAACCACCGGAGAGGAGCGGCGATAGCGCTAGGCCTTGACATTGCCAGCCCCCGGGTGAACTGCTTGAGGTGTCGCCCGGAGGCGGGAGCCTGGAGGCTGCCCAAGATGCAAGCGACGATCCTGGCTCGCCCTCTGGACGAGGAGCCCTTCGGGCTGACCTCAAGCGAGGACTTGTTGTCATGGCGCCGACTACCCGGAGGTCCTGAGAAGCGCGCCGCAGCCCCCTACCTGGCGCGCCAAATGTTGAAGATTTGTCCCACGAAGGAACTAGGGTCCAACGATCCCTTGGTTTGTGAGGGGGATGAACACGCGGTTTCGAAGTAATTGTGTGACGACAACGGCGACAGAGTAAGCACACGACAAAGTGGTGACACCGGGGTTTTTTACCCAGATTCGGGACCCTCGTGAGGAGGAAAAACCCCTACTCCTTCTTTGTTGTATTGCTCGTGTGCTTCGTAATGGTACAATGGAGGATGAATGTCTAGGGTCTTAGATCTCAGGGATCGATCCCCTCCCAAGGTAGGAGAAGGGATCCTTATATAGGGAAGCTTCGGGCCTCTTCCCGGTTCTATGGGCGGGAAGGGTCTCGTGGTCAACAAGACTGCTTTCTGGTGGACTAGGTCTTGGATGCTGGAGCTCCTCCATCTGCTGATAAAGTGATCTTCTCTTATGCCATTTGTCCTTGCTTGGCGCTGGTACTTCCTCTCTTGCACCAAGGCTTCACGGACCTACCCTACTCTTGCTGAGGCTACCCGCCCCGCCTGTCCGAGCCTTGTCCATCTCACTTTTGACCAAGACCGTGTCGTGGGGACCGTTGGAATAGGGGCATCAAATGCCACAGTTGCGCTCTTCGTTTACCTCACGGGGGGGCATGCTCTTCTCGCGATTCCTTCCTCTAGAAGTCTTCCGGAGGGTCCGTCGCGATGCACCTCGCGAGGGGAGTGGCAATTTCCTCGTGAGGCCCACCCAAGCCTGCCCATGTGAGCCAAACATAGATGAATTGGGGGTACCCCATGTACCATCTATCCGACAATGCCAACTATGTTGACCACAATTATCGCATGCTTCTTCCCTATAATCCACTCTACATATGTTGATAAGAAAGTCGCATACAAATGCATGTATAGAGTAATCGACATATAATACGATGGTCAACTACATATCTAGCTTATTATTGGATATCATCATCAGGGGGCGTGTACATGTGGTAGATTACGGCTTCTTGATGAATGCGAAAGATCTGTATCGTGTCTCCATATTGCATGTCATGCTCATTCAAGAAGTTTATCCATCCATGTCCACTGAAAGATGTCCTGATCGTTATGTTGGTGACTGTAACCACGTAACTCGTGTCGTGATTAGCATCTGACATCAAAGTGACCTCAAACATGACATCGTCAATGCTGTTTCTATTGATATGGTACATGAAGTCCCGTTACCAAGCGCAAGGGATTGACTGAGTAAAACAATAATAATAAAACAAACGACATGGTTTATTTTCAATTTTATATAGACATCCATGGTACTGTGTATTTCAGAACACATACCATCCTAGCCTCAAACCCGGCATGAAGCACTATGGGGAATTTCTTATCTAGGCACCTCCCCAATGGTTGAGCATATTTATTGCACACTTAATCCATTCTATATTTATCAAGAAAGAAGACACATAGTAAACATAGTTATAAAGTAAGTAGAACAAATAAATTCTAGAACAATAATTGAACATAAAACATCACAAAGTCTAGCAGGATAAGTAACATATGACAAGTAGATGATCAACGTCTCTATCCTAGCTAGATCAGGCGGCATCGTCATCGTCGGACAAACCTAAGGAATACAGGTCATCAGACGACGTGGGTGCGACGGTAAAGTCATCGGGGCTGAACCCGTAGTACTGGCCCTGATGGCACGCGGTGGAGGAGCCCACGTCATCGGACCTAGAGGGACCCGCCTCCTGGACGAGTTGCTGCTGCGGAATGGCTGCCAAGACCTCGTACTGCCCCGCCATCACCGTAGGATCCTCACGGAGTGTCTGGTCCAAGGAGTCAAGAAGATGTCTCTCGACTAGTCGGTGCTCCTTCTCCTCAGCCATCATGGCGACTCTCATATCCATTGGCCCATTCTGAATGGCCCTAGCTCAATCCTCGGGGAAGTTTAGGATCGCCCTCGCCCCGAAGTGCTAGACTGCCATGTAGTCGTAGGAACGTGCCGCCTCCTCGGGGAACCGCCATGTCCCAAGGTGGCGCCTACTCCCATCGATGGTCATCTTAGCCTCCCAACTAGGGATCCTCGTCGGCTTCTTATACACATCGTAGTACTTCGGCTCTAACTGCACCATACTACTTAAAAAGACAATAATCATTAGACATATGACAATTATTTGAGGAAAACTAAAAATGATACTAGAATGGTAGTAGTCTATAGGCAAGAAACCAGCATAATATCCAAACAATAGTTCATGTTGGGACAACATTTATATTACTCATATATTGCAGACTACATGACAAGAATCTATAATGACTTGGAGTAACAAACATACGAAAAGGGGAAGATGAATCAAATACTATGTTTGTACCCACATTCTATTAGTAATTGGACTCTCACCAATTGATAAACCAATAGTGAAAGTGACGAGGGTTTAACTCGTCAATTCCCATTGTTATGGACTTGGGTTTTGGAGAAGGAGGGAGCTCTGGAGGCATCAATCGACTAGCAAACAAGAACACAGGGACGCAAGGTTTACCCAGGTTCAGGCCTCGTAGAGGTCCCTACTCCCGCTTGTCTGCTCTTGGAATTATCGAGGGAGTCGAAAGTTACAGGGGGTGTGCAGATGCAATCTGGCGATGATTGTGGAAACTAGGGTTGTGATTGTCCTCCTTGCCACCCCTCCTAGCCTTTATTTAGGTAGGCTAGTTCTCGGGTAGCAGGTCGAGTCGGTTACAGATTAGGGTTCGTCCCTTTGAACTTTCTATCTTAAGCTTCTTCTTACGTTGCAAGCAATCGGAGTCTCCATGGGTCACCTGAATCATGTATTGGGCCTTGGCAACGCCGTGGCCTTCTGCTGTATCTGGACCGTATATGCCAAGCGCGAGTACCTATAGGGTATACCCATGTCAGTAGCCCCTGAGTGTCCAGTGGACTCGCAAATTCGATTGGAGACTTTATGAAGTCTTTCGAGTGCCTGGCTGAGCATTTTTCGAGTGTTCTGTTTGTGTCATAGGGATTGTTGATATACATGCCTAATTTATCAGATGTATCGGTATCATTTAACTGCCTTTGGGAAAAACAACGCAATCTACTCAAACTCGAGTCCTTGGACTCAGAATTCAAAAAAGTGTTGGCGTAATTTGACTCAGGCCGCAGAGGTCTTACAGGAGTCGAATTCCAATGTATAAATGTGAGCACGCGATGCGTCCATCAAGGCATGTCCATTGTACTTGTAGGTACGGATAAATTTCTGGTAGTACGCAGGAGATGCGTTGCCAGACCTTATTCATGTCTTATCTTCACGCTGTAAGCGCGGCATCTGAATTTTTATCATCACGGAGATGATTCGGGTGGCCCAGGAGACGTAATCTTTTTGTAGGGAAAATATGAGGCAGAGTCGCCACCTCATTCGAGTGTGGATGTTATCAACACACAGTACGATGTACAAATAATCATAGGGTGTGCGACCAGCGCTCCCTATGGGAGTAGCCCCCGAGTGCCTATTCGAGCCGTAGACTCGAGTGGGGACTAAAACATTTGCGATTGTCATCTTTTGTTGGTTGTTTCAGTCGAATGTGCTTCTAGCGCTCCCTATGGGAGTAACCCATAGTTCACAATCAAATCGTTGATTCGAGTGATGGGTTTTCGTGAAGCTTATACACCTGCATAAAAATTCCTTCGGGTACACAGCCAACGCTCTTGTTAGGAGTAGCCCCCGAGTGCTTGGTTGAGTCGAAGACTCGAGCAAGAACTAAAGTAGTCAAAATCTTCTTCTCCTGGAATTGATGACGTCAGTGCTGATTATGTGAGCGGCTTTGATGGGACGTGACGAGTAGTGGGTCCCACTTTCTGACTTTGATTTGAATGGGCGTGCGTAATCTTATGTTTTAACAGCGTCTCCTCGATTTCCGTGCGTAATGGTAGTAGTGGGGGATGGTTCTTGATTCACCTTCGCCACACGTCGATGGCGATGTGCGCCACGTGTCCAGTAGGGTTTCTGATGGCCGTTGGATCACACATGCGAGGAGGTTAAGTAGCAGCGTAGCTGCGGTAATTTTTCCCCCTCTCTCTTCTCGCTCGTGCTTCCTTCGCCATTGTTGCTCTTTCTGCTCCCTTGCGCTTAACCCCTCTGTGGCACTGGACCATCTGCGCGTATTCCCTAGCTATTTTCTTTGTTCGCATCGCCACCGAAAGATGGGCAAGAAGAAAGGAGGCGTCGTCGCTGGATCTGCAGCCACCATTGTCGCCGCCAAGAAGAAGGGAGGCACCACCGCCGCGGGCAACAACGCCGCCGATGCTGGGAAGAAGAAAGGTGCAGGCACCCGCATCACCAATGGCTCCTGGCACGCATCTGTCATCAAGTCCTCCAAGCTGCACACTCTTCGTCAAGATGGAGCACTTCCTTCCACGGAAGATGAATCTCGAGTGCCTAGCGACGAGGTAATCCCCCGTCCTCCCGCGGGTTTCCGAGTGATGTTCCTTGCATTCATCAGCCGAGGTCTCTCGCTCCCCTGCATCCATTTGTTAGGTGTCTTCTCTGCTTCTATGGGCTCCAGCTGCATCAGCTATCCCCAAATTCGATTCTTCATACCTCTTGTTTCATCACTCTCTGTGAGTGCTGGCTCAGAATCGAGCCACACTTCGGTCTCTTCAAGAAGCATTTTCAGCTTAAGCGGCAGTCGGAGTCGGGCTATGTAGTCTATGATGTAGGGGGCTGTGGGATCCATGTCGACTCGTCCACCACTTACTTCAATATCAAGCTCACCGCGTCTGTCCAAGGGTGGAGAGACAACTGGTTCTACGTCTGTGACTAGAAGGCCAACGGAGAGCACTATGGACTCGCGCCCTTCGATCCCGTGGCTGCTTGCAAGAGGAGGCGCTCCTGGAAGAACGTCATGATGTCTGGCGAGTCCGAGGAAACAGAGATGTTGTACCAGCGTGTATGTGACCTCGAAGGCCGTATCGGGAGAGAAGAAGGTGGCACTGTGCTCATTTGCACTTGGTTGTGCCGCCGTTTCCAGCCTCTGCAGGCCAGAATCCACCCGATGTATCGCAGGGCTGGTGCGGGCGATGTCACTCGCATATTTGGAGAGGGCATTTCTGCGGGTGAGGTAGACAGGAGGTTGCGACTGGTGACCAAGTACACCGCCAAGGAGGATCTCCTAGGTGAATCAGTCGTGCCTCCTTTCGGCACAAATAACCCTCCTCCTGAGATAGAACTGTATTGTGAAGTAGTTTTACTTTTTCGATTGCCTACCAAGTACTTGGTATATAATGATGCATCTTCTGATTGTAGGACTAGAACGTGGCTGCCTGTTTTCCTCCTCAGCCTTAAGGGATTATCCCTCGCGAAGTGGAGGAAGAGGACGATTCGGGTTCCACGATCCCCGTGGAGGAAGAAGAGGAAGCCCCCGAGTCTGTTAACCACGGGACTCACAAGCGTTCCCGCAGGGAGGATTTGGATGTGTCCTCATCGTCGACACCGGAGGGTTTTCCTACTGCTATTGTAGAGGAGCCCATCCCCGCCGTTCCTATCTGTGCCATGGCTCCTCCCGCTCAGAAGAAGCTGAGGTTGCCGATGGAGTCATCGGATGAATCCTTTGATCTTGACAAAATTAACTAGTGAGTTTTATATCCGCAAGTTCATCTTGTTCTTCTTCGAAACTTCTTCTTCTGAGGCAGTGCGTGGGCTTGTTTTTTAGTCAAATGATGTCGCCGTGTTTTAACGATGTCCAGTTTGTAAAAGAGTCTGGAGTCGCAAACTCCAAGACCAAGGAGGTGGCCGCACAATCTCCTTCTCCTCTAGTGGCAGCCCACTCCGACGCTAATTCTTCGAGTTCCCCACATGCTGGGAGCACTAGATGGTTGCACGGACGACTACCCGACATGCATCTTCGGAGTCCTTGGAGGAACATGTGTGTGTCTTTTTTTTGCTGTTTATCAGTCAAATTTGTGCTTTTGGCTGATGTTGAGTCTTTGTTTCTCTTGGTGTAGCTCATTGTGAAAGAATCTGCTCGCCTTGCGAAGCAAATTCTTGCTTTGGGTCGACAACACGCCCTACTGGATAATCGCCACCGCACAGTCGAAGGTTTGTTCTTGACTTTGTCTCTTTAATCTCTTTTGCACTGGGATTTGTGGGCTGATATACTTTGCCATGTTCTGCCTTTTACAGGTGAACATAATGAGCTTCTCCGTCGCGTTACTTCCCTCGCTTGCGGTGGCGAGAAGAAGCATGACGAGGCACTCGCAGCCTTGGAGGAGTCGCAGAAGCGTGAGGAGGACCTACGTGCTTCCGCTGCTGAGAAGGAGAAGCTGTTCACGGAACAGTTTTTCTCGACTGCGAAGGCGCTCTCAGGTACTTGATTTGCTTTCCCTTGTGCTTTGCTTGTATTATTCCTTTCTTGGTTTGCTTATCGTTTTGCTAACACCTTGTATTCTTTAGATACTGCTGGTCTGGGATTCGATGCCCGTGCCTTGCACCGTGAGGATGCTCTTGCTGATGTCGTTGCCGCAGTCCAGGATCGCAGTGCCTCCCTCCAAGAGACTCTAGGAAAAAAGACAAAGATGTGCTGAGCCGCCTTTGGGAGGATCTGACTCCAAAGGCCAGCTTAATTGACAATCTTGGCGATCTAGTGGAATCCTTCGCTGAAGGTATTCCCATGGATTTCAAGAACTCCTAGTGGTCTATTGGTACCACCATGGCACTCGCGATGGCACAAGCCCATGGCGGGGAGTTGGATCTAAGCGCGATCTCCAAGGCGATGCCGGTCAACGCCGATGGCCAATAGGTAGTGTTTGCTCCCTTCGCTACTAGTTGTGGTAAGTATGGGCCGCAACTCATTGATACAGTCGCGAAATATTCCATGGAGCTGCAACGAGCGAAGGCGGCATAGACTGCAATGTCCGGGGCTACCACCGGAAAGTCTGTGGCGTCAGAGGCTTCCACATATTCGATGAGGCCCCCGAAGTCGAAGTCCAAGTCGAAGAAGCATATTGCTCCTTAGTTGCCATTCCGTAATAGTTCTAGCTTCCTTTTGTCTGAGCTACATTTTTGTGGGAGTGTCCCTATCAATACTTTGATGTGATTGAACACATTCGTGATTTTATCAATGTATTCTTGTTCCCTTATTTGCTTCTTGCTTGACTGTGATAGGGTACTTCGAGTGGTCGTTCGAGTGATCCTCATGACTCTCTTCCCACCGATGAAACCACGGCGCAGCCGCGTTCAAAGGTGGAGGAATTGTCATTGCTTTCGCGACTGCACGACCATATTAAGCAGTTGGAGTGTGAGTTGTCCATCATCCGCGGTAAAGCGGATGTGTGGAAGTCGAAAGCTGAGAAGGCCACTGTCCGCGAGAAGTATCTCTTGGACGAGGTGGCGTAGTTGAACGAGCAGTTTAAATGTTAGCTCTCTATCTTCTCATCTTTATCTTTTAGCCAGTCACGGCGATGCCTTGTCCTTACACTTTGTTGCTTGCTTGGTGTAGTTGTTAGCGCTCATCGTCCACAGGATGAGAAGGACCGGGTGGCCATTTGAATGAATGACCTGACCCAGGAGCAGCTGCAGGCTAGTGGGTATTTTTGGGTGGACCACGACCGTGCAGTCGCATTGGCGATCCTGCAGGATCGTTCTTCATGAGTACTTCAATGCTTGAAGAAGGCACAGTCATGCCTTAGGCATATCTTCCAAGCAATGTTTCCTCTCGACGTGATGCCTTCAAGCCTGTTGGCTCTCCTAGCGAAGTTTCAGGATATGAACGCGGTTCGCGAGTGCTTATGGGAGTAGTTGGTCGCAGGTGCCAAAGCTGCGTTGTCACTGGTGTGACTGCATAGGCCAGATGTAGATGTCACGTATGTTGCCCCTGGGTCGCCGCCTCCACCAGAATTGATGACTTGGTACATGGTTCCGCATTATCAAGCGGTTGATCGGCCAGTAGAGGACATCGTCGATTTCTTCGAGGAGCAAACGAACGTTCTTCTTTTGCAGCAGTAGCGTAATTTGTATCCACCACATAGATGTACAAGTGTTGTAAAGTTCGTATGATTGTATTGGATGTATTTAGTACCCGTTATGTGAAGAGCTTGCTACCTTGTATAATTTTCCAGTCTATTGTACTCTGTAGTTCCTTTTCGTTAGCCTGACGTGTATTTATCCCAGCACCTTACCAACCTATCAGGTGCATTGCAACTAAGTTGGTGTTTGTCAATGGTTCGATTGGTAGTGTGTCAGCTACTCAGGATACTGCGATTTGTTCATATAATGAAGGTGTAAAGGGTAGCGCTGCCCCCGACTGATGAAATTGCGAGAAAATAAAAAAAGACACAGAGTTTTGGGGCACTTAGCTTTTCGGAGAATAGTACGAGGTACAATGTCTGGCTAAGTAGCCTGGCTGAATAGGCTTATTTGTAATGTAAAAAACGACTGGGTGTAGAAATGATGCAGCTGTGCGACGTTCCAAGGGTTGGAGTATGCGACTCCGCTCTTGAAATCTTTAAGGCGATAGGCGCCACCTGGGATTACTTATGTAATCACATAGGGTCCTTCCCAAGGGGACTCGTGCTTGAGATGCCCTTGCTGCTTCAGTCGTAGGACCAGGTCTCCTTCGACGAAGGATCTGGGGCGTAGCCTTCTACTATGGTAGTTGTGGAGGCTCTGTTGGTAGATCGTTGATCTCGCTGTTGCGATCTTGCATGCCTCGTTAAGGAGGTCGACAGAGTCTTCGAGTGCAAGAGTTGACTCCTTCTCGCTGTATGCAACCACCCGTGGGGCTTTGTAGTGCACTTCTGCGGGTAGCACCGCTTCAGCACCATGCACCATGAAGAACGGAGTGTATCCTGTGGCGCTGTTTGGAGCTATGCGTAGACTCCAAAGTATGGATTGCAGCTCGTTTGGCTAGCACCTGGCAGCTTATTCGGGTGGCCGAAGGAGTCATTTCTTGATTCCGTCGTAGACATGGTCGTTGGCCTTTTCGACTTGACCGTTGGTCTGAGGGTGAGCCACCAAGGCGTACCTAATGCTGATTCCCAGGTTTTCGCAGAATTCCTTGAACTCCTTGGAGCTGAAGTTCGTCCCATTATCCGTGATGATGCTATGTGGCACTCCAAAGCGGTAGACGATGGACTCGAAGAATTTGATGACGCTGGTGCCTGATTGATTCCGGCATGGCCTCGATCCACTTGGTGAATTTGTCGACCGCGACTAAGTGGTAGACATAACCTCCACACAAGGACTTTGGGAGCTGGACGACTATGTCAAGTCCCCATTGTGCGGAGGGCCAAGACAATGGTATTGGCCTGAGTTTCGTGCCAGGTGCATGTGGTTTGTCCGCGAATCGCTGGCAAGCGTTGCAGCGCTGGACGATGTCCTGGGCGTCGCGCATGTCCATGGGCCAATAGAATCCAGCTCGCTGAGCTTTGGCGACGAGGGGGCGACTGCTAGCATGATGTCTGTAAGTGCCTTCATGTATGTCAAGGAGGACGACCCTTCCGTCTCCATTGGAGACACACCATTGAAGTACCCCTGTGATGTTGCGCTTGTACAGTTCGCCGTTGAGAAGGGCGAATGCCTTGGATCATCTGGCAGCCTCTTGCTGAGTAGATATGTGATGTACGGCTGTGTCCAAGATGGCTCGATCATCATGACCTCCATTGGGCCTTCGAGTCCTGTACCAAGATCCATGTTATCGAGTCACATTGGCTCATTGGGTGGCGTAGCCCCCGAGTCTGTTGACGTGCTTGCTTTCTTCTCTAGAGCCTTGGGCTTGATGGAGCGTTCACAGATGCGCTCGAGGAATACTCCAGGTGGTATGGGGGCGCAAGTGGATCTGATGTTGGCGAGTAGATCCGCCTCTTTGTTGCTTTCGTGGCCTACGTGTCGCAGCTCACAGCGGTCAAAGTCTCCCTCGAGTGTGTCGTATAGGTCGCGATAGGCGATCATGTTGTCGCTCAGTGCGTCGCACACGTGCATCGTTTGGTTGACCACCAACTTGGAGTCGCCGTAGATGATTAGCCTCTTAGCACCGCAGGCTTTCGCCATCCGCATCCCGTGGATTAAGGCCTCGTACTCGGCTTCGTTATTGGAGGCAGTGAACCGCATTCGCAGAATATATTTCATCTTGTCTCCTTGGGGTGATGTCAGTATGACACCTGCGCCAGCTCCGTCCTTTCGCTTGGACCTGTCGAAGTGCATTGTCCAGAGATAGGACATATCTGGTTTGTCGGGGAGCTGGTTCTCCATCCAGTGCACGAGGAAGTCCGGGAGAACTTGCGACTTGATCGTGTCACGCTTCTCGTATGTGATGTCGCGTGGAGAATACTCTATGCCCCAGAGCGCGACTCGTCCAGTAGCGTCAGGATTATTGAGTATATTCCTGAGTGGGGTGTCGTTTACCACCATGATTGAGTGCTCCTGGAAGTAGTGACGCAGTCGCCTGGCTTTCATGAAGACGCCATACGCCAACTTTTGGTATTGCGGGTACTACTGCTTTGTTGGCGTGAGTACTTTGCTAAGGTAGTATACTGGGTGGTGGACCCCATGGCCTTTATTATCTTCGGCTCGTTCCACCAGGAGCACCGTGTGGACCACTTGGTTGGTGGCAGAGATGTAGAGCAGTAGTGGTTCCTTTTCGCGAGGCGTCACCGGTACTGGCGAGGTGGATAGTAGATGCTTGTGGTCTTCGAATTCTTCTTGCGCCTCGTCTGTCCACTCGAACTTGTCAGCTTTGCGGAGGAGTTGGTAGAAGGGTAGTGCCTTTTCGCCCATTCGACTGATGAATCGATTGAGCGCCGCGATTCGCCCAGCCAGCTGTTGGACGCCTTCTACATTCTCCGGCTTCTCAATGGCTAGTATGGCCTATACTTTCTTTGGGTTTGCCTTGATCCCCCTCGCAGAGATGAGATACCCGAGTAGTTACCCAGATGGCACGCCGAAGGCGTATTTGTCCCGATTGAGCTTGATCCGATAGCGGTCGAGGTTAGCAAAGGTCTCGCGGATATTGTTGATTAATGTGGCCTCCTCTTTGGTTTTGATGACGATGTCATCAATGTAGACTTGGATATTGCGACCAAGTTGGTTCTTGAGGCAAGCCTGCATGCACCGCTGATAGGTGGCTCCTGCATTTTTTAGCCCGAAGGGCATCGTGTTGAAACAGAACACACCAAAAGGTGTTGTAAACACCCTTTTCTCCTGGTCTTCAGCCTTCATTCAAATCTGATTGTAGCCTGAATAGGCATCGAGGAAGCACAAGAGCTCACATCTCGCAGTGGAGTTGATTACTTGATCAATCCGTGGCAACGAGAAGTGATCTTTTGGGCAGTGCTTATTCAAGGAGGTGAAGTCCATGGACATCCGCAGGATATCCATTTCTTTTTTAGGCACAAGCACTGTGTTGGCGAGCCAGGAGCTTTCCTTGATTTCGCGTATGTAATTGTCTGCAGGCGTTTGGTCTACTGAACTAGGGAAAATATGGGTCCTACTGAGAGCGGAGAGAAGAGAGAGGGAGTGGTGTACCTGCGGATGGGGGAGGTGGTCGTCGACGAGGTGGTGGTGCGGTGCTCCTGTTGCAGGATGGGCGTGAGACTGGTCTCCTCCTCCTAGGGCGCACGTGGGACATGCTCCTCCATGGCCTGCTCATCCTTCCCTTCGGCGGACGCGGGACGGCGACAGCGAGGGGGACACGGGATGACTACGGTGGAACGAGGGGACGCGGCTAGGGTTGAGAGAATTCGGGATTTTCATCGGGGTGCATTGCGATGGGTTAGTTGAGACAGGGAGCTCTTACAGGTGGACCCGCGGCCCACTTACCCCTGGCACCTAAGGGTTGTATTCACCGGGGATAACTAATTTTTCAGCCTAGGTGGCCCATCCATCCCACCATATCCCCAGCGAGTAGATCCACTATTCGCCATTGGTAAAATCCGGCCCATCCGGGGGCATGCATCCCACCACAGCCCCGACGCGTGCCAACCTTGTTTGCTGGTGGTAATTAGACTAGCCCCTAAGCTGCATGTGTGCTTTCTCCAGCGGTAATGCGAGGAAGGCCTAGATGGCCTTACCGCTGGCGACCGCCGTGCCCACTTCGCTGGTGCTAAGAAATCTGGCTATAAGGTTTTCTCTACTAGTGTCGAGCCTAGGAAGAGGAACCAACAATGGTAATTTATGGCTTAAGTCATCATCAGTTGGAACGTATATCGAGGCCTTACCCTCTAGAAGAGATACTGGCAGCACATTGCAGACGGAGAGAGTTCTTTGAACATGTGTGGTAGCACACGGGATCCGCCACTGATGCAATATATAGGGAAGAATGAATCATCTATTCATCCTAGGTTATTTTCTAGCGGGTTCAGGTCTATTCGAAGAAGAAATTTGTATTGTGTTTATATTATTTAAGCAGTATGTGTAGTACCTTTCAGATAAAATTGTAATGTATTTATTTTTAGTACTTTTAGGATTCAATGTATTTATTTTTAGTAGCTTTCAGAATTCTCTGTGGTAGCTTTCAGAATTATGTGTAAGTACTCCCTCCGTCTAGAAATAACTGACTTGAGTTTGTCTAGATACGAATGTATCTATTCACCAAAACGTGTCTAGATACATTCAAAGTTAGACAAATCTAAGTTAGTTATTTCTAGATGGAGGGAGTACTATCTTTCAGCTTTTACTCATAGAACTCAAGTTGTAATTACTGATTCAAAAAATCTCACGGAGATCAGAGTCTCATGGAAATCTCTCGAACTCGCGGGACCCTCTAGTGACCAGGAAAATATATTATATATACACTTGGTTTCAAACAACTAATTAACTATTTCATACTATGTCATACTAGTTAAAGTTAACAGTTCCCAACCACAACTACTCTAGATGGTCTCGAAGACAAACTCCACATCCAACATCTCTTCTGTGGTGTTCCTACAAGTGATTAGCATGTCTTGTCCAACCTTTAGATCATCATCACTCTGATGGAATTTCTTCCACCCCTGACTACTGAAGACTATATGACCATCCTGGTTAGTCTTCTATGCAATTGGAGTGATGTCAAAATCTCCTAGCTGTACTACAGCCACGCCATCATCAGGGATGCCCATGGAGGAAACCACCCTCTTAGGTAATCTATGTGCTATCGCACCGTGTATTAAAAAATAAGTAATCATGTCAAACGACCACCACAAGTTATATATGGATCCATATAAGGAAGAAACAAAGGTAGTTGGCATACCATCTTATGTTGGACAATATTTTTCCTTGTCAAACAGGTCACAAAGGGAACCCCGAAGAAGGTGTTGATTGGCGGTAGGGTATCTATGAGGTGTTCCATCTCATCATCAGTATGGTGGCATCTTTGGGCGACAACCGTAGATTTATATATGTCTATCTTGCCACCAAGACCACAGATATAGAGGACAGGTATCCTCGACACGGGTCCTATCAAAGAAAAACATAACATTTCTTCCCGAAAAGATTGTTCTATGTAATGAATTACTTCCATCCTTCACCTCCCATGATAGTCCTGTTATTTCTTTTCTCGAGGTCAATCTTGTAGGTGTGCCAAAGCACCTTGAAGGGCACACTCTCACATTCAGCTGTGGCTAGATTGAACATGAACCTTGAATTGCATGGCATAGTCTGTGCACCAAAAACAAAAGAATCAGACATTAAACAAATGGTTACAGACTTAGAGTGTAGTTTGACAGAAAATTGCTTGTTACCACTTACCAATGAGTTCTGGAACCCCTCTTACTCTAGAAAAGTACATGCCCTAGCAACCTGGATTCGCAATTCCTCTTTCATACTAGACACGACACCAGATCCTGTTAGGAAAAAATGATGAATGTGTAAATGATATATGGAACTAAATTCTCAAAAGGAATAGATTGTATATACATTAAACATATTATAATTTAAACACATGAGTTGTGATCCTAGTTTTCTTAGCTTTGTTGATTGTAACAACAACATCAGATGCTCTGAACCTTGCTTTCTTAGTTTTCTTGACTAGTTGCTTCACATCATCATCAGATGCACTGAAACTCACTTTCTTAGATCTATTGACAACATGTTGCTTCACATCATCATCAGATGCTCTAAACCTCACATTCTTAGGTCTCTTGACTACATGTTGCTTCACGTCATCATCATCATCGGTTGTGACATCGATTAATCCAGCGTTTGTTTTAGAAACCTAAATAGACATTGCAGTAATTAGAATGTTTTGTTATGATGCTATATAGAAGGTTTACTACTATCTTAGAGTCAGCAACAACAATTTTAAAACTTGCATTTTGATGCTATGCTATACAGTATTCTTTTTCTGCGTTAGCCCTTCCATTTTGCAATATTCATAGTTTCTACATGTGCCTCTTTCTAATTCTTCCCATGACAGTGCAGCCATTTGGAGACTTACTAACTAGAAGAATCAAATAATAATTAGTGAACTACAAAGAATCAAATTTAAAAGCATATGATTTGGTTACAACTACACGCGCCATCTAATGAGATGAATCTATATATACTAAGGAGCATGTACAACCATAGTGGCCATACAAAGATAGTAGGTAGATCCATATCATCCCATCAACATTCAAACTGCCACTTTTTCATCATTGACCAGTTGTAAATAGTGAAAGTCATAAGATTATCCCTTAGCAACAACATAGCTATGCAAAACATCAATTTCGGCCTCATACCAACAATGCACGCATAAGTCAATGAGATGATCGAACATATAGCAAGAAGCATGCACACCAAATGTGTTTGTATAGAACACGTGCTATATGCACATTATCCCATGGACACAGATAGTTCCACACTTTAATCATTGGCCAAATGCTTGTGAAGAAGACAATGACCTACATCATTATATAATGTGGGCTCCATAGTAATATAACAACACAAGTCAATGGGATGAACCTGTATCTACCAAGAATATATAGAGTCATAGTGGTTGTACAAAGACACTAAGTAGATGCATATCATCCCATCAACATGCTAAGTGCCACATATTCATCATTGGCTAATCGAAATAGTTTATATCAGAAGATTATCTAGTAGCACTAACATATAGATATCAAAAAACACCAATTTGGGGCACTAATTTGGTGACTACTTCAAGATCATCCAGTGACATAGATAGCAACACCGGCGCGATGCCCTAGAATGAGGCGGTGACACGGAGGCCAAGATCCATCGCCGGTGACCTAGATGGAGCACTGACGTGAGGAGGTAACATGGTAAAGGGCAGTAGGTCGAGGAGCACTTATGTGGCAGTCGTCGTCGCGGGGAGGGGAGGGTAGTTGGTGGTTGTCGGGAAGGGGAGGGGAGGGGATTTGGACGTCGCTAGCAAGAGGAGGGGATTTTGTTGTCGCTGGGGAGGGTCAGGGAGGGGATTTGTCCGTCGCCGGAGAGGGTCGGGGAGGAGATTTGGCCGTTGCTGGAGAGGGTTTTCCCAGTGCTGGGAGGTGAGTGGAAGGGAAAGTAGCTAAGGACCCGTATCACCCACCGACAAGTGGGGCCCATGTTGGAGCTAAAGAGTGGCCCCATAACGAGCTGTTTCCCTGACCGCACCACACCAAACCGCACCGCACCAGACTGCACCGCATCGTGTCATCCACCACGGTCACTGCCACCACTACCACATCTCTGCTGTCGTAGTGGAGGAAGAGGGCTAACATGGGGATGCGCGAGCTAGCAGGATAGGGCGACATTGTGGACCAGATAAATTTGGTCTTCTTTCCTGAATTTGTTCTAGCTAGGGTTCTAGTAGTTAGGTGGATTTAAGATTTTACATGACTTGTTATGCAGAGTTAGGTTGGAATCGCTGGGGAGCTCCCAAATTGCATCATAGATAAAGAGATTGGTGGGAAGGAGCTAGCTCCTAGTTGGAGATGCTAGTGGAACCATGTTCCTACTAGAAAGGTTGTCTCCTGTGTTGCAAACATTGGTAGATTATTTTAGGTTGTCCAGATGAGGTGTGTTGTTTCTTGTATTGGATGGACAACCCGTGGCCAACACAAATGTAGAGATTGCTTGCCCAACTATGTAAGAAGGCAGATGATAAGATCATGATTGAGCTGAGGCTGGCAGATAGAGACACATATCTGCAGATATATAAATTTAGGTTGAAGAAAATGAGAAATGAAATGGAATGCAGGCATGTTTGGTTCATGATGATGCTTAGTGTGGCAGTGACTTTAGGATGTGTTCTTCTTTTTATTATTGGAAATTGTGGAAATAAGTATTGAATTATGGATGTATTCTTCTCTTAGTTTTGACATTTTAGAAATCAGTATCAGAAATGAGTTTCATGCTCATTGTCAAAACTTTTGAGAAGAAATGATCATTAGTAGCTACGAAGAATGATCTTTTGTTGGCTATTTAGTTAGCTAGCTAGCTAGTCAGTTGTTTTCAGTATTCATGAGATGTTTTTAATTTGATGTACCAAACTTGTTGCAACTAGAAAAATCATGGTTGCAAGTAATGTGTATTTATCTTTTGTTGATTTCAAACATGTTGCAACTAGGAACAACCATGGATTTTATATATTGTTGCAAAACTAGGAACAATCATGTGTGTTTCTTAAAGATTCACACTAAAAAATATTATGAAAGGTGGGAAATATGTGCAACCAGGAACAATCATAACAAACTACTTAAAAGGTACTGATGATATATATAGGTACTAGTTAAATAGGTTCAATCACAACCACCACATACTACTTGCATATAATAGTACTATTAGTACTTAATTACACAACCGAAACGATATATAACAGTATGCCAATTACATAAACAGGAGGCGGCAACATGCAACATGCAATAGGAGGCAGCAGAGGCAATAGGAGGTTGCAGCAGAGGCAACAAGAGGTGGTAACATATAGTAGACGGGGAGCTAGCTAGTTAGGGCCATAGTGATGTGACTGAGGTTGGTATAGTTTCTCAGGTAAACCATGAAGGCAATGTTGTAATACCTCGGACCCTACGCTCTAAGAAACAAGCTAGGATGAATCCAAAAGTGGACAAGGGATTCTACCGCAGAGGCCCAAGGCCAACCACGTGTAGGCTTGTAGAAGCGGAGCATGGCAAGGTACCGAGCAACCACCCTACCCACTTTCAAGAACATCGTGACAAGAGCGAGCGGCGTAGTCGACAGGTGTGCAAACAAAACATAGACAAGTGTGTATGCTAGCGACATACAACAGTACATCAGAGCAAACCATCTAAAAGAAATAGAAATATCCAATGACATACAACAAGATCCAAATATCCTAGATAGAGATAATAGTTTAGGATACATCCTCATACATCACACATCAGACTATCAAGCGGAAGCGGAAAAGAAGATTCGAGTATGGACAAGAAGCAAAATGGCATAAGATGCCCTGAAAATAAGAAGATCTCGCCCACAGATCTCACGGACCTCTATCCTCGTAATCTCTACACCTGATGGTCGTTCCCACCATCTTTCGTCCCCTCGACCCAGTAACCATTCTGTGAGTAAACATGTCCATCTGAACTAACATATTTATCCTGTGAGACCCTAGGAATACTCAGCAAGTCTTAATGCATCTAAAGGAAATAACCTAGAGTGAGGCAATTGCAGCGAAAAATAATATCTAAACAGTTTTATAGAGACGCGCTCCAACATCTATCCAACCAGATATGTACGGACGCTCGTTAATTAGAAACAACAATTATATATGTAACATAAATAAACATCACTCGCCCTCCTTCTCGCTTACCGAACGAGAAGCCAGAAGAACATCCCCTCTGTTGGCAATTTAATTAACCATTCCACGAGTGTTGCACTATTTACTAGTCACGTTTTAGTCAAATTAAACATGGTACTTTAGTTATAGTTATCTATGATCGATAAACAATGCTCCAAGTCATTCATAATCACGGACATGGTTTTTAGAAAGATTTACCCTGTAGGGGTGCAAAATTAGCAACAGACGCACGATCAACCTCGGGAAGAACCAAATAAAAAGCAACAAGGCCTCACAATAATGCATTCATAGGATTCAAAAATTATTTCAGGGGGCTACCCCACTAAGCAACCCGCAACAAAGTTGGCCGGCTCCGAAACAGACCCAAGGTTTGTGATGATGGTTCTAAACGACTAGGCACCCGAAAGTATGATTGGGCTTGTCGATACCACGAAAATGTTTCATGGGGTTTCAAAACAGTATAGGCACTCCACACGCAATAGTAAATAAACAATAAAGCATGGCATAAGTATATGATAGTAATAACGTCCCAAACTATTTTGTGGCCTGAAGAAATAAAATTTGAATCGATCTCAAGCGAAGGGGATTCATGGTACCATATGCAGATAGTGCGATAGTCAAGGAACATGAATCAAGTAGTCATGGTCCTACAGGACACAAGTGAGTGTGGAAGAACCAAATAACAGCTATTTCCCACTGATGCCTCTTTCTTTATTCATCCCATTACTACACAGTTTAAGTTGTTTAGGTATCTCGTTATCCAAAGACTCACACAAACCCTACACATGCAGTTCTACGACTCGTATGGCTCAAACAACTCTTGTAGTAATGGCTCGTAGGATTGAGGATACAATCTTCGGTGGGGTTTAAAAGTAAAGGCTATGCAATACTTGAGATTCCAATTTAATATAATCGTAACTCGACGATGCAAGAATAAGATAGAGGCATATGTTCTATATGTATGCAAGCATGGGGAATTTCTTACCTATCAGATCGATAGTAGGGTAACCGGGATCTAGGTAGTACACTTGGTTCTCCTAATAGTTCCCTTGCTCGGCGTCTATCCGGAATAAAAGCCAAACACACAAAGGGTCATAATAAATAAATTACACAATCATATGAATATATGAAATAAGCAAACAAGGTATGGCATGATGAAATGATGCACAACTGCATGGTATAACATAGCATATCATGGGTGAGGTGCGACAACAATAATAAAGCATTTTAGTATTTATTTAGTCTCATTTTAATTGCATAAGCCTTGCTTTTCTATGATATTTATATGATGCATGCTTAAATTCATATCATGAAATGCATAAACAGAACAGGAGCGTCGCACTGATCGATTTAGACATGTTATTTGTAGAATTTGGAGTTATAAAAATAAGGTTATAAATTAATTAAGAAAAAGGCATTTATTAGCATTTAAATAATTTCCAAATTTTAATATGCTCAAAACATATTTTTGATGGCATATTTGAATTACTGGCATTTTTATGTTCTCATTTGTATTATTTGGAATTATAAATTTAGAACAATAATTAATTCAAAACAATTCAATTTTGGCCAAAAGTCAAAGGTTTGACTAGCTGCGGTCAACTCTGGTCAAATTTGAAATTATATTTGAATTCATATTTGAAAAACATTCATATTTCATTTTATATGTTCTTCCAAATTCAAATTATTTTAAAAGATATGAATTATTTGATTAATATTCGTCTGGAATTGTGTTTCAATTAGAAAAAGTTCAAAACTTTTATTACCTAGGCTAATCTTACTCACAACTGATGACATGTGGGGCCATAGGGTCATGGGTCCACTGCGCACGAAGGGCAGTGTGGCGTCGCCACATGGGCAATGCTAGGGACTACAGGTTGAGTTTCATAAAGCACAGGTGCCTTTTTACAAAGCTTCCGGATGGTTGTCTGACAGAACTCACAAACGATCCACGAAATCTGCTAGCTGAGCTGAAATTCGGAAGCATATGGCGAGCAAACGGTCTGGAATTCGGAACAACCGTAAAATCAAAAATTGGGGAGGAAAGATACGGCTTCAACTTTAGTTTAGGAAGTTTTCCATGTGGAGGACTATAGAGGACGGGATATTGCATTGAATTGGGAAGAAAACCACTACCAGACTGAACCTGGCGGAGGTGTGCTAGCGACTAAAACTCGGCAGAGTAGTAGCCCGGAAGGGCTACCTTGCGGGCAAGCTTGCGAGTGTTGTAGGGCAGCGGTCGGGACGCGGTTGGGTGCATTGCGAAGCTTGTGTATCCGAGAACACGTGAGTGTGACGGGAGGTGACAGAGGTCGACGAGATTGGTAGGAAAATAGAGATGAACAGAGAGGCTGCAGGTGCGTGTGTGCAGCGATATTGTGAAGCTGGCGGCGCGGAAGACGACGACACGGTTGCTCTGGGGATGTACGACGACGGAGACAAAGTAGGAATGGGATGGAGAGAGACGGTTTCTCACCCTGGGCTTGATGGCAAGCTGGAGAAGATCTGGAGGAGGAAGTAGAGGATGCAGACAACAAAGATCCTCTCAGACCTACGTACACGTGCACAGCAACTCCAGAATGGTCGACGACGATCTTGTCG
Source organism: Avena eriantha (assembly GCA_910589775.1). Lineage (NCBI taxonomy): Eukaryota > Viridiplantae > Streptophyta > Magnoliopsida > Poales > Poaceae > Avena > Avena eriantha. Next base: position 310,673,553 of record OU342742.1, read on the forward strand.
ATGCTCCAGGGTGGCTCCTACTATAGGCTTCAGCCAGGTGGACAAGGGAAACGCGGTGGTTCCATTCTTGCGACCATCTCATCAGGCGGGGGCTTGTGGATGCGACATTATGAGATGGAGGGCGAGGCTTTTCTCGGTACAGGGAGGTCTCGGATTGGAGATTTCGTGGAGAATAGAGGGGAAGAAAAATGGCGGCGCGATCTGGGAGGAAGGAGGGGGAATAGGGTTGCTCGGGATCCTAGAGTGGGGATTAAAAAGAGGGGGCGGTGACGCGGATGACGGGGCAACGACCACCTTCTTCGTCTGTCGACCGCGCGAGAGAGGAAGGGCGACAGGAGGAAGACGGTGAACAGGAAAGCGACGGCGAAGGGGTATTAGGCCGAAGAGAAGATTTGGGCCGGTCCAAGAGGAGAGAAGGGAAGCTGCGGTTGGGCTGCTGCAGGTAAAAATCTTCCTCCCTCTCTTCTTTTTCTTATCTAATTTCTAATTTTCTATTTCAATTGTTTTGTTATTTGTTTATTTAACTAATTTAAACGAGCAACTAACTCAAATCCTATTGAACTTTTCAGGTGATTTTGAAATGGGTTTTAGCATTCAAAAAGAGACGAAGAGGGGTTAGCAAAAAGGAAATGATATACCCATAAGCATGAGTTGGAAGTAGAAAAATATCAAAGCAATTGTGAACTTGAACAAGATGGAGAACATGTGGGAGATCAAAAGAAAGTGTAGATATAGATTAGATGAAAGGATGGTTCCTTGGCACCTCCAACAAGAGATAAAACATCACAAAACCAACTATAAAAGAAGATGAAGAGTTTCAAGGCTTCAGCATGCATGATCTTACATGTAACCATAACAAGGAGCATATGATGTAAAAGAGAAGGAACCAACCATTACACATGGGCTAGACTAAGATCACAACCAAAACCCAAAGAACCTCATATGTGTTATGTATGGTGGGTTTGGAGCAAGATTGATTGAGCACAAGAGTGGCATGTTAGAGCATTGGAGGAATTGAAAAGATACGCCCCCATATCTAATTGAGCATTTAACATATATAAGAAATCCCAAATACAAGGTATCAAGAAGAAAATACATTTAATAGACTATTGGCGCATACCCTTGGTAGGGTAACGCCAGGGTATAAGGGCCGAGTTAGCCGGGGTACGGCGTGGTCAAAGCAAGTGTTGACCGGGTCACCTTAAGGCAGGCTGAACCACGAAGTGACCTGACCCGTGGAGCGTCTCCTTGACTATAGTCCGGCCAACATAAAATATATGCCGACCATGTTTATCTATCTGTTTTGTAGGTAACCTGATAGCCGGATTAGCAACATGCTAGCCGAAATAACTTATGGCTTCCAAAAGAAGGAATCCTCCGCTGGTCAAAAGGTGACTTTATTAGCTGTAGCATGAGCGAAGTAAAGTAAAGAAGAGGACCAGCGGGTCAGGGGCAACCAAGGTGACGCGGGCAAAGTCGGATGACATAGCCCGTGTCTGGTGACGCCAAAAGACAAAGATTACGCTGTGGGTTACATCCAAAGCTCGGACGATCCGTTAAAGAGAATAAAGAAGCATATAGCTTTAGTCGAGGAGCATATTCTCCGAATATGCTGCCACGTGTGCCCTAATATTGTAACCTGGGCTCCCTATATAAGGAGCACCGAGGCCTCCATAGAGAGGGATGGATCATTTTCTCTGTCTTAGGTAGAACTCTAGGGCTAGTTAGTAGGGAGTAAGAGACACTATCGCCTTCTCACCAATAGCTTGAAGAGCACCTATAAACGCCATTCATAGAGAGAATACAAGAACATCTGTGCGTGGAATCACCACGTTCTCCCTCCCTGGTAGCGGTGCTAGCAGGGGTGAAAATCCGGACGGGAAGCATCTTCAGCACCGGCAAGCGCGTCGTCTTCGGCCTGGTTCAGCGCTTTGGAGCGTTGGACTACGTCAGCAACAACGCAGGGAGCTTCGGCAGGCACCCTCCTCCGCGCAACAGCGTCTTCATCAAGCTTGGCACGCACAAGATCTCCGTCGGCATGGATGAATCCTGTGTTCATCCGCAGCACATCGTCCAGGGAGGCGAACCACCTCTCAGCACCGCTCGTGGAATGCGTATCACTCGCCCCACCAGCAGCGTTGAGGTCCTGATGACCGCACCTGACGCAGAACCGAGCAAGGGCCCGGCACCAGAGCCGGAGGTAACCCCTAAGAAGACCAGATCATGGTTCCCTCCACTAGAAAGGCTAGAGAATGTGCTCCAGCAAGCAATAGATAGCCTAGCAATGCCAATAGCACCTATGGTAGATCCGGCTCAGGCACAAGCTGAGTTAGAGGAAACTAGGCGAAAAATGTTAGCTGGGGCAAAGAAGATAGCAGAGCTGCATCAGTCTTTGAACATCACCTTGAGAGAATATGCTAAGGCAAACCGCATAGATGAGGTGAAAATTCGGGGTAGAAACCTCATTACTGAGATTGACAAGGAATACGAGCCTAGGCCGGGTCAGACAACCACGATAGTAACACGAGGGCTAAATCGGTACAGTACTCCGGCAAAGAACCTCAGGGCAGCAATCGCTGCCGCATCCGAGTTAGAGGGTTTAACTGGAGAGGCCTAGCAAAGGAAACAAGAGAGAGTGAATCACTTGCTGAGAGTTGCTTGCCAGCAAAATGAAGAAATGAGCAAGGCACCAGTAGCGTGGTACATTCGGCTAGGAATAACTCGACAAGATCTGGATTGCCGCGTCGTCTCTGGGTCACAATCCCAGGAGAGAAGAAGTAGTAAACTCCGGGAGAAGAGACAAACAGATGGTTCCCTATGATCTAGTAAGGGCTGGAAAAGACAAAGAAGTGCAAGTTGATGAAGATCGGCACAGTACCAGTCGAGGTGTCAACACCCGGATTTTTAATCCCAGATGCATGTTATGCCATACATCGCAATCCCAGGATTACCATTTTTGCGAGACATAACAGATTGGATATCACAGTACATCATCCATTTCAAACCATAATAAGGTCTTACACAAATAAAGGATCTCATGATCCAGTCTTAATACAACAAGCAGCGGAATAAATAAAAAGCATAGCGGTGGGGTCCATCTTTAGTGTCACAGGCAATGCTGACGATGGGAGATAGTCCGAGTTGTCGTAGCCGTCCTATTGTCCTTCTTCCGGATAGTCCTCTTCATAGTCTGGCCACGGGAATTGCCAGGGACAAAGCCATGAGTACTCTTTAAGTACTCGCAAACTATCACTAACAAGTAAGGTAGTTCTAGTAGGAATGTTAAACTCTAAGTTTATTTGCAAAGTTTAGTTTGAAACCTAAGCTGAGTTCAGAAACAAAGAACGATAATAAAAAGTTCTAAAATCACCTAAGTGGGAAACTAGATTTCATAGTCACAACCCTGTTGTGGTCAAGTCATGTCACAATTCATTTCATAAGTCCTTTTGAAAACATCTGACGACGGAACAGTATGGCCATTCCAACTCTCCATGACCGCGGACGCGGCTATTCGAATAGTTTGACACTCTGCAGAGGTGGTACACTTTCACCACAAAATTCGATACATCCGTCAGGGATAACCCTGAATCATCATACTTAGTATGCGGATAATCAATCATAACCTTTCAATTACACACTCTAGTATAAGCACCTCTCCTATGAGCTTGGCCTCCCAGCCATGGCCATCTGCCATCCTGGGCACTTCATAGGTTGACAAAATTGAGAGGTCGCCTCAGCTCAAACCTCTCCCGCGAGGGAACCCATACTAATGCATATAAACTTCCGGCTAAGCCTTACCCAATTCAGGTATTGTGGCTATACGGTCAATTTGGAATGGTATCGCATCCGAACCCAACCATCAGTTTTTAAAAAGGGCTAAGGCTGATGCCTCAACATTTTCATCATCATAAACCATTTGTGTTTCTCAACACATGTCAAAACATCTCAATAGAATGACTCATCATTCCAAGGTTTTCATAAGCATTTTCACCAAGTATTCCCCTCTAGAGTGATCATGTTTTAGTTTTGGCACTAGTAACTAAGGTTAAGAGTGTTCACTAATGAGGGATGCTAATATCAATCTCATGCCATAGAATGACATCTAAGTCTAACTAGATAGGTCAAGTTTTATACTCTTTATGCTATCTATAAACAAAGTAAAGAACTTTGGTAAAGTAAAAGAAGGTAAAGCTTGCAAGTAAAAGTTGGGATGGGTATAAATCAAAAAAGTGTATAACTAAAGCATGTTTAAGGCATTTGCTTAGGTTATCAAGCTTGCAAGTGTTATCTTGCATTGTTAATGATAGCTTGCCTTGGTTGGTGTAGTGGTTAAAGTTATCCTCGTCTTCTTCGGGGTAGAACTCCTCCTCATAGACTTGGTCGGTACTATCTTCTATATATATATGGGATAATCAATCACCAAAAAATACTTAACTAGTCTATTTAGCACACTAAGGCACACACTTGATGATCTAATATCATCACAATCATCACGAGTTTTAATGAACTTGACATGGGCATACCCTAGAGGTACTCGAGCTTGGTATATATGGCCTGAATACAGCGGAAGCCCATGGCGTTGCCAAGGCCCAAATGGAGAACTCGAGTAACCTACGGACACTCGATTGCTTGCAGAACAAGAAGAAGCTAAAGATAGAAAGTTTAAAGGGAAACCCTAACCTGTAACCGACTCGACTTGTTACCCGAGACCTAGCCTATCTATATAAAGGCTAGGAGGGGGCGGCGAGGAGGATATACGCAACCCTAGTTTCCACAACCCTCGCCAGATTGCATCTGCGCACCATTGTAATCTTCGATTCCTTTGTGAATTCCATGAGCAGACAAGCAGGAGTAGGTACCTCTATGAGGCCTGAACCTGGGTAAACCTTGCATCCCTGTGTGCTTGTTTGCTAGCCGATTGATGCTTCCAGCGCTCCCTCCTTCTCCAAAACCCAAGTCCATAATAATGGGCATTGATGAGTTAAACCTTCGTCAGAACTAGTTTCATTTATTTTGTTTGAGAAAAGTAATTTCTACTTATTGAAAATATTTAAGATTTAATATTCTCCAATTAAAATATGGGATCATGTAGACACATGTCATCACCACATATTCTAATGCATGGGAATGTGATTTAAATGTTGGCTCATATTTCAATAAGTTTAAGTTTATCATTTTAATGATTTAAAGTGACTAGAAATGCCTATATAGCATTATTTTGGTACTATTCCAAAGTCACTGCATGCAAACCTAAATATTATTACATATTCAGATAGGTATGGTCAAATGTGATTTTTAAGAGTTGGAATCAACTCAAAATCTATTATGGTTGATTTTTCAAAAATATTTGAATGTGAAAACGTCTTTGTCTTGTTATTTTTTCTAGGAGAGATCTCTAACTCTAATTGATTTAAATCCAACGTGCTAGGATAGAGATTTTAATTATCTTTCTAACAAAATTGGAATAATGCATTTTGGTTAAGTAGATCTTTCTGAATTGATTTTTAAACTAGTGGACATAATTGAGTTTAAGTCTAAATATAAAAATCTAAATTTGAATTCTAGGGCCAGCGCGGGAACACTAATGAGTCGGCCCAGTTACACTCCGCAGCACAGAGGGCAGCTGACAAGCGGGGTCCACATGTCAGCGTCACAACTAAACACGAAGCGGTACAGGGCGATGTGGACCGTGCGATTAGAACCTAGATCGACGGTCATGGTTCATCATCGACGACGGACAGGTCGCCGGTGAAATTTAACCCTAGCGGCTCGGTGGGGGTCGATTAGGGGCTTACCAAGGCTCCAACTAACATGGCGATGGGGGCAATCGAACGAGGAGACGACAGCGGACTCAGGCATGGTCGCGGCGGCTCCTTGGGTGGACGAAATCGAAGGGCTCCTTCCTCCTCTGCTGTGGCGGCTCCAGTGGAAATTCAGGCGAACTAGTGCTCGAGCGGCTCTGGAGAGAGGTGGGGAATGATCAATGGTGAGAGGGGAGTGTTGGAGTGTAGAGAAATGTTGCTGGGGAGGGCTCCTTATATAGGTCGACGATGGGACCGTGCGACATGACGGTGAGCTCGTCGATGACATTGGTATAGGCTACTAGAAGCATGGGCAGGGTAGGCGGATGGTGCGCTGCTTCTTGGCGATCATCTACGACGTAATGGCGCTGCAAGGGGCAGTAGCGTTTGGTCGGGAGAGAGCGACGCTCTGCACGGCAGAGGCGGTGCTCGACGCGGTTCACGGTGGCTGCTGGTCACGCGGCGGGAAAAGGGCGTGTCTGGGAGCATGCTGGGGTTATGGCGGAGCGGCACGTGCAAGCTGGGGTCGAGGCGCGTCTTGTGCGGGCCTGTCGGGGACGGTGCTCTGGCGTGAGCTGTGCACGATGCAGAGGCAGTGGGTGCAAGCGTGCCTCGGTGGTCCAGTGCTCGGCTATGTCCGTGGGGTGGACAAGGGGTCGTGGTAGGGTGTGGTGGAGCTAGGGGATGTGCTGGTTTGGCACGGCGGTGTCTTTGGCGCGTTGTCCATGCTTGGCCGGCGGCGACCAAGAACGGGCGGCGCGCCACTATACTTCACGGCGAAAGGGGGTGCTGGTCTGGGCTGGGGTAGATGCTAGGGGGACATGGGTTAATGTGGAGACCAAATTAGTCGATGATCACTGTAGAAATAGTGAAGCTACTCTAGTGTTGATATGTGTCTGCCATGTGTTCGATAGAATGGCCACAAGAAGAATTTTTTTGAATTTTGAATTCAATTTTTTGAGGGTTCTCCACTTAAGCTTTAGATTCTAAGTTTGCTTGTAGAGGTCAAGCGGAATTCATTTGAGTGGTTTTTTAAAAGGTGGGATCTATGCACATACACTTGGTTCCATTTTCAATTGCCATTTAAATTTAGTGTTCAAATGTTTTTGTAAGATTTCAAAGTGGGCCTTGGTACATCTTTACTTGTACTAGCAAGGGGTGCAAAGATTCATAATTTTTTCTGTTTGAAAAATGAGTCCTAGGAACACCTAAAGTGGCCTAGTGGATTAAAATGGAAAAAGTGACCATTTGCATTTATTAATTCCATGTGATTTCTTTTTCTTTGGATTTTGTTTTTAAATGGTCTAGATGATGTGTCATTCACATTTAAACCATTTCACAACCATTAGAACAAACAAACATGGAAATTCCAAACAATTCTATATTAGTGCAACACTCATATGCATTCCTAATTACTTTAATGATAAAAAGTTTTTGTTAACCATAAATTGGGTTATTTGGATCTTGATAACCTTGATTAAAGATTTGGGATGTTACACGAGGTGTGGCCGGCCGAGGTAACCGTGACCAAGGCAATGCCGGTTAGAGAAATGCTACCAACGGTAATGCCGGAGAGCATGATCTCGTGGGAACAGGGCAAAATATACCTCGGCAGCAGCAACAACACGTACCTTGGCAAGAGGGAAGTGTAGGACAAGCAGCACAACAGCAAAATGCTTGCCCAGATCAGGAAAGATACAATGATGGTTATTCAGCTATGATCAACGACGGATACCCCAGACCAGATCACCACATAATAGGGTCAAGGCTGGGAAGCAGGAACTTGCAGCCGGATGATGCGAGACTGAAACTGGATAGAATTTATAGGTCGGAGCTAATTGTGGGACAAGGTCCACTGGGTCCAGCATGTTTTGGGCCCCTTATCATGAAGGAGCCGATAGTGCCGAACTTTCAACTGGCCAGAGGAACTCGAACTTATGATGGAAGTAAAAGGCTAGAAGATTGGCTGATTAATTATGCTACGGCAGTCAAGATCGCAATAGGAATTTAAGATGGGCTGTGAAATATGTGCCACAAATATTGGAAGGACCAGCGAGAGTTTGGCTGAACAATTTGCAACCAGGAAGTATTAACTGTTGGTTGGATTTTCAGGAGTTATTCGTGAGCAACTTCTCGAGCACCTACAAGAGGCCAAACAGGCCGCAATCCCTGGCGCTATGCCGGCAAAGACCAAATGAGCCAGACCCGAATTTCCTGACTCGTTGGTGCAACGTGCGTAACTCGTGCGAAGGAGTAATTGAATCACAAGCTATTGCGTGGTTCGCCTAGGGGTGTAGATATGGAAGTATGTTGTGGCAGAGGCTGCAGCGAGATATGCCAACTACTTTCGCAGAGACGATCTGGATCGCCGATTCGTATGCCTTGGGAGATCCAACGCAACCCCAGCTAATGTCGAGCGAGGAAAACGAGGAGTATTATAACCGAGATGGCACCGGATCATCAAGGAGGAATGATTTCAGGGAAAGATAAGGGATGAGCCCCAGGATTACCGATATAGCTCACAGTAGGTGGCAACGGTAGACCGGGACCAACCCAATTGCGGAGCCACTCAACGTCAAAAAACTGGAGGACAGAACTAGCAACAGAAAAACGAAGGGAATTAGCCTTGGACCCCGGAGCAGAAAAAGCAGTGGCAGGAGCAGAAAGACAGGCCGAGGTACACGTTTGAATCTATGTTGGATCAACCGTGCAAATTCCATATGCCAAGTCCAAAAAGCTTGGCGAATCATACGACCCGGCAATGTGAGTGGATGAGGAAGTTAGAGCAGGGAAGTTCGGGGAATGCTCAAGCACCTCGAAACGAAGCGCCTAGGAACGAGATACCACGGCCACCATTACTAACAGGGGAATGGACAACAACTGATGTTGCCGCCACCTCCATCGAGATATGAAAATCAGGAAAGAAGGGATGCGGTACATCAAGTAGACAATAGCCAACAACAAGGTCAGGGTTACCGCGAGAACGAAGGATGAAACGTGTACGGGGATCATCACCAAAGCTATTGCGTATTTACCTCAGAAGAAAATGACCGGAAAAGCTTGTAGCACCGACATTTGGAGGTAAACGCAATAATTTCGGCGGTAGTGAGATACATTCCCTGGGCAGATCAGGAAATTACGTGGAATAATAGGGATCACCCAAAGATCATGCCTAGCCCTAGGACTTACGCACTGGTCCTGGATCCAACATTCATTAGGCCGAATCTCAACGTAAGGTTTTCCAAGGTACTAATTGACAATGGAAGTAGTATCATGATAATGTACAAGGATACCATGCACACGTTGGGGATAACAGAGAACATGCTGCAAGCAACGAGGACCACCTTTCATGGCATTGTGCCAGGCATTTCCTATGAGCCAATTGGGAGGATCTAGGTTGATGTGTTGTTCGACACAAGAGATAATTGCTGGACTAAAAATTGGGAGTTCGAAGTGGTGAATCTAGAGAGCGCTTATCACGCGTTACTCGGCAGGCCTGCTCTGAGCAAGTTCATGGCAAGTACTCACATCAGTTACCTTAAGATGAAACTGCCCGGACCAAGGGGAGTGATAATTGTATTAGGAGACTTCCGGCGTTTGATCGAGTGCGCCTCAGCCGGATCTAATTTGGCCGAGTCACTCGTGATAGCTCAAGAAAAAGGAAGATACTAGAGGTAGTGGCATTGGCTCAGTCCGCGCAATAGCTTATGCAGGCACTGACCAACCCGCATGGGAGCATGTCATTCCAAGCAACCAAGGACACAAAGAAAGTACCAATCGATGATCAGTTCCCAGAGCGCACCGTAACCATTGGTGCCGGGTTAAGCAGCAAATAGTAAAGCGAGCTCGTCAACTTCCACTGTGAGAATCGGGATATCTTTGCTTGGTCTACTCAAGACCTGCAAGGTGTACCGAGGGAGTTGGCTGAGCACTCATTGAACGTAAGACCCGGGGCTAAGCCGGTAAAGCAGCCTCTCTGGGGTTTCACAGAAGACAGAAGGAAAGTTATTGGGGATGAAATATCTAGGCTCCTAGCGGTCGGATTTATCATGGAAGTACTCTATTCGGATTGGCTCTCTAGTCCGGTGCTGGTGGAAAAGAAGAAAGATCATCCGAACGTGGCCGTGGTATGGCGGATGTGCATTGACTACACAAACCTAAACAAGGCGTGTCCCAAAGATCCATTTCCACTCCCTAGAATAGATCAAGTCATATACTCGTCAACCAGATGTGAACTATTGACATTCATTGACGCGTATTCTGGTTTCCACCAGATACCCCTGAATCCGGATGATCAAATAAAAACTTCATTTATTACCCCGTACGGGGCTTATTGCTATCGCACTATGCCGTTTGGACTACATAATGCAGGAGCAACATACCAACGATGCATGCAAAAATTCTTATATGACCAAATAGGTCGGAATGTGCAAGTTTATGTGGATGATGTGGTGATAAAGACCAAGGAAAGAAATACGCTCCTTGATGATATCCGACAAACATTCGTGAACTTAAGAAGGTTCCGAATGAAGCTAAACCCACAGAAGTGCACTTTTGGTGTGCCCGCTGGAAAGTTACTCGGTTTTCTGGCGTCCAGTCGAGGTATCAAAGCTAACCCGACAAAAAACCGGCCCATAGAGAGAATGAAACTGCCAAAATGCCTTAACGATGTACAGAAGTTCACTGGTTGCCTGCCATCGTTAATCAGGTTCATATGTCGGTTGGGAGAGAAGGCCTTGCCCCTTTACCAACTAATGAAAAAGGTAGACAGATTCACATGGATGCCACAGGCGGACCTTGCGTTTCGAGAATTAAAGAAGATGTTATCTACTGCTCCGATCCTAGCAGCATCACTACCCAAGGAGCTAATGTTGCTCTACGTAGCCACGACCAACCGAGTCGTAAGTGCAGTAATCGTAGTGGAGCATGAGGAAGAAGGAAAGTCGGTGCAAAGGCCGGTGTATTATCTGAGCGAGGTATTGTCAGTTTCAAAACAGAACTACCCTCACTATCAAAAGATGGCGTACGACGTATCTATGTCGGCCAAGAAACTCAAACACTATTTTGAGGAACACCCCGTCATGGTGATATGTAAGGCACCCATTTCAGAGATTATGAGTAACAAAGATGCAAGTGGCCAGATAGCAAAATGGGAAATCGAGTTAGCTCCATATGCGCCACAATTTGACAGAAGGGATTCTATCAAGTCGCAAGCTGTGGCGGATTTCTTTGTGGACTGGGCTGAAATGCAATACAAGCCACCTCTGCCGGACTCCAATTATTGGTGAATGCACTTCGATGGATCAAAACTGAAAGATTGGTTGGGCGCCGAAGTAGTGCTTACCTCGCCCAAGAAGGATCAACTGAAATATGTCCTTCAAATCCACTTGAGTGCCTCGAATAATGTGGCACAGTACGAAGCATTGGTACATGGTCTGAAACTAGCAAAAGAAGTAGGGATACGTCGGATACAATGCTTTGGAGATTCCGATTTGGTGGTGCAGCAAGTGTCTAGAAATTGGGATTCCTTGGTTGGTAACATGGCCCTATACAGGTTCCATGTTCAAAAGATAAGTGGATTTTTGGAGGGGTGTGAGTTCCATCACATACCTCGGATTGAAAACGAGGCAGCAGATACGCTGTCCAAGTTAGGCTCGTCCCGGCAGCCAATCCTGCCAAGTGTTACTTTGGAGCACCTGATAAAACCATCTATCATGCCCTCACCCGAATCAGATTCAATCTATATCCCGGCAATCTCCGGATCAGGAGCTGCACCTATGGAGATAGAGTGGGGAAACACCTCAGCAAACCCGACTGCCTCAGCAAACCCGGGGACTGATCAGCCTGATCCGGCATGATTTATGTCGGTGGATGCGATGGAATTTGATGAGGAACCATTTCCCATTCGGACTATACCATCTTGGGCCAAGCCGTTATTTGATTTCTTGAAAGAAGGAGTTTTGCCGGATGATGAGATACTCTCACGGTAGATCCAAAGAAGAGCAAATGCCTGTACTATTATCAATGCCGAGTTATACAAAAGAAGTGTGACCACAGTGCTGCAGAGGTGTGTTGACCCGGAGGAAGGACTTGACAGTCTCCGGGATATTCACCAAGGGGAATGTGGCCACCATGCCTCCTCAAGGGCATTAGTGGCAAAAGCTTTCTCGCATGGATTTTATTGGCCTAGTGCTTTGGAGCAAGCAGAGGACTTGGTGATAAAATGCAATGGCTGTCAAAGATATGCCACAAAAACACATCTACCAATGTCGGAGCTGAAAACTATCCCCATTACCTGGCCATTTGCTGTATGGTGCCTAGATATGGTAGGGCCATTTAAGCCGGCTAAAGGAGGGATGACCAATATCCTAGTCATGGTTGACAAGTTCAGCAAATGGATTGAAGTGAAACTAATTCGGAAATGCGACGGGGCAACAGTAAAATTCCTCAAGGATATAATCCTAAGATATGGATATCCCCACAGCATCATAATGGATAATGGAACAAATTTCGCTGAAGGAGTATTTGCGAGGTTCTGCCAAGAAAAGAAAATTCGGCTAGATGTCGCCTCAGTTGCCCACCCTGCATCGAACGGGAAAGTGGAAAGATCCAACAGACTGTATTGTCCGGGATAAAACCCCGGCTCATAGAGCCACTGCAAAGATCAGCGGGGTGCTGGATAGAAGAACTACCAGCGGTACTGTGGAGTTTAAGAACAACTCTGAATTGATCAATAGGCTATACGCCATTCTTTCTGGTATATGGGGCAAAAGCTATATTACCAGCCGACATAGAGCATGATTCGCCAAGGGTCACCCAAAATACAGAAGCCGAAGTGCGCGAAGCCCGACAAAATGATGTTGATCTGCTGGAAGAAGCAAGAGAACTGGCATTGTCCAGATCCGCCATATATCAGCAAAACCTCCAACGCTATCATAGCCGAAAAGTAAACCCTCGAGTCTTTCGGGAAGGTGACCTGGTACTGCGGTTGATACAGCGCACTGCTATCATGCATAAGTTATCCCCTCCATGGGAAGGACATTTCACTGTAAGCAAAGCCTTGCACAATGATTCCTACTATCTTATTGATGCACAGCCCCAGGAAAAGAACAAGGCGGATAGGTCCGGAGAGGAATCTAAGTGACCGTGGAATGTAGCACTACTTCGTCCTTTATACACCTAACAAAGAGGTGAATGTATATGAGCTACTCATATGTCGGTATGTATATCGGCAATGAGCCTATTAATAAAACTTTGGCACCCCAAGCAGAGACTCGGGGACTGCTGTAAAAATTGCCTCTCTTGTTTTTGCATTTTTTATGTCGGCTGGGTTAAGTCGCTTATATCTTAGTCGGATTAGTAATGTGTGAGCACCAAAAACTCAAATCTTTGACTTTGCTACTATCCAACAAGAATTGGCTTCATGTAAAGCAAGAGAACAAGTTTGGAATGGCAAAGCACATGAAAAACGACTAAGATCAAGAACTTAAGCGGGCCGACATTGGTTTTCTAACTAACCCTTGGTTTATTGCATTTATCTAATGCCGGATCATTTTGAGCTAATCTCAAAGTTTCAAGTATTGTTAAATCAATTTTTTGAATCGTGGACTCGTAAGTCAAGAAACCGAATCAAGGTAGACACGAGCCGAGTCAAAAATAGGAGGAACAAGAACACGAAACTCGGGGACTTTGCCCATGATAATCCAGCATTAAGAACATAGTTCAACACAATGAATTGTAGCACAACCAAACCAAAGTACGTAGATACATTTCTACCTGGCATTCCGGGGATCTGACAAATATGATAATTGTTTTTAAGGAGTAGGAGCAGCAGTTGAGTCATCAGCCGAAGAAGGAGGTACTTCAGAATGTGGGGGAGGGGCATTAGCCTCAGCTTTGGCCTCGGAATTGTCCTCGCCGTCCTACGGGTCTTCAACCTCCTCACCAAGCTCATAGGCCTCACCCTCACTTCCTTCATCCTCCTCTCCAGAAGCAGCTTCATCATCAAGAACGTCGAAATAGCTTGGCCCCTTGTTCCAAGCATGGCAGAAGGAGTACTGGATGAGCTTGTTGCCACAGGCTTTGCAGCGCATGATCCAATCTAGATCTTCGCACCACTTAGACCCGGTGCGCATGCGAGTGAGCAACCCTAGATCAATTCCTTCATACCATGAAAGAACAAACTGCAAGGCAATGTCAGCCCCAGCCCATGCGGCAGATTTGCGCCACAGAAGCAGCTGCGTATCGAACTCCATTAATTTGACTATGAAAGCCGAGCCTCTTTTTGGAATGGTTTCACCGGGCCAGAGTGAGCCGAACAATCGTGTTACCACCGGTATAATATCTGCGCCATGGTTCTTCACTACCTCAAGGTGAGCGGTGAGGCTTGCTAATAGATCCTCCGCATTATACGGGATTGGCTCGGCACCAGGGGAAGCAAGAATACTATGTTGTTCGCGGGACCGGGTTATGGCAGCGGCACCGAGCGTATCGCTTTCTGGAAATTTCCCTGACAACAGAGCAGAAGAAACAATAACTAAGAGCACAAAATCTGGAGAAATGAAAGTTAAGCAAGGGCAGAACACTGACGAGCAATCTGGAAGAGGAGTCGCTGAAGCTTGGATTCGATGTTGGCGCTGTGGGCCTAGAGTTTCTCGTATTCGGTGGTCACCGACGTAAGCTTGACGTCGGCTTCTTGCAATAATCTCTTGTCCTTGGAGATTTTCATGGTTAAACGCTCTTTCTCCTTGGCAAACTCCTGCTTAACCTTCTCCAATTTGGACTTATTGAGGCCCTTGAGCCTCTGAATTTCGGCATTCAACCGAGTAACTTCTGAGTCCCGGAGCTCCAACCGAGCTATCTCTTCATCCTTTTTCTTTAGCTCAGCCTCATGCTTCCCTGCTTGTTCGAGGAAATGGGTCATCATTTCAGGCATACTAACACTATCCTCGAGAGCAACTACGGCAATGTAATGATCCGGAGGACCCAAAGTATAAGTGTCCACCGGATAAAGGAAGGAAAGTATAGTGATCGTGTGAAGGGGATAAAAATTACCTTTGATTTCAGCCAGATTCTTCCGCATAATGATGTTCTCGGCTTCAACCTCGGCTGCATGGTTTGAATAAAAAATTACTACGGATCATAGACAACTCCAAGGAATGAAAATGGAAGAGTGAAAAGTCTAAATGAGGAACATTACACTTCTTCTGGTGATCCTCCAAGAGTTTACCATAACGTGCTTGAACGTCTTTATAGGAGTCCAGCAGGCGCTGGAACTCAGCGGATCGGTGGTTAGTGGTAATCTGAAATAAGCAAGGCAATGGCAAAGTTCAAAGGCAAAGTAAAAATAATTTGAAGTCTACAAGAACCGGGCCATGCGGAACTTAACCCGGCTCTAGGTGTGTGCATATTCGAGCTCTACAAGATCCGGGCCAAGTGGAACTTAACCCGGCTCTAGGTGTGTGGATATTCAAAGTCTTCAAGATCTAGGCCAAGCAGAACTTACCCCGACTCTAGGTGTGTGGATATTCGAGCTCTACACGATCCAGCCCAAGTGGAACTTAACCCGGCTCTAGGTGTGTGGATATTCGAAGTCTACAAGATTCGGGCCAAGTGGAACTTAACCCAGCTCTAGGTGTAGATATTCGAAGTGTCCACGATCCAGGCCAAGGGAACTTAACCCGGATCTTGGTGTGTGGATATTCGAAGTCTACAAGATCCGGGCCATGTGGAACTTAACCCGGCTCTACGTGTGTGGATATTCGAAGTGTCCAAGGTCCGGGCCAAGGGAGCTTAACCTGGCTTTAGGTGTGTGGATATTCGAGCTGTACAAGATCCGGGCCAAGGTAACTTAACCCGGCTCTAACTATGCTAAAATTTGACATTGCTACGGACAAAAACTAGTTCTATAAGGAGCATCCGACGGAATAACAAGTTATTCCTCGGAGGCTCGGGGACTAGGGGCTATGTCTACAAGTGCTCAGTTATACAAGGTGCCAACAGCAGAGGAAAAGTGTTACCTCCATCATCCGGCCAGCTAAAGAGATAGCCTTGGCAGCGGAGTTCATCTGTGCACTGAACTCGGCTGGGCCGTACTTCTCCAGCAGATCATCTTGCGGGTCGACGAATTCTGCATTGTTCCAGCTCTTCACATACTCAAGGAGCAGTGGACTGTAACTTTCACCACTAGGACAGTAGTTCGCCATAAGACCTTTGACGTGGCCCTCTCACCTGGCGGATTGGGCTGCAGCAGGGCTAGTATGAAGAACCAGCTGCCTGCTACCCTCTGACCCTGTGGCGGTAGACCCAAACAAGATCCCTTTAGTTGACCCGGTAGCCTTTTTGAGCTTGCCGGGTGAAGCCTAGGGAGCTGGATGGAAGATATCTGCAACTGAGGGAGTTGACCCGAAGGGAGCTGACGGGGCCTTCCTCTTGGGAGGCTTGGTGGAGGCTTTGGCTGTTGCTGCTGGTGCTGTTACTGCTGCTGCTAGTGCTGGTGCTGGTGCGGCTGGTGAGGCTGTTGCTGGTGTTGGTGCTGGTGCTGCTGGTGCTACTGCTGTTGTTGTTGCTGATGCTACTGGTGTTGGAAACACTAGGGAACAAGAACTTGTTGGGGGCGGTGCCGATGAAACTGGCACCTCATGACTTGGCGCTGAGGCCGAAGAAGAATTAGGGATATCCGGCATCGCCGTACCTAGAGCCGCCCTGCTACCCCCATGCCGACATTTCCCTCCTTATGACGAGGTGGGCTATGGTCAGACGCAGCCGCGGAGCCCACTTGAATAGGGCTGAGCGGGCGAATATCGTCATTGCGAGGGGAGAAGGGCTGCTCGGGATTTGGGAGGCTATGTGTAACTACCTCGGTGAATTATGCTCTTAGTTAATGCCTGGATGAACGAAAGTGGTTAAAATAGTATGGTGGGGCCCAGGGCCACTCACGGCAGACCTTTCGGCCGTCCTAACCACTTTCAGACATCGGGACAAGAACGAGCGGCGTAATCGGCAGGCGAAGGGATCAACTACATACACAAATGGGTATGTATGCAAGCCACATACAACAGTCCTCAGAGCCATTCCATCTAAAAGAAATAGAAATATTGCAATGCCATACGGCAAGATCCAAATGTCCTATATAGATATAATAATTTAGGATAGCTCCTCATACATCACACATCAGAGTATCAGGCGGAACTGGAAAACAAGATCCGAGTACGGATAAGAAGCAAATTGGCATAAGATGCCCCATAAATAAACACACCCCGCCCACAGATCACACGGATCCCCGTTCCCGGAATCTCTATACCGAATGATCGTTGCCAACATCATCTGTCTCTTCCACCCAGTATCCATCTTGCGGGTACACCTGTTCATATGAATCAAACAATTTATCGTGTGAGACCCTAGGGGTACTCAACAAGTCTTTATGCCGCTAAAGGGGACACAACCTGGGGTGACGCAATTGCAGCAAAAGATAATACCTAACAATTCTACAGATACTCGCTAACCTTCCGCCTAACCAATGATAGACGGAAGTCCGTGAATTAAGAACAACAGTTATAATAGTATAATTAACAGATCCATCCTCCTCCTCGCTTACCAACGAGGAAGCAGACGAACAACCCCCATCATCCGTTGGCAGTTTTATTAACCATTCCATGAGTATTGCACTATTTACTAGTCAAGTACTTAGTCAACTTAAAAGCAGTACTTTAATTATACTTGTCTATGATCGAGAAACTGTGCTCCAAGTCGTCCATGACCGCGGACACGGCTTTCAGAAAGATTTACCCTGCAGGGGTGCACGAATAGCAACACACACTCGATCAACCTCGGAAAAACCAAATCAAAACCCAACGAGGCATTCACGACAAAGCAATCACAGGATTCAGAAATATTTTAGGGGGCCACCCCATTAAGCTACCCGCAACGAAGTTGGCCGGCTCCGAGACGGACCCAAGGTTTGTGTGGACGGCGGTAAACGACTGGACACCCGAAAATGTGACTGGGCTTGTCGATACAGCGAAAACGTGTCACGATCCAAAACAGTATAGGTGCTCCTCGCACAATCTTAAATAAAGCAGTAACATGGCATAAGTACAGGATAGTAATAAAGCCCCAAACTATTTGTGGCCCCAAGAAATAAGAATGAATCAAGCTCTAGCTCAGGGGGGGTCTATAAGGCCTCCCGGATGTGGATAGTGCGAATAGTCAAGGAACAGGAATGAAGTACTCGGGGTCCTACGGGACACAAGTGAGCATGAAAAACCAAATAGAAGATATTGCTCACCGGTGCCTCTTTCATTAGTTATCCCATTACTACTCAGGTTATGTTGTTTAGGTACCTCGTTATTCCTCAGACACTCACATACCCTACACATGCTTTTCTACGACTCGCATGGCTCAAACAACTCCTGTAGTAATGGCTCATGGGACCGGAACAAGCTTGGTGTGGTTTAAAAGTAAAGGCTATGCAGTACTTGGGATTCAATTTAATGCAATCGCGACTCAATGATGCAAGAATAAGATAGAGGCAATAGGTACTGTATGTATGCAAGCATGTGGTAGTGCTTGCCTGGCAGCTCAGTTGAAGCGAGAGATGGATCTGGGTAGTACTCCTGTGATTCCTGGTAATTCTCCTGCTGGGCGTCTATTCGAAGAAGAACCAAACAAACAAGGGCCAACATAAATAAAGTGCACAAGCATATGAATTAAAATGCAACAGGCAACCAAGCATGCCATGATGAATAATGCACAAATTACATGGCATTAAAGTAGCATGGCAAAGGTGAGGTGTGGATACAAGAACTAAAGCATTTTATTATTTATTTAACCAAGTTTTATTGCCATAAACAGTTCAGATTTTTATTAATGACATGATGCATGCTTCAATTCAGAACAAGGAATTCATAAATAGAACGGGCTCGTCGCGCTGATCGATTTAGACATATTATTTGCCAAATTTGGAGTTATAAAACAAAAGTTATTAATTAATTAAGAGAAAGGGCATTTTATTGTAATTTTAATCATCTCGAAATTTTAAAGTGTTCAAACATTATTTTGAAGGGCATATTTGAATTCCTCACATTTTTCTGATTCCAAAACATATATTACATGTATTATTTGGATTTGTATTTTAAAAATTATTTGAATCTGAATTGAATTTGAATTTAAATCAATTAGAAAAAGGTTTAATTTAAAACAGACTCAGGAAAATACTTTTGTTACTCAGGCGAAATCAGCCCCAGTCACTGACGGGTGGGCCTGGTGCTGACTGGGCCACACGCGCGGGAAAAATCTTTTGTCACCTCGGGTTGGGCTAGCCACTGTGTCTGCGGGGTGGGCCAACTGGCGCAGGCCCACGTGACAGCGGCGAGGGAGACAGGGGCTGACAGGTGGGGCTGGGGCTGGAGTGCGGGTTGCGGCCGGGAAAAGCCGAGGGGTTTTTTGCAAGATGGTCAGGGTGGCTGGCAGGTGGGGCCGCTAGGAGCGCGGGTTGCGGGAATCAAAAAGGTGGGGGGCTTTTTGTAAGATGACCACGGCCCGGTTACTGTTTTTCTTCTCCCTCGTCTGGCGAGGGAAATCGGCGCGCGGCGCGAGCGGGGTTCGATCCTGGGACGCGGGCGTGCGAGCGGAGGGTGCTAACCGGTGCGGCTGGCTCGGGTAGTTGATAGGGAGGTGGGCGCGGGCTAGATAAGGGGCTGTGCGGCGCGGGGAGGCTGGCAGACTACGACGAACGGCGCGCACGGCGGGCGTTCGACGAAAAGAACGGCGGCGCTAGGGCGGTACGGCGAGGCGGACCGTGTCAGAGGGAAAGAGATGCTCACCGCGGGCTCGTCGGCGGGCTCGGATCGGCGCGAGGAGCGGCGGGGCGTCGAGATCGCTGGCGCCCAGAACTAGGGTTTGCAGTAGTGCGGCGAGGTACTGGCGGTGCTGGGGAGCTCCTCGTCCAAGTCAGCGTGTACGGGGAGCAGCAGGGCGGTCCTCTCGGTCTCCCAGGCCACCTCCAGGTCGAGCTGCACGGCAGGATCGACGGGGACGAGGTGGGTCTAGCGGCGAGCGGCGGCAGGGGCTGTCGTCAGGGAGGAAGAAGGAGAAGAAGAGGGGCAGCTCTGGGCAGATCTGGGAGAGGCTAGAGAGGCGTGGGGAGGAAGGAAAAGTGAGAGGGAGAGAGGAGGAAGGTAGGCGGGGCACGGCAGAGATAAAGGTGGCCTCGGTGCCACCTTTTCTCTCCTTTCTCCTTGAGCACGTGCTCGGCCGGCTGGGGCTGGACCTGGGGCTGCAGGTGGACCAGGCCGGGGAGAGGGACAGGTAGGTGGGGCTAGCTCAGCCGAGAGGGAAAGAAAGGAGGGGAGGGGTAGCTCGGCCAAGTAGACATGGCTAGGGTTAGGGTTTAGCTAGGGTTAGGGAGAGGGCTAGGGTTAGCTGAGGTGGGGCCAGGGGAGAGGGTCAGGTGGTGCCCATGTTAGAGAGAGAGGGGTGTGAGAGAGAGAGGTAAGGTGGAGCTAGGGTTTAGTAGAAGTAGGGTTATGAGGAGGATTAAGAGAGTGGCTAGGTTTAGATTATTTTTAGGTTTTTAGATTTTACTTTTTGTTTATGAGGCCATACCAAGAAGAACCATAGGGCTTGATCTTGCAAGAGCTAATGTGGAGGAGAAACAATAAAGAAGGAGGAAGAAAAGAATTAGGTGGAAAAGGCCACATATGGATCATGCATGGAGGATTGAAAATAAGAGGAAAAGGTATGGATGAGATCAAGAGGATGGTGGAATGGTAGGAGGTGGTTTCCCCAAGATAGGATCCCTTAAAACCAAAGGAAAACCAAAGGAGAGAAAGGTGGTGAAGAATTGTGCATGGCCCATGCAAAAATAATAATGCCTTTATTTATTTGTGAAAAAAATATTAATATAATGGCATTACTCTATGCATATCCAAGAAGTGGAGATAAAACCAAGCACAAGAATTTAGAGGATTTCATCCACCCCAAACTACATGAGCTAGAATTAAAATATCAAAGGGAAAAGAAATACAAGCTCATGGTTAATGGGATGGTGGAATTATAAGGTGGTTGAAGAGAAAGGTGGTGGAATTGAAATAAAAGATATGCCCGTAACTCAACTTGGGCATTGAATAATATATCAATAACCAAATACAATATCAAGAGGAAAATACAATTAATAATGCATATGAGAGAAAAACCAAAAGACAGAGGGTTTTATATGATGCTCAAATGCAAGGTGGCATGATGACATGAGCATGATATCATTATGATGCAATAATAATATATATGAAGTAGCCAATATCTTACTAGGACAAGTAGCATTACAATTGTTAGACAATTGGGGTACTACAACTCTCCCCCACTAAACAGGAATCTCGCCCCGAGATTCTAGGAAGAAGAAGACTCAAAGAGGGTAGGATACTTGGCACGGAGCTCATCTTCACGTTCCCAGGTGGCTTCATCAAAGGAATGGTGCGACCACTGCACCTTACAGAACTTGATGGACTTGTTGCGAGTCCTTCTTTCTGCGACTATAAGAATTTTTATGGGGTGTTCTTGATAAGACAGATCTTCTTGGAGATTAATGAGTTCATGGTCCACGGTCCTGCCGGGATCCTTGAAGCACTTCTTGAGTTGAGAGATGTGAAAAACATCATGGACTTTGAGTTGTTCAGGGAGCTCAAGAGCATAAGCAACTTCTCCTCTTCTTCCACGAATTTTGAAAGGACCGATGTATCTAGGAGCCAGCTTTCCTTTGATACCAAAGCGGTGCGTGCCTCTCATGGGAGTGACACGAAGGTAAATGAGATCACCAGGGACATACTCCATGTCTGTGTGCTTTCTGTCATAATTGCTCTTCTGGCGACTTTGAGCAATCTTCAGATTTTCAAGAATGATGTGAACTTTGTCCTCCGCTTGAGTTACAATGTCGGGGCCAAACAATATTCTTTCACCTGCGCCCGACCAACCAATCGGAGTTCTGCATTTGCGCCCATAGAGAGCCTCAAATGGTGCCATCTTTAGACTTTTCTGGAAGCTGTTGTTGTAAGAGAATTCAGCATAAGGAAGACATTCTTCCCACTTCATGCCAAAAGAGATAACGCAAGCACGGAGCATATCTTCCAGAATCTGATTGATCCTTTCAACTTGTCCTTGCGACTGAGGGTGGTAAGCTGTGCTGAAGTTTAGCTTTGTTCCCAAAGCATTTTGGAAACTTCCCCAGAACTTGGAAGTGAAGATGCTTCCACGGTCTGAACTGATCTCAAGAGGAACTCCATACAGAGAGACAATTCTGTTGATATAGAGTTCAGCCAACTGAATTGCAGAAATTGTTTCCTTGACTGGTAAGAAGTGAGCTACTTTGGAAAGCCTGTCAATGACAACAAAGATTGCATTGTTGCCTTTCTGCGACCTTGGAAAACCAGTGATGAAGTCCATCTCTACTTTCTCCCATTTCCATTCCGGAGGCTTCAATGGCTGTAGAAGACCGGAAGGTTTCTGATGGACATCTTTAACTCTGCGACAAACATCACACTCTGAGACATACTTGGTACAATATCGTTTCAAACCAGGCCACCAATATTGTGTTTTTAAATCCATGTACATCTTAGTGCTTCCAGGGTGGATAGAAAGAACAGAATCATGCGCGTCCTTGAGTACTTGCTCTCTTAAACCTGGGTAGTTCGGAACAAACATCTGGTGTTCAAAGAAAAGAGTACCTTGGTCGTCAACGTGGATGGACTCATACTTCGGAAGTTGAATGTTGGAGATGATCTTTTTAGTGTAAGGATCCCCAAGCTGAATGGAACGGACCTTTTCTTCCAAGAGGGGTGTTGCTAGAAGGTTCAGAAGATAACCTTGATCCACAATTTCAAGGTTGAGCTTGTGGAATTCCTCGCACAAGAGAGGCTGTTGTTCTTGCACCATGAGGTTGTTGACATAAGCTTTTCGGCTGAGAGCATCTGCCATGAAATTATCTTTGCCCGGGGTGTAGTTGATGGTCAAATCGAAATCATTGATTGTTTCAATCCACCTCCTCTGACGAAGGTTGAGATCAGGCTGTGTGAATATATACTTGAGACTCTTGTGATCAGAAAAGATCTCACAACGGTTGCCAAGCAAGTAATGCCTCCATACTTTCAAAGCAAAGACAACTGCTGCGAGTTCGAGGTAATGTGTAGGATAGTTGATCTCATGCGTCTTCAACTGACGAGATGCATAAGCAACAACTTGCTTTTCTTGCATAAGGACCGCACCCAATCCTTGCAATGAAGCATCACAGAAAATCTGGAAAGGCTTTGATGTATCTGGAGGAACCAAGACTGGAGTGGAAGTGAGCTTCTCTTTGAGTGTTTCAAAGCTTGCTTGACATGCAGGAGTCCAAAGATATTTCTTGCCTTTCTTGAGGAGATCGGTAAGAGGCTTCGCAATCTTTGAGAAGTTTTGAACGAAGCGACGACAGTAACTGGCCAAGCCAAGGAAACTCCGGACTTCTTTGACATTTCTGGGTGGAAGCCAGTCCATAATTGTCTTAATAGTTTCTGGGTTGACGGCAATGCCCTTGGCAGAGATGACGTGACCAAGGTAGGTGACTTGAGGCAGCCAGAATTCACACTTGGAGAACTTTGCATACAGGCGGTTCTCACGAAGCTTGTTTAGGACACACCGAAGGTGTTCTTCATGTTCTTCTTTTGACTTAGAATAGACTAGAATGTCATCCAGATAGACCACAACGAACTTATCCAAATACTCCATGAAAACCGAGTTCATGAGCCTCGAGAAGGTGGCAGGTGCATTGGTGAGACCGAAAGACATGACCGTGTACTCATACAGGCCATAGCGGGTGGTGAAAGCTGTTTTAGGAACATCTTCCTTGCGAATCTTGATTTGATGGTAACCACTTCTCAAATCAAGCTTAGAGAATACCACAGCTCCAGCTAGCTGATCAAAGAGATCATTAATCCGCGGAAGGGGATATTTATTCTTGATGGTTTTAGCATTGAGTGCCCGATAGTCAACACAAAGTCTATCAGTCTTGTCTCGCTTCTTCACAAAGATGGTTGGACTACCCCAAGAAGAAGTACCGTGCTGAATGAAACCCAACTTCTCTTGTTCATCCAACTGACGCTTAAGTTCAGCCAACTCAGCAGGACCCATTTTATAAGGCTGTTTGGAGATAGGAGCGGTGCCAGGTTCAAGTTCAATGACAAACTCAACCTCACGATCCGGAGGCATACCTGGCAACTCTTCAGGAAAAACATCTGGAAACTCACAAACTACAGGAACACTCTGAATACCTTCCATAGCATCATCATTCAGAGCCACCAGAGAATAAAGCTGAATTGCAGGAGTCAGACTTGGAGAATAGACTATATGGCCTTCAGGAATTTTCAGAGAAACCGAACGTTCAGCACAATCAATCACATCTGCATTTCCTGTCAACCAATCCATGCCCAAGATAACATCAATATCAGAATTGCCCAGAATAATTAAGGAAGCCGGAAACGAAGAGCCACCAATCTCAATTTGATTGCCATGGCTGATATGAGCAGCCCTCATGTTTGACCCAGGAGATTGTACCACAAGACGGTGTAATAAAGGAACCATAGCCAGATCTTGCTCATGAGCAAACTTGTGAGAAACAAAAGAATGCGAAGCACCAGAATCAAACAAAACTCGTGCAGGAACTGAGTTAACAGGAAGCAACTCCAGGTGCATGCTCAGCTTGAGCGGCGTTGACACAGTTGGCATGAGCAACCGTAGACCCCGGCTTAGTGTTGATGTTGAGAGCCTGAGGTGGAGGTGCACGAATCATAGGAGCACTTGCCGCAGGTCTTGGAGGTGGTGGTAGGAGAGCTTTGTTGTTCATTGGACAATTCCAGTGCTGATGCCCAGTGTTTCCACAAGTATAGCAAGCACCCGGTGGACGTGGAGCAAGGTAGCCAGGGACTCCGCCAGGCGCTCCACGGTAGTTGTGCTTGTAGCCCTTGGGAGCCGCAGTGAAGGAGTTTGGTGGCCTTGGTGCATAGCTTGACGGTCTTGTTGGAGCAGGGAGCGATGGTGGGGTGTTAGGAACCCAGACACGACGCTTAGAAGGAGCTGTCATAGCAGAAGAGCTTGCTGTATCACGGCTGTGTTTCTTTGACTCCTCAAACACTTGCCTACTTGCTTCTTCCTGCAGAGCTATGTGCTGAAGTTCCAGGAAAGATGCCGGCCTTGCATGAGTGATTGCATATTTGATGGAAGCATTGAGGCCTTGCCGAAACCTCTTTTGCTTCTTCTTGTCATCAGAGATCTCATCGCCACCATACCGAGAAAGATTCATGAAGTTTCTGATGTAGGTGTTGACATTGTCAGTGCCCTGCTTGAGGTTGAGAAACACTTCCTTCATCCTTTCCATGACAATTTCTGACAGATATTACTCCTTGAAAGCAGCAGTGAACCGCTCCCAAGTAGGCTGAAAACCAGAAAGATCTGCCTTGAGGTAATTTTCCCACCAGAGAGCTGCATCTCCCTTCAGAAGGTGAGTGGCACATTTGACCTATTCTTACTCGAGAACATCCGCAGTCATCAGCAATCTTGACACTTCACGAAGCCAATCATCCGCATCAAGTGGCTGATCAGACACCTCAAATTGGCGTGGGTTGAACTTGAGAAAACTCTTGATGTCTCCTCGCTTGGGAGGTGGAGGTAGCGGAACAAACTCATTCCTCCTCACGCTTTCCTCGAAGCGCTACTGGTTCTGCTGCATAGTGCCCAAAACATTTGCAATACTTGCCAAAGCGGCCCCAAGTTCAGGTGGTATATCCTCCTCAGAACGGCGTGGTGGTGCCATCCTGTGATTGATATAAAACACAAGTCAGTACTATAATGGAGAATGATAATAATCCAAAATAGTACCAAAATGGAATTAATCAAGATTAAAGAATGCAATTCATGGAGGTGATATTAAAATATCAACAAAGTTCAAGGCAACTAGAAGATATTAAGCATAACACACACGACTGAACAAGGAGTGCGGTATACAACTAACAAAGAAATTTTTTCCACAAATTTCGGCATTAAAATACCACTAAATGCGCAAAACCACTTAACGAATCAAGATCAGTAACTCTACTAGTTCAATATAGAAAAGCAAATGACAAAAGTAGTGGTATGGTCGCGACTCCATCCCGCACTCAAATCATTACTCCGCACATGAATCAGTAAAACACATATCCCAACAACTTCTTCTTAAGATAAACCTAAAGATTGTTAACTACGGAAAAGAACACCCCAACAAGATAACATCGGATAACAAAGAGTAAGATAGATCGCATCGGTGTACAACGAATCAGAATAGATCGCGTCGGTTTACAAAGGACTGTCGGTAGGGAATGTACCAACAGTTGATAACCAAAAGGCAGATAGTGATAACATTTGGATGCAACAGATAGACAAGGAATTCACACAAACACACAAACACACACACAAACACAACCTATGGTACTACGGAACCCAGAACACGTGAATCCTAGTTTGAATTTTAGAAGAGGATTGAAAACGTTACACTTCCTTACCAGAAAAGGGTGGGTGGGTGGGTAAGAAGAAAAATGGAAGCAGTCCTACTCTCACGTTTTGTTTTTCCCTAGTATACATAACTACCAAAAATATTTGCTAGACTGACAACGACCATTTTGGCTGAGACCCTGAAGGGCGGGACAACTCTGATACCAATTGTAACTACCTCGGTGAATTACGCTCTTAGTTAATGCCTGGATGAACGAAAGTGGTTAAAATAGTACGGTGGGGCCCAGGGCCACTCACGGTAGACCTTTCGGCCGTCCTAACCACTTTCAGACATCGGGACAAGAACGAGCGGCGTAATCGGCAGGCGAAGGGATCAACTACATACACAAATGGGTATGTATGCAAGCCACATACAACAGTCCTCAGAGCCATTCCATCTAAAAGAAATAGAAATATTGCAACGCCATACGGCAAGATCCAAATGTCCTATATAGATATAATAATTTAGGATAGCTCCTCATACATCACACATCAGAGTATCAGGCGGAAGCGGAAAACAAGATCCGACTATGGATAAGAAGCAAATTGGCATAAGATGCCCCATAAATAAACACATCCCGCCCACAGATCACACGGATCCCCGTTCCCGGAATCTCTACACCGAATGATCGTTGCCAACATCATCTGTCTCTTCCACCCAGTATCCATCTTGCGGGTACACCTGTTCATCTGAATCAAACAATTTATCGTGTGAGACCCTAGGGGTACTCAGCAAGTCTTTATGCCGCTAAAGGGGACACAACCTGGGGTGACGCAATTGCAGCAAAAGATAATACCTAACAATTCTACAGATACTCGCTAACCTTCCGCCTAACCAATGATAGATGGAAGTCCGTGAATTAAGAACAACAGTTATAACAGTATAATTAACAGATCCATCCTCCTCCTCGCTTACCAACGAGGAAGCGGACGAACAACCCCCATCATCCGTTGGCAGTTTTATTAACCATTCCATGAGTATTGCACTATTTACTAGTCAAGTACTTAGTCAACTTAAAAGCGGTACTTTAATTATACTTGTCTATGATCGAGAAACTGTGCTCCAAGTCGTCCATGACCGCGGACACGGCTTTCAGAAAGATTTACCCTGCAGGGGTGCACGAATAGCAACACACACTCGATCAACCTCGGAAAAACCAAATCAAAACCCAACGAGGCATTCACGACAAAGCAATCACAGGATTCAGAAATATTTCAGGGGGCCACCCCATTAAGCTACCCGCAACGAAGTTGGCCGGCTCCGAGATGGACCCAAGGTTTGTGTGGACGGCGGTAAACGACTGGGAACCCAAAAATGTGACTGGGCTTGTCGATACAGCGAAAACGTATCACGATCCAAAACAGTACAGGTGCTCCTCACACAATCTTAAATAAAGCAGTAACATGGCATAAGTACATGATAGTAATAAAGCCCCAAACTATTTGTGGCCCCAAGAAATAAGAATGAATAAAGCTCTGGCTCAGGGGGGGTCCATAAGGCCTCCCGGATGTGGATAGTGCGAATAGTCAAGGAACAGGAATCAAGTACTCGGGGTCCTACAGTACACAAGTGAGCATGAAAAACCAAATAGCAGATATTGCTCACCGGTGCCTCTTTCATTAGTTATCCCATTACTACTCAGGTTATGTTGTTTAGGTACCTCGTTATTCCTCAGACACTCACATACCCTACACATGCTTTTCTACGACTCGCATGGCTCAAACAACTCCTGTAGTAATGGCTCATGGGACCGGAACAAGCTTGGTGTGGTTTAAAAGTAAAGGCTATGCAGTACTTGGGATTCAATTTAATGCAATCGCGACTCAATGATGCAAGAATAAGATAGAGGCAATAGGTACTGTATGTATACAAGCATGTGGTAGTGCTTTCCTGGCAGCTCAGTTGAAGCGAGAGATGGATCTGGGTAGTACTCCTGTGATTCCTGGTAATTCTCCTGCTGGGCGTCTATTCGAAGAAGAACCAAACAAACAAGGGCCAACATAAATAAAGTGCACAAGCATATGAATTAAAATGCAACAGGCAACCAAGCATGCCATGATGAATGATGCACAAATTACATGGCATTAAAGTAGCATGGCAAAGGTGAGGTGTGGCTACAAGAACTAAAGCATTTTATTATTTATTTAACCAAGTTTTATTGCCATAAACAGTTCAGATTTTTATTGACGACATGATGCATGCTTCAGTTCAGAACAAGGACTGCATAAATAGAACGGGCTCGTCGCGCTGATCGATTTAGACATATTATTTGCCAAATTTGGAGTTATAAAACAAAAGTTATTAATTAATTAAGGGAAAGGGCATTTTATTGTAATTTTAATCATCTCGAAATTTTAAATTATTCAAACATTATTTTGAAGGGCATATTTGAATTCCTCACATTTTTCTGATTCCAAAACATATATTACATGTATTATTTGGATTTGTATTTTAAAAATTATTTGAATCTGAATTGAATTTGAATTTAAATCAATTAGAAAAAGGTTTAATTTAAAACAGACTCAGGAAAATACTTTTGTTACTCAGGCGAAATCAGCCCCAGTCACTAACGGGTGGGCCTGGTGCTGACTGGGCCACGCGTGCGGGAAAAATCTTTTGTCACCGCGGCTTGGGCTAGCCACTGTGTCTGCGGGGTGGGCCAACTGGCGTAGGCCCACGTGACAGCGGCGAGGGAGACATGGGCTGACAGGTGGGGCTGGGGCTGGAGCGCGGGTTGCGGCCGGGAAAAGCCGAGGGGTTTTCTGCAAGATGGTCAGGGTGGCTGGCAGGTGGGGCCGCTAGGAGCGCGGGTTGCGGGAATCAAAAAGGTGGGGGGCTTTTTGTAAGATGACCACGGCCCGGTTACTGTTTTTCTTCTTCCTCGTCTGGCGAGGGAAATCGGCGCGTGGCGTGAGCGGGGTTCAATCCTGGGACGCGGGCGTGCGAGCGGAGGGTGCTAACCAGTGCGGCTGGCTCGGGTAGTTGACAGGGAGGTGGGCGCGGGCTAGATAACGGGCTGTGCGGCGCGGGGAGGCTGGCAGACTATGACGAACGGCGCGCACAGCGGGCGTTCGACGAAAAGAACGGCGGCGCTAGGGCGGTACGGCGAGGCAGACCGTGTCAGAGGGAAAGAGATGCTCACCGCGGGCTCGGATCGGCATGAGGAGCGGTGGGGCGTCGAGATCGCTGGCGCCCAGATCTAGGGTTTGCTGCAGTGTGGCGAGGTACTGGCGGTGCTGGGAGCTCCTCGTCCGAGTCAGCGTGTACGGGGAGCAGCAGGGCGGTCCTCTCGGTCTCCCAGGCCACCTCCAGGTCGAGCTGCACGGCAGGATCGACGGGGACGAGGTGGGTCTGGCGGCGAGCGGCGGCAGGGGCTGTCGTCGGGGAGGAAGAAGGAGAAGAAGAGGGGCAGCTCTGGGCAGATCTGGGAGAGGCCAGAGAGGCGTGGGGAGGAAGGAAAAGTGAGAGGGAGAGAGGAGGAAGGCAGGCGGGGCACGGCAGAGATAAAGGTGGCCTCGGTGCCACCTTTTCTCTCCTTTCTCCTTGAGTACGTGCTCGGCCGGCTGGGGCTGGACCTGGGGCTGCAGGTGGACCAGGCCGGGGAGAGGGACAGGCAGGTGGGGCTAGCTCAGCCGGGAGGGAAAGAAAGGAGGGGAGGGGTAGCTCGGCCAAGTAGACATGGCTAGGGTTAGGGTTTAGCTAGGGTTAGGGAGAGGGTTAGGGTTAGCTGAGGTGGGGCCAGGGGAGAGGGTCAGGTGGTGCCCATGTTAGAGAGAGAGGGGTGTGAGAGAGAGAGGTAAGGTGGAGCTAGGGTTTAGTAGAAGTAGGGTTATGAGGAGGATTAAGAGAGTGGCTAGGTTTAGATTATTTTTAGGTTTTTAGATTTTACTTTTTGTTTATGAGGCCATACCAAGAAGAACCATAGGGCTTGATCTTGCAAGAGCTAATGTGGAGGAGAAACAAGAAAGAAGGAGGAAGAAAAGAATTAGGTGGAAAAGGCCACATATGGATCATGCATGGAGGATTGAAAATAAGAGGAAAAGGTATGGATGAGATCAAGAGGATGGTGGAATGGTAGGAGGTGGTTTCCCCAAGATAGGATCCCTTAAAACCAAAGGAAAACCAAAGGAGAGAAAGGTGGTGAAGAATTGTGCATGGCCCATGCAAAAATAATAATGCCATTATTTATTTGTGAAAACAATATTAATATAATGGCATTACTCTATGCATATCCAAGAAGTGGAGATAAAACCAAGCACAAGAATTTAGAGGATTTAATCGACCCCAAACTACATGAGCTAGAATTAAAATATCAAAGGGAAAAGAAATACAAGCTCATGGTTAATGGGATGGTGGAATTATAAGGTGGTGGAAGAGAAAGGTGGTGGAATTGAAATAAAAGATATGCCCCCAACTCAACTTGGGCATTGAATAATATATCAATAACCAAATACAATATCAAGAGGCAAATACAATTAATAATGCATATGAGAGAAAAACCAAAAGACAGAGGGTTTTATATGATGCTCAAATGCAAGGTGGCATGATGACATGAGCATGATATCATTATGATGCAATAATAATATATATGAAGTAGCCAATATCTTACTAGGACAAGTAGCATTACAATTGTTAGACAATTGGGGTGCTACACTATGCCAGAGCCGCTCTAAGGGATGACCCTAGGAGCTCTAAAATGAAAAAAAGCATCAAGTCAAAAAGAGAGAGAACCGATAAGAGACAAAGGAAAACAAAGGAAAAATCCCCAAGTACAAGTGCAATAGGACATACTCGTCCAAGGTTGGGGGAGCCCGAGGTTTGGGCGCCCTCCCGACCGTGCTCTTGGCGCCCGGCTTAGTCAAGGCTTTCACCCTGGACTTCTTCTGCCTCTTCTTGGGCGGCGGCACCTCTGAAGCTGCGGCCACGACAGTCGCGCGCTTCTAGAAAGAAGCAGGGGCCGGGCCACCAGTGGCGAGGGGAGAAACCTCGTGGACCTAACCGTCCGGGTTAGCTGAAGATTCGGACATAACCAAATGCGCGTAAGAGATGAGAACCGGATCAAGTACCTCCAGGACCTCAATGTCCGAGTCATCGTCATCTGGTCAATGCCTTAGAGAAGAGGCCTTACCAGCGCTACGTCTGACGACATACGGGGTAGGTAGAAAAGTCTATGGATCAGGCTCCTCCTCATCCTCCTCAGTGTGGTCCGGCAGCCACTTTCCCGCTAGCACCTCGCTATCCTCCAGTGACTGCTGGAGAAATCACTAGGAACAAGACAACAATCGCCAAGTTATGAAAGTGTACCGACATACAAAGAAGATCCGGAAAACAGAGAGAAGTAAGTTTACCTTTGGAGGAGGGTTGTCCCAGGTGAAGGGCTCAAGTCCCCACTCCTAGTCCTCGGTGAACTCCTTCTCCACATTAAAAATAGATTAACCCGGCGGTAAACCGCCGAGTTATCAAGCTCGATAGATGAAGTCTGGTGGGGGTCGAGTGGGCCGCTCAAGTAACAGATCTTGTGGGCTCGCTTCTGAAGGGGCGAGACCCAGCTGCAGACAAAAGTGATCATGATGTCCTCCCCCTGGAGCTTCTCCTTGATCCGACGCTCCACCTGATTCGCTAGGGCTGTGGGTCGCTTGGGAATGCTTTCCCAAAGCAAGATATCTGGAGGGCCAAGCATAAAGGGGAGGAGCCGGATCAGGTCCTCGTCGGTGGTATTTCGGACGTAGAAGAAAGTCCGGGCCCAGCCTTTGTAGGACTCAAGCCCGATGACCCGGGGGGATGCGGAGGTCTTGCAAGGAGATATGGAGGAAGTGCCACATTTGGTCAAATGCTTATCCTACGGAGCAAGCTCCTTATCCGGAACCACGTTCCTCCAGAGACCAACGAACTTGATCCAAAGCTCCTTGGTTGGCCAGAGGCCAATGTACCCCTCAATGCCAAAGGCAAAAGAGGACAGAGAAGTGATGGCATTGTCGGGGAGATGATACGGTTGCAATTTGTAGGTAGAAATGAAATCAAATAATGAGGTAGGAAGGCCGAAGCCATGCTGAAAATGCGAAAGAAAAACAACATATTCCCCAGGATTGGGGGAAGGAGAAATCTCGTTGGAGGCGAGGCGACAGGCGACGTCGGTGGGGATGCAGCGTGTGGCACGAAGACACTCTAGTTCGTCCTCACAGATGAACGCGCCATCCCAGCAGCCGCGCTCGTGGCCCTCTGCTTCCTCCTCCTACTGCGCCACCACCATTGCCTCCTCCTTAGTCATGGTGGATTCGAGATCCTCGAGAGAGAAATCAGAGTAGAGATAGCCGGAGGAGGGAAAATGGGAAGAGCAGGGCCCCGTGATGGAGATCTTGAGTGGGGACGGCGACGCAGGAGTGAGATGATGCCTGTGCGCGGTCGCGACGGCACGGGCACAACGAAGAACTAGCGGCAGCGGCAAGGTTGCAGTGAGAGAGAAAGGAGGCTGTGAAGCATAGAGAAAATGGGGAACTTCCCCTGAAATCACCGCAGGCCCTCTACTTAACCGCGCAACGGGCGCGTAGTGGGATCCTTTGTGATTGCCACACCGCATGCAACAGGCGTGTACGTGGCGAAATCAGCCAATCAGAGCGCAGCCATAGCAAGGGCCACAAGGGCAAATGATCCCATGACGCGATGTAATGTTACAATTAACGAGGCGCCACAGTGGAGGTACGTGCACATCAGTTATTCCTAACATTGTGACAGTAACCGGTGCATTAAATGCGTGTGGCCCTTAAAAGGAGGAAAAATGACGATAACCCTCCACGTAGGATGTGGGGAAGCGTACAAGGGAAGGAACGGTGACCCGTATAAATGGGCAAAAACCCGGGCAGCGAGGAATAACTCAGGATGAGCCAAGTGATCCCTAGAGTAGAAGCCCCGAGTTACTGAATAAACTCGGCCAAAGAGGCAGAGATCCAGATAAGTGAACCTGTTGTGGCCTTAACAACTAAAATTTGCTAAGACCACACCAGCTTTCGGGGACTAGTGTTGGGGGGATACCCCCCTATAGGGTAACGCTGGGGTATAAGGGCCGAGTTAGCCGGGTTACATCGCGGTCAAAGCAAGTGCTGACCGGGTCACCTCAAGGCAGGCCGAACCATCAAGTGACCAGGCCCGTGGAGCGTCTCCTTGACTGTAGTCCGGATGGCATAAAATATATGCCAGCCATGTTTATCTACCTGTTTTGCAGGTAACATGATATCCAGATTAGCCACATGCTAGCCGAACTAACTTATGGCTTCCAAGAGAAGGAATCCTCCGCTGGTCAAAAGGTGGCTTTATTAGCAGTAGCATGAGTGAAGCAAAGTAAAGAAGAGGACCAGCAGGTCAGGGACGACCAAGGTGACGCGGGCAAAGTTGGATGACGTAGCCCATGTCTGGTGACGCCAAAAGACAAAGATTATGCTGTGGGTTATGTCCAAAGCCCGGATGAGTCGTTAAAGAGAATAAAGAAGCATCTAGCTTTAGTCGAGGAGCATATCGTGTGCCCTAATATTGTAACCCGGGCTCCCCTATATAAGGAGCACCGGGGCCTCCATAGATTGGGATGGATCATTTTCACTGTCTTAGGTAGAACTCTAGGGCTAGTTAGTGGGGAGTAAGAGACACTGTCTCCTTCTCACCAATAGCTTGAAGAGCATCTGTAAACGCCATTGATAGAGAGAATACAAGAACATCTGTGCGTGGAATCACCACATTCTCCCTCCCTGGATTCCCCTAGCACACATTGGTCCCATCTTTAGCCTATCCATGGAATATGCCGTGCCACCACCACGACATAGACAATGCAATATGACGGAAGAACCAAAAGAAAGAGGTTTTAATAAGATGCTCAAGTGCAAGGTGGCATGGTGACATGAGCATGATATAATGATGATGCAATTTATAAATGTAGGAAGTAGCAATATATAGACTAGGAAAGTAACATAACAATTGTTAGACAATTTGAATGCTACAAGCGTGCTTGGCCTTCGTATCATGCGCATGCTGCTATCCCCCACGGGCAATGCCCCTGGCATGCTGCATGATGTTGCTCAAGTCTTCCGCAATGACTATTACACAGAAGGGGCACTGGTACGCGTTGGGACCTTGGCGGAAGGGAAACCTCCCATTCCTCATCTACTCCAGGATGTGGCGGATTTTTGCATGCCTGGACCACATACTTCCCCGACACCGCTTCTCGTTCCTGTGAATTAGCAACTAGAGAGAAGAAGTCAGTGAATGAAATTTTTATTACTCCCCCAAAATCATCAGAGCTGTGTTGAAAGATTAATTTTAGCATGTGTGCACAAGTTGAACTAGCTTTTGACCAAACTAGTCCATTAAACATATATCGGTTTGCATACATATATGATCAAATAAGTGTTATATAAAATTATACTCCCCTAGTTCTTTCAAATAATTTGAATGAATCTTTAAAAGTTTTAGTATATATAGATACATCCAAATTTTAACAAAACTGAGACATCCTTTTTTAGGACAGATGGGGTAATTCTTTCGATTCAGCTTATCAGTAAATTGGTAAACCAAAAACAATTTATGACTAGCTAGTTGTATTGAGTTTGAACATGGTATAAATAGGAATTTGTTTCTCCTAAATATACTTAGTTAATTATGAATTTAACAATTTGTTTCCCTAAATATAACAGAACTACAAAAACACATTTATCAGTATTTTAATGCATCTATTCATATACATACAGATCTATAACAGAGATTGAACAACATGCATGATCCAGTATTTAACATATAAATTAATGTATATGTGACTCCATTTAAGTTAAAAAAGAAAATAATAAATCTGAACTCCATTTGTGTTTGCACAAATGTTACTGTTGCACAAAAGTTATACATACTTACTACTAATAGCTACAATTGCAAAAAAGTTACACATATTTTTACGTAACAAAACAAAATGGTGCTTCATATATCAAAACAAATAATTTATTAAGTTAATTTTAACAAGGTTTCAATAAATTACACATTGGCTTTAAGTTACAAAATATTAAATTTGTGTTATTATAATCAGGAGCCCGTATGATTATTATTATATATGTGAATTTTATGATACAAATAGAACTATACATTTGAAAACATGAACACAACCTAGATAAGATCTGAACTCCACATGAAATTATATCACTAGAATGTACGACAGATCAATCAAACTACAAAATATGCGCCTAGAACTACTAGGGCAGATCAAATCAAACTAGAAAATATGCGACTGGAATGACTAGGGGCAGATCAAAACGACCAACAAAAGATGAGCATAGAATTACTAGGCGCATAAAAAATTAATTAATCTACAAGATTAGAAACCCTATAAAAAGAGTAAAATCAGAAAACCCCATTCAAAGTTTAGATCTAATTACCTCTGGTTCTCCATCGCTGACCTCCTGCCCGAACACGAACAGATCCATAGGTTCTTCATCCTCATTGTCGTCATAGTAATCATAGACCACCTGCACCACCGGATCTGCAACCGCTTCGTCATCGACCTTGTTCAATGTCTTCGTTCTCGATGATGGCATTGGCTGCCTCCTCGTCGATGATGACCTTGGTGTCCTCAGCGACCATCAGCCTTGATCTCTTCATCTTCGTGACAATGATCTTGTACTTGTTCCTAGGGCATCCTTCTGTTTTTTGGAGTGCATAGGAATGAGTGTGTATGGAGTGGAGAAATGGGGGAAACGATGTGGCTGATGCTATTTTAAATGATTGGGAGACGATGGGGTAGTTGGGAAGTGGGAGCGCATAGGGTAGGAAACGTGTACAATGCACGTGTCAATGCAAAACGCATGAGTGGGAAACCGTGTACAGGTCGATTTCTTTTGATTTTCTAATCATTTTTAGGCATGTCAATGCAAAATGCAAAGTCCACTCGATTTCTTCTGATTTTCTAGTAAGTCATTTTTTAGGAATCTCTACCTCTCTAGATCAAATTCTTCATATATCGACGTCCGCTGGGTTTCATGCAGAACCTTTTCCATGCAAAACCCTAAAAAACATGGGCACCACAGATCCACCCCTGTGACCTTTTGCCACACAGGGATGGTTGACCATCAATATGGACTTTTATCCCTTATTATACTTAGTTTAGGTCAACATGCATATGAACAAAATTTATCCATGATGATTCCATAGGGGTTTTCCCTTTATTCACTTGGCCCACGCATGCAGTGTTTGTCCCCACCAACTAGTGCGCAAAAACCTTAATTAATTTTCAAGTGTTATCATGCACATGCATGTGAATGATCACCCAGGTGTTGGGTTCTTCTCCTATCATCCCACCACACTTTCATATACTTGCAATGAATCTAGAGACTCCATCTGTCACCATGGTCAGAAAGCCCAAAAAGCCCCTGGAATGCAACTACCACATGGAATGACAATGCACTAGTGTGATAGAAGTTGCATCACCACATACAATTGAGTTTGTGTGGTCATATGGATAAAGGTGGTTTGGAAAAGAACACATGCAAGACTACTCTATAGATATATACTCCATGTGGTAACCATGGTCAAAGGGCCCAGAAATCCCTTGGAATGATGCATAAGTGTGATAGAAGTTTCATTATCACCACATACATTATTGGAGTGTGTGTGGTCATGTGGATCAAGGTTATTTGGAAAAGAACACATGCAAATGACTCTACAGACTCCATGTGTCAAACCATGGTCAAAAAGCCTACAAAGCCCTTAGAATACAACTGCCACATGGAATGCATCACTATGATAGAAGTTGCATCACCACATCCATTATTGGAGTGTGTTTTGTCATTTTGATCAAGATGTTTTGGAAAATAACTCATGCAATGACTTTAGAGACTCCTTGTGTCAAACCATGATCAGAATTCCCAAAGAGCCCATGGAAATAATGCAACTGCCATAGGGAATGATGCACCAGTGTGATTGAAGTTGCATTATCACCACATACATTGGAGTTTGTGTGGTCATGTGGATCAAGGTGGTTTGGAGAAAACACATGCAATGACTCTAGAGACATTCCATGTGTCAAACCATGGTCAGAAAGCCCAAAAATCCCTGGAATGTAACTTCCACATGCATGGATGGTGATGCACCAGTGTGATAGAAGTTGCATAACCACATCCATTACTGGACTGTGTATGGTCATATGGATCAAGGTGGTTTGGAAAAGAACACATTCAAATGACTCTAGAGACTCGATATGTCAAACCATGGTCAGAAAGCCCAAAAAGCCCCTGGAATGCAACTAACACATGGCATGATGCACTAGTGCGATATAAGTTGCATTATCACCACATCCATTCGAGTGTTTGTGGTTATTTGGATCAAGGTGGTTCGAAAAAAGCATGCAATGACTCTAGAGACACTCCATGTGTTAAACCATGGTCAGAAAGCCCAAAAAGCCCTGGAATGCAACTTCCACATGCATGGATGATCCACCAGTGTGATAGATAGAAGTTGCATCACCACATCCATTGGAGTGTGTGTGGTCATTCGGATCGAGGTGGTTTGAAAAAGAACACATGCAATGACTCTAGAGACTCCATGTGTCAAACCATGGTCAGAAAACCCAGAAAGACCCTAGAATTCAACTACCACATGGAATGATGCACTAGTGTGATAGAAGTTGCATCACCACATCCATTATTAGAGTGTGTGTTGTCATGCGGATCAAGGTGGTTTGGAAAAGAACACATGCAATGACTCTAGAGACTCCATGTGTCAAACCATTGTCAGAAAGCCCAAAAAGCCCCTGGAAATACAATTGCCACGTGGAATTTTGCACTAGTGTGATAGAAGATGCATTATCACCACATCCATTATAGTCTGTGTGGTCATGTGGATCAAGGTGGTTTGGAAAAGAACACATGCACTAACTCTAGAGACACTCCATGTGTAAAACCATGGCCAAAAAAGCCTAAAAAGTCCTTTAATGAAACTGCCACATGCATGGATGATGATGCACCAGTGTGATATAAGTTGCATCAACACATCCATTTTAGTGTGTGTGGTCATGTGGCTCAAGGTGATTAGGAAAATAACACATGTGATGATTCTAGAGACTCCATGTGAAGTTCAGAAAGCCAGAAAGCCCCTGGAATGCAACTACCACATGGAATGATGCACTCGTGCGATAGAAGTTGCATTATCACCACATCATTGGAGTGTGTCTGGTAATGTGGATCAAGGTGGTTTGGAAAAGAACACATTCAATGACTCTAGAGACACTCCATGTGTCAAACCATGGTTAGAAAGCCCAAAAAGCCCAGGAACTAGAACTTCCACATGGAAAGATGCACAAGTGTGATAGAAGTTGCATCAGCACATCCATTATATTTTAGTGTGTGTGGTCATGTGGTTTGTAAAATAACACATGCAATGACTCTAGAGACTCCATGTGTTAAACCATGGTCAGAAAGCCCAGAATGCCCCTGGAATTAATGCAACTGCCAAATGGAATGATGCACCTGTGTGATAGAAGTTATATTATCACCACATAGATTAGAGTGTGTGTGGTCATGTGGATCTAGGTGAGTTGGGAAATAACACATGCAATGACTCTAGAGACACTCCATGTGTCAAACCATGGTTAGAAAGCCCAAAAGCCCAGGAATTGCAACTTCCACATGGAATGATGCACAAGTGTGATAGAAGTTGCATCACCACATCCATTATATTTTAGTGTGTTGCCATGTGGATCAAGGTGGTTTTGAAAATAACACATGCAATTACTCTAGAGACTCCATGTGTTAAACCATGGTCAGAAAGCCTAGAATGCCCTTGGAATTAAATGCAACTGCCAAATGGAATGATGCACCGGTGTGATAGAAGTTGTATTATCACCACATACATTGGAGTGTGTGTGGTCATGTGGATCAAGGTGGTTTGGAAAAGAACACATGCAATGACTCTAGAGACTTGATGTGTGAAACCATGGTTAGAAAGCCCAATAATCCCATGGAATGCAACTACCACATGGAATGATGCACCAATGTGATAGAAGTTGCATTATCGCCACATACATTATTGGAGTGTGTGTGGTCATGTGGATCAAGGTGGTTTGGAAAAGAACACATGCAATGACTCTAGAGACTCTAGATGTCAAACCATGGTCAGAAAGCCCAAAAAGCCCCTAGAATGCAACTACCACATGGAATGATGCACCAGTGTGGGAGAAGTTGCATCACCACATCCATTATTTGAGTGTGGGTGGTCATGTGGATGATGGTGGTTTGGAAAAGAACACATGCAATGACACTAGAGACTCCATGTGTCAAACCATGGTTAGAAAGCCTAGAAAGCCCCTGGAATGCTACTACCACATGGAATGATGCACCAGTGTGATAAGTTGCATTTTCACCACATCCATTGGAGTGTGTGTGTGGTCATGTGGATCAATGTGGTTTGGAAAAACACACATGCCATGACTCTAGACAAAATCCATGTGTCAAACCATAGTTAGGAAGCCCAAAAATCCCTGGAATGCAACTTCCACATGCATGGATGATGCACCTATGTGATAGCTAGAAGTTGCATCACCACATCCATTAGAGTGTGTGTGTTCGTTCAGATCAAGTTGGTTTGGAAAATAACACATGAGTGACTCTAGAGACTCCATGTGTCAAACCATGGTCAGAAAGCCAGAAAGCCCCTGGAATGCAACTGCCACATGGGATGATGCACCAGTGTGATAGAAGTTGCACAAGCACATCCATTATTGGAGTGTGTGTGGTAGATACCTTCGATCCGGATTACAGATGTAGTGTAGCTTCTTTTTCCCTAGTAGACCTAGGTTATCGAATCCTCGGGAAGCAAATGCGTAGTGAAGTTACTTTAACGGACCTTTGGGAGTTTTAGAATTCTTTTTGTGTTTTTACTAGACCAATAGCTTGCATCATTTTGTTGTTCTCGATGATGGAGAGAGATTGGTCTTAGGGCATTTGGTTTCAACTGTAGCTATGCAAAACATCTGATGGGAATAAAAATATAAATAAAGTATGCATGTACTTGTTAGAGCAAGATAAATTATATGTGGGCAATGCATCCATAATTTCTATTGCCTCCGCAATTTCTTATAGCAATAACCTACTAGTCTCATCCATCGAAGAAAGAGAACTAATGATATACTTAGTGATGTCATCGTTAATCC
Source organism: Avena eriantha (assembly GCA_910589775.1). Classification (NCBI taxonomy): domain Eukaryota; kingdom Viridiplantae; phylum Streptophyta; class Magnoliopsida; order Poales; family Poaceae; genus Avena; species Avena eriantha. The sequence continues at coordinate 310,714,069 of OU342742.1, forward strand.
TAATTAAATCCCTCACATACAACTGTACTACCCCTTCTATCACTAGGGTTCCCATCTTGCAGATCATTCATTACTCATACTCCCTATACCTGGATCAGCCCTCCGGGTCTTGGGTACCTGACAAGTCCTTGGATTGATGCAAGAGAAGATACAATAATCATCATGTCATACAAACTAATACATGATCCCATCTATGATAAATAACATGCACAATTGCTACATGGCTAGGCCAAAGCCCATAGCTCAAGGAGAATTACTCACACATAGAGATGAGATCAAAAATCACAAACATTGTAATGAAAATAATAAGATTGATAGCAAAAGTCTTACAATGTCGATAATCAAAGAAGAGATCTACTAGTACAAGTGGTGGAATATGGGTATGGAGATGGAGAAGGGTTTGGAGATCTGGAGGCGGCTAGAGATCTATGGCAGAGACTTTTTGGCGAGGTCTGACTTGTTTTCTCGTCGCCTGGGGCTTCTTTATATAGGGTTCCCTTCACAAAAGTTGTTCTATTTTACCTAACGGTGGTGGTGCCAACTATACGACTGGAGCTATACGGCCAGAATTTTTGCTCCGGTCATATAGTTGGTCGTTAAAGCATCGTCTTACGGCTCCTAGTTTCTTCTAGTTCTTGGAAATCTCGTATATTTGACTTTAATGTAGTGATTCCCACCTTTAAATGACATTATCTGCGTAGGAAAAATATAAAAGAAAGGATTGCATACCTCTCTGAATATTAGCATTAGTGGAAGGGTTTAGAGAGATATTTCATCAAAATTATGAATACTATCTAGTATAAATGTGGACGTATATGGCTATATTTCAGAGCCATCAACCTCCCCAAGCTTAAACTTGATCGTCCCCGAGCAAGAAAACCAAAACCAAAAAGGAACTCACCATTTAAACTGAAATAACGAGATGGTGATCTTACTCATGATTAGTAGTCTCGTGTTTCCTCCACTTCATAAATCTGAAAAACTTCAGCATAGATAGAGTAATGGCAAGCATATCATACGGGTTTTATGCATCCTTATAGTGCAGAAAAATTATTGTTAGCATAGATGATTCAAAAGGAGTAAACTTTATTCCATATCAAGTAATCAACTCATAGGTTTTCCTTTGAATAATAAACTATAATCATGTAAATTAATATTGTGAGAGGTATCATGAAGAGCATATACACTAGAGTATCTCAATTCTCCCACATTAATAAATCAAGACTTTTCAAGCACTACTTTTCTATTCATTGTCCTTCAAGAATTTTAGTTTTTAAGTAATTGAGAGCATGCCAAAGATTTTTATTAGTTTATCGGGCTGTGATGGACACTCGTGGCATCACTAAGGTTTTTGTTCCTTTTGAATAATGATTACTCATAATAGCCAGAGGAGAGATTCCATCATGATTACAGCTACCCGGGAGTGCCAAGAAACTTACCCACTATAGCATTGCTGCTACAAGTGTTTAATCAACTCATAGCCGAAATCTAGGAGTTTCCTCCATGAAGATCATTCGTAGGCCATCGGAGTTGTTGGCATACCATGAAGTTTGACACGCATAAAGCTATATCATTCTTATGATTAACAAGTCAAACTTTGGCATGCTCACAAAAACCGCTAAACATACATTCAATCGAACAAATCCTTTAAAAGAGAGCTATCAAGTCAATCAAAATTTTCAGTGGTGTTGAGTGTCTCTAGAAAAAAACCTTCAAGAGTAAGCACTACAACACCCAAGCCTTCAATTGTGAAACTTTTTCTTATTACAATTGTTTAACAATTTTAGGCAAGACTTGGTTAATTACGAGAGCTGGAACAAAATGTACCCAATTGAATACCCATGCAAACGAAAAATCTTACTATGATACAAAGACTCACTCCACCAATATAATATATTAACATTTACTACTAACTAGCATGGGTTTCTCAAACTTCAAAAGTGGGGAGTCATAAGGCATACCTCTCATGTTTGGTTCCACTTCTCTCTTCCTTTTTTATTTGCTTCATGGAAACTCAAAGTCGATCACTCTCCTTCAAACATATGAAGACCTCAAGGCGGAAAGAAAAGAAAGAGGGAAAATAAAGAAAAAGGGAGAAATATTTTTGTGGTTTTTAAGAGAGGGAAATTAAAGAATAGAAAATTGGCGGCAAGGATTTGCTAGAAAATCTCGAAAGCAAATAAAGAACTTGGAAAATAAAGTGTTGGGGACACGAACACGAGTACTTATAAACTCAAATAATAACGCAACCTCGAAATAAATAAAATTAAATAAACGCCAAATAAATATACATGAGGAAAAATCCCCAAGCTTAGGCTTTTGCAAGCCCTTCAAATCATTGTGGTCATAGGAAAAAGTTGTTACTCCAGTTCATAAATTGAGTTGAGAGGTTACTAGTTGATTCTCTGAGGTTAAAAGAGAGGCTATGCATCCTCTCCACAGTCCCTCTAAGTCCTTGGAAATCTTAGTATTTGGCAAACCGGGTTTGTGGCTGCTCCTCTTGGTAAGGAACTTCTTGCTCCTCCTCTTGGTCCTCATACTCTTACGGAACCTCTTCCTTGGGTTGGTGTTCGTCAACCTGCAAGTCATATAGCAAACGTCCTTCCTCGATAGATAAAATACCATTAGGCATAGGAGCGGGGTAGAGACGCCCAGCTCTAGCAATATGCAGATAATAAACACCACCTCTCCTAGTGAGCTTTCCATAGGATCTCAAACTGGAGAAACCAACACATGTCTCACCTAGTACGGGTTGCAAATCACCTAGATTGATGTCTAGGGAATGGGCAAGCATGGTGATGACGCCTCCTCCGGTGATTGACCCTTGGCTTTGGGATGCTCAGAGCTCCAGGTAGCGCACAAGGATGGCGCCCAAGTTGAGTGCTAGGTTGCAGTTGATGTAAGCAGCCTTTGCAAGGACTAGGATGTCCTTCTCGTTGAGTCTCGTGAACTCATTACGTGCCTGCAAGGTGTTAGCAATAACATAGAACAAATCGCGAATTACAGGATGTTGAATATTCTTCCCCTTTCTCACTCTAGTAGTGAAACTCATTCCATTATAGTATTGTTCAGGGGAAGGTTCTAGGCCAGTAAAGGATGCACGTAAAGCATTAACATCATTGTTTGGCACGTTAAAACATGCGCACCATTCATCTAATGTTAAAGTATAGTTGTTGTTCATCAGACGGAAAGAAATAGTGTCCTCTCCTTGCCATTGTTTAACGGTGCTTTGCAATGAACTTAGAAATTCAATGGTTAAGCCGCGATAAGTAGGTACATCATTGTATACAAAGTTTTGCAGGCCAGCTCTATTGCAAAGTAAATTAAAGTCATTAGAAATACCAAGTTGTTTTAATATAATGGGGCAATCCCACTTGGTGGCCTTCACTTCGCGGTTCTTGATCCTGTTGAAGCGATCACGATGGGCCTCATCCCTGAACCGTATCACCATGCGTTCCTGAGCAGCAGCCCGAGAAGCGCTAGCGGTGGAATGACCACGAGTTTGCCTCCCTGTGTTCATCATCTAAAACATTGAAGAAAGGCAAAAATAATTTTTTTTATCCAACAATAGTAAGTATAATATATTCCTCATAAAAACACTCTAAAGAATCTCCTCAAAATAATAATCTAGGCAAGAAAATCATAGCAATTGGTTCATAGTAGGTATCACCCTAGATTGATAATGATAATAGATCGAAGATGAATTTGCAAAAAGTAATTGGGGTATTGGAGGAGAAACATACCGTAGATCACTTGCGTGCGAGTAAATCGAACGAAATTGAGTAGAGATGAAGATCTCTTGAGGTTTTGAGAGAGTTTGGAGGTAGAAGAGAGAAAAAGGATTAAAGGTTTGGAGTTGGAGGTACCTTCCCGTGTGATTTTGTGGTCAGACGCAACTATACGGGCGCAACTATACGGGCGGAACATGTGTTCCCGCCGTATAGTTGGCTTTCTGTCAAAAAATTTGGGTTTCCTCCTGGCGGTGTAGCTATACGGACGCCACTATATGGCCGGAACAAAATGTTCCTACCGTATAGTTGGTCATTAAACTGTCTGTCCCTGCGAAAGAAAATATACAAAGGCATCGATATTTGCACGACCGAAACTATACGGCCGGAATTTTTATTCCCGTCGTATAGTTGGTCGTTAAACTCCTAGTATATTAGAAAAAAAATTGTACAGAGGCACTAATATCTATACGACCGGAGCTATATGGCCGGAATTTTTATTCCCGCTGTATAGTTGGTCGTTAAACTCTTACTCCTTCTGATCCATATACTTGTCACTAAAATGGATGTATCTAGACATGTTTTAGTGCTAGATACATCCATTTAAACGACAAGTAATATGGATCGGAGGGAGTTGTACATATGAAAAGAAAATCGTCGATGGCAAAGATATCTATACTGCCGAAACTATACGGCTAGAAATTTTAATCCCGCCGTATATTTGATCGTTAAACTCTCTGTGTGCCTCAAAAAAAATCTGTTTCTTCGAAAATTATTTATTTTCCTGTAACTTAGTGATATACCTTGTTTATGACAAAAAATTGGTAGTAAATATTATTGACCAACAATAGCATGAATAAAGTAGAATTTCAAGTACTACCAAACTTCTTCTCCTCAAATGGAGTTTTCTAGCACTCTTTATTAAACATGAACTTAAACTAAAACTAAATACTTAACTCAAACCTTTCTTTAACATGGGTTGCCTCCCATGGAGCACTCTTTTTATGGTCACTAGCTTGACCTTAATGATACTCACTTGGGCCAGGTGAGTGGAACACCCACTCCAAAGTAATTGGCCTTCCAATTGATGGCCTCCTTCTTGTCATGTTTGGCTTTCTTTTTCCTGGGAAAATGGATAACAAAAGGATCCTGCAAAGGAAATTGCAACTTCACGTTCCCTTCATGAAGGTTAAATTAAAGACTTTATAGTTCTTAAGAAAGGACGACCTAGTATTATAGGAGCAATAGTATCTTCAGGCATGTCAACAATAATGAAGTCAATTAGAGCAGGACAACCTGTGATGTAAACTAAAGTGTTCTCCTTAATTCCTACAGCTTGTTTGTAGGTAGAATCTGATAGACACAATTTTAATTCAGTGATTTCAATGTAGCCAAGATTTCACTTGTTAAAAAGACTCTTTGGGATTGTTGAGACGCTTGCACCTAGATCATAAAGTGCAACTATCTCATTAGTCCCAATCTTTATTTTAATAGTAGGCTCAAATATGTCATCTAGTTTAACAGGTAACTTTTTAGTGATTTTCTTGTATTCCTCTTCAAGCTCGCGTACCTTAATTGCTACTTGATCAACAAAGTGTTGATAGATGGCTTTATCGTTACCTTTACTTACCGGAATTTTGACATTGATCCTCTTTATGAGATCTTCGATGGTGTAGCTTGGTGAAGGGGCATTACTATAATCAAGTTCTTCAGGCTCCTCCCTTTGGATCCTCATCATTTTGAGTTCTTCAATAGAATTGGGCTCAGCTTTACCTACAAATTTAGCTAGAATGAGAGTTTGACTCTCGGTTATCTTGCCTAGCTGTGCCTCAACGATCCTCGTTCTTTCTTGGAGGGCCTGCAAATCATTTCTTAAACTAACAGCTTGGTTAGATAATTTACCAAACATGGCATCATGGTTCTCCATTATTTTAACAAGAATATTGTTTTGTTCATGTTCTGAGTTGATGGCCCAAAATATATCGAGCTTGTTGGGGAACCCCAAGAGGAAGGTATGATGAGCACAACAACAAGTTTTCCCTCAGTTATGAAACCAAGGTTATCAATCCAGTAGGAGCAAGGAAACACCCCAAAGGTGTTGCTAGCTGAGCCTTGGCAGGGCGCACTACCGGTGTTAGTAGCAACGTCGAGACCTGCACAACACAACCATAGAATTTTGCCCCCAACTTGCGATGAGGTTTTCAATCTCACATGTTTTGCTGAAAACACAGGATTAAACGTATCGAGTGGAAGAAAGTAATAGTTTGCAGACTGTAAACACAAAGCAGTAAACAGTTGATTGTAGATTGATTGTGAAAGAAAGGACCGGGGTCCATAGTTCACTAGTGGTGGCTCTCCTTAAGATAGATAACATGTTGGGTGAACAAATTACAGCGGGGCAATTGACAAACATCGAGAAAGCAATACATGCATATAATAATCATCTTGACTCATTTGAGACTTGATTGGGCATTGCAACATTATACATAGACCGTCATCCAACTGCATCTATGACTAATAATCCACCTTCAGGTTATCATCCGAACCCCCTCCAGTATTAAGTTGCAAGCACCAGATAATTGCATTACGAATTGCGTGTAAAGTAAACAATACAATTGTTCTATGAACAAAGGATTGTTGTTTTCTCCCTAGTAGCAACATCACATCTAGTACCTTAGAGATTTCTGTCACTTCCCTAGATTACTAGAGGCATGAACCCACTATCGAGCATAAATACTAACTCTTGGAGTTGCTAGCATCTACTTGGCCAAGATAGGTACTAACAACGGAAAGCATGCAAGATAAAAAATAACAAAGACATGATAGAATAAATAATCAATCTGAAATAGCATCTCAATATCCATCGGATCCCCACAAACACAACATGTAGGATTACAAATAGATGATCTTGATCATGAATGGAGCTCACAAGATCTAAACATGATAGCACAAAGGAGGAGAACCAACCATCTAGCTACTACATGGACCCGTAGTCCAGAGATGAACTAGTCACGCATCACACTGGAGGCTTGCATGATGACGAAGAAGGCCTCTAGGGTGAAATCCCCTCTGCGGTAGGGTGCCGGGAAGAGCTTTAGATCCCTCCTGATCTAGGGATGGAGACGACGGCGGCTACAGACTCTTTCGTTGAATTTTGATCGGGTATTTAGGGTTTTTGTATCGGAGGCATCTTATAGTCGGAAGGGGAGGCCGAGGGGGTGCCTGGGCTGGCCACGCCACCCCTGGCACGGGCCAGGCCTAGCCGCATGGCCAGGTGGTGTGGCCGCCCTCTGGCCCCTCTCCGTCTCGTATTCTGGCTCTGTGTGTCCCTCGGTGAAAAACTGACTTTGGCTTTTGTCCTGTCCAATTCCAACAATATTCATTTTCTAACTTTCCTAGAACCAAAAACAGCAGAAAATAGGTAGCTGGCACTGTGGCTCTTGTTAATAGGTTAGTCCAAGAAATCATATGAAAAGTACTCCAAAGTGTGGACAAAACATAAGAAAGTAGATAAAACCAAGCATGGAACATCAAAAATATTGGATACGTTAGCAACGTATTAACATCCCCAAGCTTAACTCCTGCTCGTCCTCGAGTAGGTAAGTGGTAAAAAAGAAAGAATAATTTTTGAGGTGACATGCACCATCATAAACTTGATCAAAGTATTTATAAAACATTCAAAGCTGGGATCATAGTACTTCAATCATAACATGAAAGATAAAGATCTAGCAATAATACAAAGCAACTATGTTGCAACATGAAAAGGCACAAACAAAAGATTCATGAAGAACAATACTTTGCAAGATGTTTGTTTGTCTCACATAAAGAAAACATAGCATAGTGGCCTTCAGCATGTCCCTCATAGAGTAGAAAATATAAATGCATAGGACACCTTCAAAGTTCATAAGAGTGACTAGATACAAATAGTTTAAAACAAGCAATATCAAGTTATGCATCAATCAACAAGTCTTGGGACAATGCACATAGAACTAAGAATGGCCACTATGCTCTCAAAGTAGGTGCATAAAGATAGAAGGTGGGGACTCAACATAAAAGTAAAAGAAAGGCCTTCATAGAAGGAAGTAGAGATTCAAGTTTCATAAAGAGCTTCCAAAAATTATGGTACTTATTAGCTTCCAAGAATCTTTAAGGTGATTAAGGTTAAAGTGACACAACTAAGAGGATATGCTTGACAAGTTATAAGCCGAAATCTCATGCCCCTTACTTATGAAGACCGAACCTCATGCTACTCAACTTTAGTCACGAGTGAGCTCTTGTCATTCTAAGTACATACGTATCATAAAGAACCGCCAACGGGGTACCCCTTGCACATGATACGGGATCTATCCCATAATCAAAATGACAAGGCAAGCAGACAATGAGCATCTCAACGATCTTTTTATTTGCTATTTGCATAGGTTTTTATTGAGGATGCTTCATAGAGTGCTCATTATGGTGATGCTGCAAGTTTCCACCATGATTAGGCATGGCTTAGGCTAGCGGCCCAGGCGTTTCTCTAACACACATACTGACATGGGTATACCCTACAGGTACTCGAGATTGGTATATATGGGCTAAATATGGTGGAAGCCCACGGCGTTGCCAAGGCCCAAATGGAGAACTCGAGTAACCTAAAGACTCTCGATTGTTTGCGGGACAAGAAGAAGCTAAAGATAGAAAGTTTAAAGGAAAAACCCTAACCTGTAACCGACTCGACCTTCTACCTGAGACCTAGCCTATCTATATAACGGCTAGGAGGGGGCGGCAAGGAGGAAACACGCAACCCTAGTTTTCACAACCCTCGCCAGATTGCATCTGCGCACCATTGTAATCTTTGATTCCTGTATTAATTCCACGAGCAGACAAGCAGGAGTAGGGACCTCTACGAGGCCTGAACCTAGGTAAATCTTCGAGTCCCCTGTGTGCTTGTTTGCTAGCCGATTGATGCTTCTAGCGCTCACTCCTTCTCCAAAACCCAAGTCCATAACAATGGACATTGATGAGTTAAACTCTCATCAATTGGCGTCGTGTGTGGGAATTGTGAGTGCTGATGTTGCGGCTTCTTCGGCCCCATCAAATGCGATCTACAACTCCGTAATAGCAGAGATTCGCCAGCTCTTCGGCGTGTTCGACTTCACCGTCCACACGCCGGCCACTCGCTCGGCTTCCGAGTCCATAGGCGACGGAATTAGTCTCGCGATCGGGAGCTTCCGCTTCCAACTTGGTCATATGGGCACGCTTCGCATGCCTGACCAGCCAACAACACCATCGATGGCTCCAGCATCGTGGTTCCATCCGCCGATCGGCACCCTCTGTGAGCTCATTGCCTCGACAACAGTCGAGAATACTGCCAGCGACAGCAGTTGCGAATTCGATCTGGGCGATCTAGCAACTGAAGATGGGACCTACGGCTCCGGATTTGAATGTTACGGGAGCAGCAGCTTCCCCAACCACTTCATGTGCGTCGTCATCAACACGGGCGACTCCTCCGGCAATCGCGACAACACGGGCAACGGTGGCAATGGAACTGACCCGCCAAACGGTGGCATACCCAATGGCAGACCACCAAATGGTGGCCCCACTAACGGCGCCCCCGTCAACAACGGAGGGGCAGTCGAACCTCCAACTATGATAAACGAGCAAACTGGCGAATGCGCGTGGTCAGGCTCAATGACCTCGAGTGGGCTTGCTGCCGTGAGGCCCTATGGGGTCACCCTCTACCCTTCGGCTCCCCGCAAGAACTGCTGATGGGCTACCATTGGCTCCTGAAAGAGGAGTACAAGCGCCAACTACAAACAATCGCGCAACTCGAGGCACGCAAAAAGGCGGCAGACGAGTCGAGCCTCCGACGAGCTAGGCTCTCCTCCCATGGAGGATCCTCCTCCAAGTGCAACGAGTACATCGCTAACAAGAGGCGATCTCGACTATCCCACCTTACTGAACAGGAGTGTGTAGAAGCCGCAAAGCTCCTCGACTTCGGCTCCATGAGGGTGGATACGCGTGGCAACGTGCTACCAAAAATGCCGCAAGCTGCGGTAACGGCGGCCACCATGTATCTCCTCAACAACTAGCCGCCAGCTGGAGATCCTCGAGCCGCCATGCACCGATCTACGATCGCAGGCTTGAGGTTAATCGAGGCCGCCCTCGACAAGGAGCAAACACCGGAGCCTAAGAAAGGCAAGGCTCTGGCAAAACGCTATTCCTCGCCCTCATCCAGCGATGATAGTCACGATTTGTCTCGACGCCGCCGCTCACAGCGACACGACCACGACTACGACGTGCATGATGACATCACGCAGCGCAAGATCAACAAGTCAAGGCCACGACGTGCCCGATTGACTGACTCAGAAGACAAAGATGTGGATCACTGTAGTGCTAGATGCTTCAGCAAGGCCATCAGGCAAAAGCGAATGCCCAAGGGGTTTAAGCTCCCATCAGAGAACCCAAAGTTTGACGGTCTGCAGGACCCTAAAATCTGGTTGGAGGACCGCATCTCCTCTGTCAGGCTCCAGGACGGGAGTCGAAGCATAGCTATGCAATGCCTGCAGCTATAGATACAGGGCGCCGCCCGGGCATGGCTCAACAACCTCCCACGCGGATCCATTCGCAGTTGGGAAGAGCTAGTCTACAACTTTGTGCGCAACTTCAAGGGCACCTACAAAAGGCCTGCATCAATCAAACAGTTGAGATGCTGTCAGCAAAGGTCGGGCAAATCACTACGCTCATACATACGGAGGTGGTCCATGATCAAGAACTCTTCAGAAAATATCTCAGAGGATCGCGCCGACGCATTCAACTGTGGCGTTGGCCGCATAGAGCTCAGGGAGGAGCTAGGCCGCTCGAAGCCCAAAACCATTGACCACCTGATGGAAATCGCAAATCGGTGGGCAGATGGAGAAGATTCGGTGAAGAATCGTGTTCACTCAGACGAGGAAGCAGAGCTCAAACGCAGACGCGATCGCCGAAGCAAACGTCGAATGCGCATCTACGATGACCGCGACGACGTCAACATGGTCGCAGCCAGCTACGCCGACAGATGCGAGGGCAACTGCAATAGCGGCTACCGCAGTGGTGGATACCGCGACTCCGGGAAAACAACGCAAGTATGGCAGTGCCGCACTCGCGATGAGACACCTGCAGCGTCCATTGAGGACAAGCTGTTCGGGCCATGCACCGTGCACTTCTACATCGACAAGCATGATAGCAAAAAGAAATCCAGCCACCTCCTTAGCGACTGCCGCGAGTTCCTCAAACTCCATGAGGGCCTGGCTCGGATGAACCACGACGCGGTCAACAGGGGCTACGGAGCCGCCCCAGGCGCTGTGACACATGGAGCTCCTCCACCACCGCCCAGACCACCGCCAAACGCAGCTGCGCCTGACCAGCATCATGGAGGCGAGTCGTACCCATGGGCCATGGGCACCATGATGATCCAAAAGGGTCGCCCCTCCAACCGGGTGCAAAAGGCCATCACTTGCCAAGTGAATCTAGCGACAAACTCGCCACCATCCACCACTGAGTAACTCAGTGGAAGCGACTCCTGCATCACCTTCGACAAGCGCGGCCATCCGCGCCAAGTACCTTGTCCATGCCACTGTCCCCTCGTACTCGAGGCACAAATTGGAGGTTTCGAGTACCTTGCGAGCAATGAGGATCCCTCTTACCTGCCTAGAGGCCTCGGATACAACATTCCATGACATCGTCCCAGGCAAGGGCGTATACCCCCTTGGCAAAATGAACCTCGACGTCATCTTTGGCACGCCGAAAAACTTTCGGTGCGAATGCATCGACTTTGAAGTTGTCAACTGGCCCTCACAGTGCCACTGTATCCTCGAACGTGTCGTGTTCGCTACGTTCATGGCAGTACCGCACTACGCCTACCTACAGATGAAAATGCCAGGCCCTAATGGCGTCATCACAATCAACGGGAGCTTCGAGAGGTCTGACAGTTGTGACAGGGAGTTCAACAGAATTTCCCAGTCGTTCGGCATGCAGGAAGAGCTCGCGAGACTAAAGGAGTCGACAGACAACAGTTTGCCTCCCCTAAGCCGGCCAAGTTCACCCGACCTATCCTTCGACTCATCGGTGCACACGAAGAAAGTCCAAGTCCACCCATCGGATCCCGCCAAGACGGCCCTCATCGCCAACAACTTGAGTCTCGCATAGGAACTCGCGCTCATCAAACTCCCCCGTGAGCACCGGGAAATCTTCGCCTGGTGTCCAGCGGACATGCCAGGAGTTCCAGGGAATTCGCCGAGCACACACTCGACGTCAACCCAGACACAAGGCCAGTCAAACAAACAATTAGGCAACTGTTTGAGCCAAGAGCAAAAGCAGTCGGAATGGAGATCAACAGACTGCTTGATGCCAAATTCATACACGTGATCAAGGAAAGCACTTGGCTCGCCAACACGGTGCTAGTACTAAAAAAGGACACGGATATCATACGGATGTGCATGGATTTCACCTCTCTGAATAAGCACTACCCGAAGGATCACTTCCCGCTGCCACGAATCGACCAGATCCTTGACTCCACCGCGGGATGTTAGCGCCTCTGCTTCCTCGATGCCTACTCAGGCTACAATCAGATCCAAATGAAGGAGGAGGATCAAGAGAAAACGGCGTTTACAACGCCTTTCGGTGTGTTCTGCTATAACACAATGACTTTCGGGCTAAAAAACGCAGGAGCCACCTACCAGTGGTGCATGCAGGCTTGCCTCAAGAACCAACTTGGTCGCAACATCCAAGTCTATGTCGACGACATCGTAATCAAGACCAAAGAGGATGCTTCACTAATTGACGATTTATGCGAAACCTTCGCCAACCTCGACCACTACCGGATCAAGCTCAATCCGGACAAGTGCACCTTCAGCGTACCATCTGGGAAACTACTCGGATACCTCATCTCCAAGAGAGGGATTGAGGCAAACCCGTAGAAAATAAAAGCCATACTGGCCATGGAGAAGCCGAAGAACATAAGAGGTGTCCAGCAACTAGCTGGGCGAATCACGGTGCTCAGTCGATTCATCAGTCGAATGGGCGAACATGCACTTCCCTTCTACCAACTTCTCCGCAAATCTGACAAGTTCGAGTGGACCAATGAGCCACATGAAGCATTCGAAGACCTCAAGCTTCTACTGTCCACCTCGCTAGTCCTGGTGACCCCACGCGAAAGGGAAACACTGCTGCTATACATCTCCACCACCAACTAGGTGGGAAGCACAGTGCTCGTGGTAGAACGAGCCGAGGAAAACAAGGTCCATGGGGTACATCGCCTAGTCTACTACCTCAGCGAGGTACTCAAGCCAACAAAGCAGCGATACCCGCACTACCAGAAGCTGGTGTACGGTGTCTTCATGACGGCCCGGCGACTGCGCCACTACTTCCAGGAACACCCAATCGTGGTAGTCAACGACGCCCCGCTTGGGCACATCCTCAACAATCCCGACACCACCGGACAAGTCGCGCTTTGGGGGATCGAACTGTCTCCACGAGACATCACATATGAAAAACGCGATGCAATCAAGTCGCAAGTTCTCCCTAACTTCCTCATGCACTGGATGGAGAACCAGCACCCTGAAAAACCAGATATGTCCTACCTCTAGACAATGCACTTCAACAGATCCAAGCGAAAGGAAGGAGCTGGCGCAGGCGTCATACTGACATCGGCCCAGGGAGACAAGCTAACATATATTCTACGAATGCAGTTCACCGCCTCCAATAATGAAGCTGAATACGAGGCCCTGTTGCACGGGATGAGTATGGCAAAAGCCTGCAGCGCCAAGATGCTCATGATATACGGCGACTCCAAGTTGGTCGTCAACCAGACAATGCACGAGTGCGATGCACTGAACGACAATATGATCGCCTACCGTGACCTCTACGACACACTCCAAGGGGACTTCGACGGTTGCGAGCTGCAACACATAGGCCGTGAAAGCAATGAAGAGGCGGACGCACTCGCCAACATTGGCTCTACCTGCGCCCCATACCACCTGGGGTATTCCTCGAGCGCATCTGTGAATGCTCCATCAAGCCAAAGGCCACAGAGAAGAAAACAAGCGCAGTAATGGACTCGGGGGCAGCGCCGCCCAATGAGCTAATGGCACTCGACGACTCGAAGCTTGACACACGACTTGAAGGACCAATGAGCGTCATGATGATCGAGCCATCTTGGACTCAACCGTACATCACGTACCTTCTCAGCAAAAGGCTACCGGACGACCCGACTGATGCACGACACATTGCGCGGCGATCCAAGGCATTCGCTGTTATCAACGGTGAACTATACAAGCGCAGCATCACATGAGTACTCCAACGATGCGTCTCCAACGCCGATGGAAGGGTTGTTCTCCTCGACATCCATGAAGGGACTTGCGGACACCACGCTGGCAGTCGATCCCTCATCGCCAAAGCTCTACGATCTGGATTCTACTGGCCTACGACCATGCATGACGCCAAGGACATCGTCCAAAAATGCAACGCTTGCCAGCGATTCGTGGACAAGCCGCATGTACCTGGCGTGGAGCTTCGGCCAATTCCATTGGCCTGGCCCTTCACGCAATGGGGACTCGACATGGTCGGCAAGCTCCGAAACTCCTCGCGAGGAGGCTACGTCTACCTTCTGGTCGCAGTCGACAAATTCACCAAGTGGATAGAGGCCATGCTAGTGACTAACCAGTCAGGATACATCGCAGTCAATTCTTTGAGTCCATCGTCTATCGCTTCGAAGTGCCACACAACATTATCACGAACAACGGGACAAACTTCACATCCAAGGAGTTCCAAGAATTCTGCCATAATCTGGGAATCAACATAAGCTACGCCTCCGTAGCACATCCAAATACCAACAGTCAGGTCGAAAAAGCCAACGGGCTCGTCTGCGGCGGCATCAAGAAGCGACTCCTCAGGCCACTTGAACAAGCTGCAGGCTGCTAGCCAGACGAGCTGCAATCGGTACTCTGGAGCCTGCGCACAACTCCAAACAGTGCCACGGGGTACACCCCGCTCTTCATGGTGCACGAGGCTGAAGCGGTGCTACCCGCAGAGGTACAATACAAAGCACCATGAGTGGTCGCTTACAACGAGCAGGAGTCAACTCTTGCACTTGAAGACTCCGTCGACCTCCTTGACGAGGCACGGGAAATCGCCGCGGAAAAATCAACGATCTACCACAACAGAAGGCTATGCCCCAGGTCCTTCGTCGAAGGAGACCTGGTCCTGCGACTGAAACAACAAGGGCATCTCAAGCTCGAGTCCCCTAGGTGGGACCGTACGTGATTACAGAAGTAATCCAGGAGGCGCCTATCGCCTTAAAGATTTTGAGACAGGAGTCGCATACTCCAACCCCTGGAACGTCGCGCAACTGCGACGCTTCTACCCTTATTCGTCTTTTATTTTTTACATTACAAATAAGGCTACTCAGCCAAGGATACTTAGCCACATATTGTACCCCGTACTATCCTGCGAATAAATAAAGCTAAGTGCCCCAAAACTCTGAGTTCCTTTTATTTTTGGAAATTATCCACTCGGGGGCTGTGCCACCCTATGCACATCTGTTCTACGAACTAACGCGATATCCTGAGTAGCTGATGTACCAATCGAACCCTTGATAAAATACCAACCCAGTTGCAACGCATCGGACAGGTTGGCAAGGTGCTGAGATATATATAAGACAGGCTAACGAAAAGGAATCACATAGTGCAACGCACTCGAAAAACATACACGCTAACAAGCTCTTTATATACATTAATACCAATCACGTAGACACAACATATATATATATATATATATATGAACTTTACAGCAATGGTGCCAGTATGTGCAGGATAACAACTAAACTGTTGTTGCAAAAAAGGAACGTTGGTCTACTCTTTGAAGAAGTCGACGATCTCCTCCGCTGGGCGATCCACCGCCTGGTAGTGAGGAACCATGTTCCAAGTCGAACCTGCTGGCGGCGCTGGCGGTCCGGCCGCAATTGCTGCAACATCCACATCACGTCTGTGCAGTCGCACCAGCGACAGAGCAGCCATGGCACCAGCCACTAACTGTTGTCGTACACACTCGTGGACTGCACTCTAGTCTTGGAATTTGGCAATAAGGGCCAGCAGGCTCGATGGGACGATGTCTAGCGGGAACATCGTCTGATAAATATTCCTCAAGCATGATTGCGACTTCTTCAGGAAGTGAAGCACTCGCGATACACGATCCTGCAGGGTCGCAAGTGCAACCGCACGATCGTGATCTACCCAGAAGTACCCACTCGCTTGAAGCTGCTCTTGGGTCAGATCATTCATGCGAATAGAAATCATGTCCTTCTCATCCTGCGGACGGTGTGCACTGACAACTATACCAAGCAAAGGAAAAAGTATGAAGACAACGAACTACTGCAGGTGACTACAAGAAAATGATAAGGAAGAAGAACGCTAACACTTGAATTGGTCGCCCAGCTGCGTCACCTCCCCTAGCAGATATTGCTCTCGGGCGACGGCCTTCTCCACCCTCGACTTCCATACATTCGCGTTACCACAGAGCACAGGCAGTTCGCGCTCCAACTGCTTCACGCGATCACGGAGTCGCGAGAGCAGAGACAACTCATCCACCCTTGAGCGCGACTGCGCCAAAGTATCATCAGTGGAGGGCATATTCCACGGTTCACTCGAAGGACCACTCGATGTGCCCTATCACAAGGCAAGCAAGAGATAATAAGAAGACTAAGGCGATGCATGGACAAAATACTTGAGTGCATTCAAGAATAATAATGTATCAACAGATACACTCGCCAAAGGCATGTTCCAGACAAAAGAGACAGGCTATTCAACTATTATAGAAACGACTACTGAGGAGCAACTAGCTTCTTTGCCTTGGACTTTGGTTTTGGGGGCCTCATCGAGTCTGTGGAAGTATTAGTTGCCACAGACTTCCCACCGGCCCCTAACGCCGTAGCCTTCGCCGCCTTCTTGGCTCGCTGTAGCTCCTCAGAATACTTCACAACTATATTGATCAGCTGCGGCCCGTACTTGCCACAGACAGCTGCGAAAGGAGCAAAGACTACCTGTAGGCCATCCGTGTTGAAATGCATCGCCATGGAGACCGCAGCAGGATGAACCTCGACTCCAAGGGCTTGCACCATCGCGAGTGACATTGAAGCGCCAGCCGCATGGAGTGAGTTCTTGAAGCCAGCAGGAATGCCTCCAGCAAGGGACTCGACCAGATCATCTACATTTTTGATTATCTCAGCCTTTTGCGCTAGCTGCTCATAGAGGCGACTGAGCACGCCCTTGGCCTTGGTGAGCATCCCCTGAATGGCAGCACTGCGATCTTCGACTGCCGAGATGGCACCCGCGCAGGCATCATCACGACGGAGTGCCTGGGCGTCAAAGCTCAGACCGATGGCATCTTCACAAGAATCAAGCATTAGCACAGAAGTCAGCACAATAACAAATTCGAAAGAAGGGACACGACGAAAACCCAAGCAAAGGAATACCTAAGAGAGCCTTAGCAATCTAGAAAAGCTGTTCTTCGAACAACTTCTCCCTAGCTTCGATGGAGGCGCATAGATCCTCTTCGTGTTTCCGTGATTCGTCATCTGCTGCGATTGCCTCATCGTGACTCTTCACCGCCGTGGCGAGCGCCTTTTCGAGGGAAGCGGCGTCGTGAAGGAGTGCATTATGCTCAGCTACGAAACAAACAAAAGATAGATCATCAGTCAAATATAGCACAAGGTTGAAGAAGAAGAAGAAGCAAAAAAGATAGAAGAACCACTTTCAACCACGCAATGGCGATTGTCCAGCATTGCATGCTGGTGACCCATCGCAAGCACCTGCTCCGCCAGGCGAGCGGCTTCCTTCATAATGAGCCGTGATAGGAAAAATAGTAAAGGATTAGTAGATGGTATGAATGAAAAGCTGCAACTGCAAAAATCAGAAGAAACAGCACTACACATACATGATCCTCCAATGACTCTGAAGTCGATTGACGCGCAGCCGTCCGGATAACCATCTGGTGCTCCACATCGTGTGGAGAACTTGATGAATTATGCCCGTAGTGGGCTGCCAATGGAGGAGAAGGAGTGCGCTCAGCCACTTTCTTGGCCTTGGAGGTCGCGACTCCAGATTCCTTCAAAATTTGGACGTCACCAGAAGATGACGACGCTGGTTGACTGCAGAACAAAACCAACATCAAGAGAATGCAACTCCAAAGAAGAACCAAAAAGAAAGACTCATATACTCACCAATCAAAATTGTCAAAATCGATGGTTTGATCCCCCGACTCTGACGACGACTCCTTTAGAAGCCACATCTTCTTGCGGGAAGGCGGCGCCACAACACTCACAGGAACGGTAGGTATCGACGACTCTGCACCAATAGCCGCGCCTTCTAGAGTCGAAGGAGATGAGGCATCCGAATCCTTGCTGCGTGAACGCTTGCGAGTGTCCGGACAACTCGACTCGAGGACTTCCTCCTCCCCCTCAGACGGGACAGTCGATTCCGACTCGTCCTCTTCCAAGGCTTCACAAGGGATAACCCCCTCGGGAAGAGGGGGCATACAGAGTGACACCCTCCAATCCTGCATACAAAAAACAAGTTAGCACAAGTCAAGAAAAGAGAAGCATTCGACAACCAAAGCTACTTCGTAGTACAACCGTACCTCAGGGGGAGGATTAGCAGCATCGAATGGAGGTACGACTGGTTCACTGGGGAGCACATCCTTGGCGGTGTACTTGGTGACCAGTCGCACCCTTTTATCTACCTCACGCGCGGAAATGCCATCGGAAGATACGCGAGTGACATTGTCTTCACTAGCCCACTGGAACATAGGGTGGACTCTGGCCTGTAGGGGCTGGACGCGGCGGCGCAGCCACGTGTGGATGAGGGCGCAACCTCCTTCTTCTTTACCCATGCGACTCTCGAGGTCGCAGATGCACTCGTATAGCACATCTATCTCTGCGGATTCGCCAGGCATCACTACATTCTTTCAGAAGCACCTCCTCTTGCACGGCGTCACGGGATCCAAGGGCACGAGTCCGTAGTGGTCTCCGTCAGCCTTCTGGTCGAGGATGTGGAACCACTTGTCCCTCCACCCTTTACGGATGCCATGAGTTTGATGTCGAAGTACGTGACAGAGGAGTCGACGTGGATACCGCAGCCGCCTACATCATAGACTATGGAGCCAGACACCAACTGGCGCTTCAACTTGGAGAGACGTTTGAAAAGACCGAAGTGTGGCTCGATTCCGAGCCAGCACTCACAAAGAGTAATGTAGCTAGCTACATGGAGAATGGAGTTGGGGGACAGCTGGTGCAACTCGAGCCGATAGAAACAAAGAAGGTCCCTGAAGAAAGGATATAGGGGCAGCGAGAGACCGCGGATGATGAACGCTGGGAACATCACCCGAAAACCGGCAGGAGGACAAGGGGTTACCTCACCACCTGGGACACGCGAGTCAACGACTGCGGAAGATAGAACTCCGTCTTGGCGCAAGAAACGGAGCTCAGAATACTTGATAATGTACGCGTGCCACGCGCCATTGGTGACGCGAGTGCCCGCGCCCTTCTTCTTCCCGGCAACGGCGACGTTGGTGCCCTCAGCGGTGGAGCTGCCTTTCTTGTTAGCAGCAATGGTGGCAACGGCAGATTCAGCCACGTCACCTCCCTTCTTCTTCCCCATCTTGAAGTGGCGATGCGATCGGAGGAAGTAACTAGGGAATACGCGGATCTGGTCCAGTGTCGCGAGAAAGATGAACTCTAGGAAGCAGAGGAGAAGCAGCAATGACGACGGAGGTAAAGGCAGAGAAAAGAGTAGATGGGAAAATTACCGTCGAAGCACTGCTGCTTAACCCCCTGGAAGATGTAATCCAACAGCCAACAAATACCCTATCAGACGCGTGGCGTTCATCGTGATCGACATGTGGAGGACCCGAAGCGTGAACCGTCGCCCTCTACTCCCATTACGCCCGGAAATTAAGGAGGCGCAGTTAAAACAAAGATTACGCATGCCCGGTCAAGTCAGAGTCAGAAAATGGGACCCACCGCTCGTCACGTCCCATCAAACCCACTCACGCGGGCAACTGAGGTCATCACATCAACAACACTAACGTCATACAAAATTGAGAAGCAGAAGACTTCGACTACTTTAGTCCTTGCTCGAATCTTCGACTCCACCAAGCACTCGGAGGCTACTCCCATAGGGAGCGCTAGTCGCGCACCGTACAATTTTTCTTTTTTTTCTTTTGCAGGAACATGGACATTCAAAGCATACCCAATCACTCGAATCCGCGACTCGACTATGGACATGGGTTACTCCCATAGGGAGCGCCGGAAATAAATTCGACTAAGACAAGCAAACAAAAGACGACAATAGTCGCAAAAGTTCTTTAGTCCCTGCCTGAGTCTTCGACTCAACTAGGCACTCGGGGGCTACTCCCATAGGGAGCACTGGTCGCGCACCCTATTATTATTTGTACATCGTACTGCGTGTTGATAACATCGACACTCGAATCTTATGGCAACACTGCCTACAAAGAGACTGCATCTCCTGGGTCACCTGAATCATCTCCGTGATGATAGAATTTGGATGCCGTGCTTGCACCCATTCTCTACGCCCTACCAGAGATATATCCGTGCCTACAGGTACGATGAACATGCCTTGACGGACATGTCGAGTGCTCACACCCATATACTGGGATTCGACTCTTGTAAGAACTCCGCGACTTGAGTCGAATTTCACCATCACTTTTCCGTATTCGAGTCCAGGGACTCGAGTTCGAGTAGATTGCGTTGTTTTACCCTAAGGTAGTTAACTGCTACCGATACATCGGCTAAATAAGGAACGCACATCAACAATACCTATGACACAAATAGAGCAGTCGAAAAAAATACTCACTCAGGCACTCGAAAGGCTTCATAAAGTCTCCAGTCGAATCTGCGATTCCACTAGACACTCGGGGGCTACTGACATGGGTATACCCTACAGGTACTCGAGCTTGGTATATACAAGCTAAATACGGTAGAAGCCCACGGTGTTGCCAAGGCCCAAATGGAGAACTCGAGTCACCTACGGACTCTTGATTGTTTGCGGGACAAGAAGAAGCTAAAGATATAAAGTTTACTGGAAAAACCCTAACCTGTAACTGACTCGACCTACTACCTGAGACCTAGCCTATCTATATAAAGGCTAGGAGGGGGCGACGAGGAGGACACATGTAACCCTAGTTTTCACAACCCTTGCCAGATTGCATCTGCGCACCATTGTAATCTTCGATTCCTCTGTTAATTCCACGAGCAGACAAGCAGGAGTAGGGACCTCTACGAGGCATGAACCTGGGTAAATCTTCGAGTCCCCAGTGTGCTTGTTTGCTAGCCGATTGATGATTCCGGCACTCCCTCCTTCTCCAAAACCCAAGTCCATAACAATGGGGATTGATGAGTTAAACCCTCGCGCATACAAACTCCATGATCTTACAAGTTCCACTTTTATTTCACACCGCCGGGATCCATAAGCAAAAGAACATGATATCAACGGGGTACAAAGTACAAGTGCAATGTTGAAAGCGTTCCCCATGATACATAGTTCTGCTAATTTCAACTTATAAAGCGCAAGCATATACGCAACAAAGAAGGACCCAATGGTTCAAGTTTATTAAATGCAAGAAAGTAAAGTGTGCCGTCAAGTTCATGAGAGCTTTAATCACTAATTTTCACATAACAAATTTAATTTGGAAGGTAGATAAAAACATGAATATACTTAGAATAGCATATGCTAATAGGTAGGTATGGTGGACTCTTTGGAATAACTTGGTTTAAGGAGTTGGATGCATGAGTGGAACTCATACTTGGGTATGGAGGCTGGCAAAAGACTGGGAGGGACAAACTAAGAGAGCAATAAAGGCCATAATCATGCAGCACGACAAAACATCATTGGTTAAAGCATAAAGTGATATTACAAGTTGAAAACTAAAGGATCATCAAGGCTATGGTGACTTGGGATAGTCATAACATGGTGTGAGCATGTGCCAAGTCAACTCAAATAAAGCATCAAAGGAGAATACCACAATACTATCCTTTAATATGCTAAAACAACGCATAATCCTTCCAAGGCACATTAAGCAATCTCAATTGTTTATAACAAGTCATGCTACAGAAAATAATACTAAGCATAAAACCAAAAAAATATCAAGCATGGCATGACAAAGCATAGGCCATAGTCAAAAACAAGCTCTCATTACCACTTAAGCATGAACTTTCCTATTCTTTTCCAATCGAAATCAAACTATTTGAAAACCAATGTATGAAAGAGGCGGTCCAACCAATTTATTCAGACAACTAAGAAAACCAAGAAAACGAAAAACCAAAACAAAAACGAAAAAGAAGATGCTCCAAGAACAACACAACTATGCATGAAACAATAAAAATGAAGCGTTTGGAAGAAACCTGGGATTTTTATTGATGAAGAAGGGGATGCCTTGGGCATCCCCAAGCTTTTACGCTTGTACTTCTTGGATATTTCTTGGGGTGACATGCGTGGCATCCCCAAGCTTGAGCTTAAATCCATCCTTCATCTCATTACTCATTCCTTCCATACACCTGAAATTTTTCCTTCATACAAAACTTCACATAATCTTTATTAGCAACATTAGTGAACTCAAGATAAGAAGTATTTGGATTCAGTTTCAACACCAATAAAACTTCCAATAAAACACAAGCTACTGTATCACTTCCCTCAAAAATCTCAATTCCCCAAAAGAACTCAAAAAGGAACAAACAAGAAGCAAATTCAAATAATGGCAGAAATCTGTCAAAACAGACCAGCAGGTAAAGACGAATTGTTTCGATGACTGTTTGTTGCTCAAATTGAAAAGTGTTGAACTAACAAAAGTTTGATAACAACCTGGGGTAGAAGCACAAAAATTCACGCCTCAAAAGGACGTACAGAGACTTTACACGAATTTTTACGGTTAAGCACAAAAATCTGTTTCGGGACAGCAACTTTCCCAATCATTACTTCTCTCTCATTAGAGGTTACTCTTGGCACAAAAAGAAAATAAAAAGGATAAGGAGAGGTTATTACAGAGGTAATAACTTCCAAGACTCATCTAAAACTTTTGGGTTATCTCCCAATAAGTAGTTTTCTTTAACGCCTTTAAGTTAGGCATAAGAAGCAAGAAAAAGAATCAGGTGTTCTGAAAAGAAGAAGCATTAAGAGCAAATTTTGTTTTCATAGGAGAAACAAAAGAAATATCCTCTCTCTTCTTAGGGAAGTGTTCTACACCTTTCTTGAGTGGGAGTTGATATTTGATGGTGCCTTCTTTCATATCAATAATGGCACAAACAGTTCTAAGAAAAGGTCTTCCCAAAGTAATAGGACAAGAATCATTGCATTCAACATCTAAAACATAGAAATCAACGGGGACATAGGCATTGTTAACCATAATTAGAACATCATTAAGACTCCCCATAAGTTTCTTTCTAGCATTATCATCAAGTGGGACATTCAAATAACAATCTTCAAGTGGTGGCAAATCAAGCATATCATAAATCCTTCTAGGCATAATAGAAATTATACTATTAATATCACATAAAGCTTTGATTAACAAGATGATCAAGGTTTCCTGATCATGGACATTGGATGTTGTTAATAACAAGGTCATAGCATTTGTGAAATGATGTGATGAACATTCATCCGAAGTATAGCATTACGATCAAGTCATTATGTTTATATTTCTATAACATCATACGAAGTAATCTTTACCCTTAGACCATGAGATCATGTTAATTGCGAACACCGGAAGAGTACCTTGATAACATTAAACGTCACACCGTAACAGGGTGACTATAAAGGTGGGTTTAGTGCTACGAAGGTGTTATGTTGAGTCTCATGGATCAAGAGTGGAATTTGTCAATCCCGATGATAGATAGATATACTCCGGGTCCTCTCGGTGATATCACATTAAGATAGCTTGCAAGCAAGTGATGTGATCACTAGAATGTTATATCTCAGGAACGAGAAAAGAGTGCATGTCGGTAATGAGATCAAACTAGGTATTTGGATACCGATGATCGACTCTCGGACATGTATAATATCATGAGACAAAGGGATTAAGTTACTAGCATTAAAGGCTCTCACGATCACAGAAGTCATCGTTGAATGTGAAGGAGTCAGTATGGATCTCTAGGTCCCGCTTCTGATTATTGATCTGAGAGGAGTCTCAATCATGTCTGCATTATTCGCGAACCATAGGGTGAGACACTTAAGGGTTACCGGACACCATTTTGGAGCACATATGTTTTAGACGAAAGGATTGCAAAGCGAAGGAATTGTTCGATAGATACCGGAATTGTTTCGGGTGAAATTGCAGAAAGTGGTTCTACATGTGATATTGAAATGTTGCAAGGGGTTTTCTGTGAATGTTTGTTAATTAAAGTAATTAACAAAATTCTGAATAAATTTAATAAAAGAGTTTTATTAAATGAGAGAGCATTAAACTTAGAGAATTTTAATGCATTTAAAGTGGAGACTTTAAAAGAGAATGTGAAGGGGCATTTTAATGTGGAGGAGTTACCACCACATGAATGTGGGAGGTGAGGGGTCACCCCCATGGGGTGCCGGCCATGGGGATGGGTACCCCCCTCCTATAAAAGGCGACCCCTCTCACCCTTCTTCCACACACCTCCTCGTGAAGGATCTCTCTCCCCCTCTAGAATTATTTCCCCATGGTCTCGGATTAGCGAGATACATGTTCCCGGTGGAATTTCATCTGGAAGGAGTTGCTGCTTCCGCTGCATCGCTGGATCGAGGAGGTGGAGGTTGTCCGGTGGCTTGAATGTGTGTGCGAGGACGGATGCGCTGCTGATTTGCGGCGCTCGGACTTCCACACGATCTTGAGATCGGCAAGTGTACGACTACATCAACCACGAGTTCCTACCCGTTAACAAAACTAGTTGTCTTCGAGGGTAAGTTCTCCATGGATGTATGTCCACCCGTTGCTCTATATCTAGTAGATAGATCTTAGCGTATAGTTCTCATTGTAGGAAATTTTTTGTTTCCTATGTTGCGGACCCAACAGTGGTATCAGAGCCTGATCTATGCGTAGGTGCTTTGCATGGGTAGTACACATATGTTTATATGTGGGCGATGATGATTATGTTATTGCATATTCTATGTATTTTGGATATTGGTGGCATAGTGGGATGAAGCGGCCCGGACCAACCTTACATGTCATCATACATGAGACCGGTTCCACGACTGACATGCAACTAGTTTTGCATAAGTGGCTGGCGGGTGTCTGTCTCTCTTACTATAGTCAATATGTGATTTACAACGAGTTGCTAATAACTTGGTTATCCTCGTTGTGGTTCATGTTCATAGGTAAGACCGGTTCTATCTCAGAAAGCCCTAAGCAACATAAAACTTGCAATTGATAAATTAGAGGCATCTAGTTTAGATCGTTGCTGGGCTAGTGTCTTGATATGGTATTGTTGTAAGTAGATGTATGATATATACTCTTACAACTCACTCAACGTGTAAGTTCCATAGACCTTAGCCTTACACACAAAGGAATGATAGAGATCATACCACGATGCAAATGATAGAGATCAAATGCATGGACCATATCATCTCACTTTACACATTAGATGTTAGCATCTTATACTGCTAGTTTGGCGCTTTTGGTAGCATTGTAAGATGATCCCTCCTTTAGATATCAAGATAAAATGTGTTCTTCCTTAAGTATGCACCGTTCTATGGATCGTGTTTCGAGACATCACGTGATGAGCGGGTGTACTTGACTCTACGCTTTCATACAACGGGTGTAAGACAGTTTTACACACGCGAGTACTAAGGTTCTTACTTGGCGAGCCTAGCATGTACAAACATGGCCACGGAACACGGACCGAAAGGTTAAGCATGAGTCATATAGTTGATATGATGCCCATATAGATGCTCGCCATTGAAGCTACACCGACTCACGTGATGATCGGACTTGGTGTAGTGGATTTGGTTCATGTAATCACCAAAAAGACATGAGGGATGTTGTTTTTGAGTGGGAGTTCATTAGTAATTTGGATTAGTTGAACTAAATCTATCATAAACTTAGTCTAAATAAACTTTACAAATTCTATTGTAGATGGCACCACCTGCTTTTAATTTCAATGTGTTCATGGAGAAAGAGAAACTTGCTGCGAATGGTAGCAACTTCACCAACTGGGCTATGATTTTGAGGATTCTCCTCACTGCTGCACAAAAGCAATATGTGCTAGAGGCGCCGCTAGGCCCCCCACCAGCTCCTGATGCCCCTGACGAGGAAAAGAATGTCTATATATCTCGTCAGGAGGACCACAACTTAGTTCATTGCGGCATATTGTTTGGGCTAGAACCAGAACTTCGAAAGTGTTTCGAAAATGGAAATGCCTTTGATACCATGGGAGAATTGAAAATGATTTTCCATACCCATGCTGCCGTAGAGAGTTATAATGCTTCTAAAAAGTTCTTTAGCTGCATGATGGAGGAGAACAACTCCGTAAGTGAGCACGTACTCAAAATGTCTGGGTATGCCGATAAGCTTGTGTCCTTGGGAATAACGATTCCTATTGACCTAGGCATACATCGTGTTCTCCAATCTCTGCCACCTAGATACAAGAGATTTGTGATGAACTATAACATGCAGGGCATGAAGAAGTCTCTTCCTGAGCTTCTATCAATGCTTAAGACTACAGAAGTCGAGATTAGGAAAGAACATCAAGTGTTGATGATCAATAAGACCACCGGTTTCAAGAAGGACAAGAAAGGAAAGCAGAAGGGAAAGAAGCGCGGCAAATCTGTTGCCGCACCTGAAAAGAAATCCTGAGCTGACCCTAAGTCTGATACCGAGTGCTACTATTGCAAGGGGACTGCCCATTGGAAGCGAAATTGCCCCAAGTATTTGGCGGACAAGAAGGCGGCAAGGCAAACAAAGGTATATGTGATATACATGTTATTAATGTGTACTTGACTAGTACTCGAAGTAGCACCTGGGTATTTGATACATGATCGGTTGCTAATATATGTAACTCAATTCAGGGGTTGCAGAACAAGCGACAACTAGCAAGGGATGAGGTCACGATGCGGGTCGACAATGGATCAAGAGTTGATGTGATTGTCGTCGGAACGCTGCCTCTCCATATGCCATCGGGATTAGTTATAAATCTGAATAATTGTTATTTGGTGCTTGCACTGAGCATGAACATTGTATCCGGATCATGTTTGATGGAAAGTGGTTATTCGTTTAAGTCTGAAAACAATGGTTGTTCGATTTATATGGATAATGTCTTTTATGGTCATGCACATGTGTTGAATGGTTTATTTTTGTTGGATCTCGATAGTAGTATTACACATATTCATAATGTTGATGCTAAAAAGATTAACTTGATGATGATATATCTACATATATGTGGCACTGGCGTCTAGGTCATATTGTCGTTAAACGCATGAAGAAACTCCATTCTGATGGACTTTTGGAATCACTTGATTTTGAATCATTTGATACATGTGAGTCGTGCCTTATTGGAAAGATAACTAGAACACCGTTTTCCAGTTCAATGGAATAGGCGGCAGATTTATTGGAAATCATACATACTGATGTGTGTGGACCAATGAGTGTGTCGACGCGAGGTGGATGTCGTTATTTTGTTACTTTCATGGATGATTTGAATATATATGGGTATATCTATTTGATGAATCACAAGTCTGAAACCTTTGAAAATTCAAGGAATTTCAGAATGAAGTGGAAAATCATCGTAACAGAAAGATCGAATTTCTACGGTCCGACCGTGGAGGAGAGTATCTTAGTTACGAGATTACACAGATATGAAAGATTGGAATAGTTTCACAACTCACGCCTGCCGGAACACCACAACGTAATGGTGTGTCGGAACGTCGTAATCGTACTTTATTGGATATGGTTCGATCTATGATGTCTCTGACTGACTTGCCACTATCTTTTTGGGGTTATGCACTGGAAACCGTTGCATTCACTTTAAATCGGGCACCATCTAAATCCATTGAACCGACACCGTATGAATTATGGTTTGGAAACAAACCTATGCTGTCATTTCTTAAATTTTGGGGATGCGATGTTTATGTGAAGAAACTTCAGCCAAATAAACTCGAACCCAAAGCGGAAAAATGCGTCTTCATACGATACCCTAAGGAAACGATTGGGTATACCTTCTATCACAGATCCGAGGGCAAAGTTTTTTGTTGCCAAGAATGGATACTTTCTTGAGGAGTTTCTCGTGAAAGGTGTGAGTAGTAGGAAGGTAGAACTCGAAGAGGTTATTGAACCTTCTCTTCATGAATTGGCGAGTGGCGCAGCACCGGAAGTTGTTTCGGAGTTGACTTCACCTAATGAAGAGAGAGCTAATGATAATAATCATGAAACTCTGAAAGAGGATACTGCCGAACCTCGCAGGTCAACCAGGACGCGTGCAGCTCCTGAACTTTACGGCAATCCTGTTATGAATTTCATGATTGATGAAATAGATGACCTTGTGACTTGTGAAGAAGCGATGATGAGCTCGGATTCCAACAAATGGCTAGAAGCCATGAAATCCGAGATGGAATCCATGTACGAAAACCAGGTTTGGACCTTGGTGGACTTACCTCACGACTGAAAGGCCGTTAAGAATAAATGGATTTTCAAAAGAAAAACTGATGTTGATGGTAATGTGACCATCTATAAAGCTCGACTTGTCGCAAAAGGGTTTCGAAAAATTCAAGGAGTTTACTACGGTGTGAAATTCTCTCTCGTAGCGATGCTAAAGTCGGTTAGGATTATGTTAGCAATTGCTGCATATTTCAAATATGAAATATGGCAGATGGATGTCAAAACTGCGTTCCTCAATGGTAATATTGAAGAAGAGTTGTATATGATACAACCTAAGGGTCTTGTCGATCCTAAGGATGCGGATAAGGTATGCAAACTTCAGCGATCCATCTATGGACTTAAGCAAGCATCCTAGAGTTGGAATCTCCGCTATGATGAGGTGATCAAAGAGTTTGGATTTGTCCAAACTTATGGAGAGGCTTGTATTTACAAGAAAGTGAGTGGGAGCAATGTGGAATTTCTGATATTATATGTGGATGACATATTATTGATTGGGAATGATATAGATCCTTTAAACATTGTTAAAAGTTATCTAAATAGCAAATTTTTGATGAAAGACCTTGGTGAAGCGTCATATATATTAGGCATTAAAATCTATAGAGATAGATCAAGGCGCCTAATTAGACTATCACAGAGTACATACCTTGATAAGATATTAAAGAAGTTTAATATGGACGGAAGTAAGAAGGGGTTCTTACCGATGTTGCAAGGCAAGACATTGAGTAAGACTCGAAGTCGGGCTACGGCGGAAGAAAGAGAGATAATGGATAAGATCCCCTATGCCTTAGACATAGGCTCTATAATGCATGCCATGCTATGTACAAGACCGGATGTGGCACATGCTATTAGTTTGACTAGTAGGTACCAATCTGATCCAGGTTCGGAACACTGGATAGCGGTCAAAAATATCCTTAAGTACTTGAGAAGAACTAGGGATATGTTTCTTGTATACGGAGGTGAAGAAGAGCTAGTCGCTAAGTGTTCTGTCTATGCCAGCTTTGACACCGATTCGGATGACTCTAAGTCTCAATCCGGATACGTATTTCTCTTGAACGGAGTAACAGTTAGTTGGAGGAGTTCCAAACAACCTATGGTGGCTGGATCAACGATGGAGGCGGAATATGTTGCTGTTTCAGAAGCGGCATAGGAAGCGTTTTGGATGAAGGAGTTCATAACGGAACAAGGTGTGGTTCCTAGTGCATTGGACCCAATGGTCATCTATTGTGACAACAATGGAGCCATAGCCAATGCCAAGGAACCAAGGTGTCACAAGAATTCCAAGCATATTAAGCGCCAGTTTCACTCCATCTGCGAGCATGTTAAGGATGGAGATATAAAGATTTGTAAAGTACACACGGACCTAAATGTAGCAGATCCGTTGACTAAAGTTCTCCCTAGGGAAAAACATGATCAACACCAGAACTCCATGGATGTTAGATTTATCACTATGTAAACTAGATTATTGTCTCTAGTGCAAGTGGGAGACTGAAGGAAATATGCCCTAACAGGCAATAATAAAGTTGTTATTATGTATTGCTCGTATATGATAAATTTTTATTTTGCATGCTATAATTGTATTGATCGGAAACGTCAATACATGTGATCATGTTTCTATAACATCATACGAAGTAATCTTTACCCTTAGACCATGAGATCATGTTAATTGCGAACACCGGAAGAGTACCTTGATAACATTAAACGTCACACCGTAACAGGGTGACTATAAAGGTGGGTTTAGTGCTACGAAGGTGTTATGTTGAGTCTCATGGATCAAGAGTGGAATTTGTCAATCCCGATGATAGATAGATATACTCCGGGTCCTCTCGGTGATATCACATTAAGATAGCTTGCAAGCAAGTGATGTGATCACTAGAATGTTATATCACAGGAACGAGAAAAGAGTGCATGTCAGTACGAGATCAAACTAGGTATTTGGATACCGATGATCGAATCTCGGACATGTATTATATCATGAGACAAAGGGATTAAGTTACTAGCGTTAAAGGTTCTCACGATCATAGAAGTCATCGTTGAATGTGAAGGAGTCAGTATGGATCTCCAGGTCCCGCTTCTGATTATTGATATGAGAGGAGTGTCAATCATGTCTGCATTATTCGCGAACCGTAGGGTGACACACTTAAGGGTTACCGGACACCATTTTGGAGCACATATGTTTCAGACGAAAGGATTGCAAAGCGCAGGAATTGTTTTCATAGAAACCGGAATTGTTTCGGGTGAAATTGCAGAAAGTGGTTCTGCATGTGATATTGAAATGTTGCAAGGGGTTTTATGTGAATGTTTGTTAATTAAATTAATTAACAAAATTGTGAATAAATTTAATAAAAGGGTTTTATTAAATGAGAGAGCATTAAACTTAGAGAATTTTAATGCATTTAAAGTGGAGACATTAAAAGAGAATGTGAAGGGGCATTTTAATGTGGAGGAGTTACCACCACATGAATCGGGGAGGTGAGGGGTCACCCCCATGGGGCGCCGGCCATGGGGAGGGGTACCCCCCTCCTCCTATAAAAGGTCATCCCTCTCACCCTTCTTCCACACACCTCCTCGTGAAGGATCTCTGTCCCCCTCTAAAATTATTCCCCCATGGTATCGGATTAGCGAGATATATGTTCCCCGGTGGCACTTCGTCTAGAAGGAGTTGCTGCTTCCGCTGCATCGCTAGAGCGAGGAGGTGGAGGTTGTCCGGTGGCTTGAACATGTGTGCGAGGACGGATACGCTGCTGATTTGCGGCGCTCGGACTTCCACACGATCTTGACATCGGCAAGTGTACGACTACATCAACCACGAGTTCCTACTCGTTAACAAAACTAGTTGTCTTCGAGGGTAAGTTCTCCATGGATGTATGTCCACCCATTGCTCTTTATCTAGTAGATAAATCTTGGCGTATAGTTCTCATCGTAGGAATTTTTTTGTTTTCTATGTTGTGGACCCAACAAGATCTAACCTGAATTGGGCCACCCTGGTCAGCGAGGCATAGTGAGGATACCCGGAAAGTATATCCCCAACAATGACTCTAGAGATTCCATGTGTCAAAACATGGTCAGAAAGCCCAGAAAGCCCCTGGAATGCAACTGCCACATGGAATGATGCACCAGTGTGATAGAAGTTGCATCACCACATCCATTATTGGAGTATGTGTGGTCATGTGGATCAAGGTGGTTTGACAAAGAACACATGTAATGACTCTAGAGACTCCATGTGTCAAACCATGGTCAGAAAGCCAAAAAATCCAATGGAAATGCAACTACCACATAGAATGATGCACCCATATGATAGAAGTTGCATTATCGCCACATCCATTGGAGTTGGTGTGGTCATGTGGATCAAGCTAGTTTGGAAAAGAACACATGCAATGACTCCAGAGACACTCCATGTGTCAAACCATGGTCAAAAAGCCAAAAAGCCTTGGAATGCAACTTCCACATGCATGGATGATGATGCACCAGTGTGATATAAGTTGCATCACTACATCCATTGGAGCGTGTGTGGTCATGTGGATCAAGGTGGTTGGGAAAAGAACACATGTAATGACTCTAGAGACTCCATGTGAAGGTAAGAAAGCCCATGAATGCAACTACCACATGGAATGATGCACCAGTGTGATAGAAGTTGCATTATCACCACATCCATTGGAGTGTGTGTGGTCATGTGGATCAAGGTGGGTTGGAAAATAACACATGCCATGGCTCTATAGGCACTCCATTTGTCAAAACATTGTCAGAAAGCCCAAAAAGGCCCTGGAAATAATGTAACTACGCCATGCACTGAAGCACCAGTGTGATAGAAGTTGCATCACCATATGAATTATATTTTAGTGTGTGTTGTCATCTGGATCAAGGTGGTTTGGAAAACAACACATGCAATGACTCTAGACACTCCATGTGTCAAACTATGGCCAAAAAGCCCCTAGAATTAATGCAACAGACACAAGGAATGATGCACCAGTGTGATAGAAGTTGCATTATAAATGCATCCATTGGAGTGTGTGTGGTAATGTGGATCAATGTGGTTTGGAAAAGAACATATTCAATGACTCTAGACACTCCATGTGTCAAACCATGGTCAGAAAGCCCAAAAAGACCTAAGAGTGCAACTGCCACATGAATGATGTACCAGTGTGATCGAAGTTGCATTATCACCACATCCATTATTGGAGTGTGTGTGGTCACTTGGATCAAGGTGGTTTGGAAAACAACACATGCAATGACACTAGAGATTCCATGTGTTAAACCATGGTCAAAAAGCCCAGAAAGCCCCTGGAATGCAACTGCCACATGGAATGATGCACTAGTGTGGTAGAAGTTGGTTGTCATGTGGGTAAAGGTGGTTTGGAAAAGAACACATGCAATGACTCTAGAGACTCCATGTGTCAAACCATGGCTAGAAAGCCTAGAAAGCCCATAGAATGCAACTACCACATGGAATGATGCACTAGTGTGATAGAAGTTGCATCACGATTATTGGGGTATGTGTGGTCATGTGGATGAAGGTGGTTTGGAAAACAACACATCCAATGAGTCTAGAGACTCCATGTGTCAAACCATGGTGAGGAAGCGCAAAAAGCCCCTGCAAATGCAACTGCCTCATTGAATGATCCACCAGTGTGATAGCAGTAGAATTATCACCACATCCATTGGAGTGTGTGTGGTCATATGGATCAAGGTGGTTTGGAAAAGAACGCGTGAAATAATTCTAGAGACTTTATGTTATAAACCATGGTCAAAAAGCCCAAAAAGCCCCTGGAATGCATCTACCACATGGAATGATGCAGTGTGATAGAAGTTGGATCACCACATCAATTATTCGAGTGTGTGTTCTCATGTGGATCAAGGTGGTTTGGAAAATAACACATGTAGTGACTTTAGAGACGGCATGTGTGAAACGATGGTCAGAAAGCCCAAAAAGCCCAAGAAATAATGCAACTACCAAATGGAATGACGCACTAGTTTGATTGAAGTTGCATTATCACCATATCCATTGGAATGTGTGTGGTTATGTGGATCAAGGTGGTTTGTAAAAGAAAACACGCAATGACTCTAGAGACACCCCATGTGTCAAAACCAAGGTCAAGAAGCCCAAAAAGCCCTGGAATGCAGCTACCACATGTCGTCAGATTGAGGACAAGTACGCCATGAGGGGGTCCTCGAGGCATGCAGAAGAGAGGGGTGTGAGACGTACGGTATTCCGGGACGGTGAGCACACAAGTTTACCTAGGTTCGAATCCGCCGGCTTTGGACGGATCCTACTCCTGCTAGCAATCCAGTAATACGGCAGAGCTGGAATATGGGTTACAAGGGTTTCGCCTGTGCGAGTTGAGATTGTAGACTATTGAGGTGTTTAGAGTGTTGCCCTAAAGGCTCTCCCTAGGACAGCTTATATAGATATCCGGCCTAGGGTTTACATGAGAGATCTATTCGGCTACGACTAAGAGTCGGTTACATAGTACATCTTGAACTACAAGTAACATTATGGGCCTAAGTCGGTAAGTCTTCTGGGCCTTCTCGTAGCCGGATTGGACTCCGTCTTTCTCCCTGACTGGGCCGCCCGTGAAGAAAGCTCTAACCCGAAGTGGGCCACCCTGGTCAGTGAGGAACTGTGAGGATGCCCAGAAAGTATATCCCCAACAGCAGCCCCCGGAGGCCTCAAAGATCCAAAGTCGGATTCATCATCATCTAGCTTGAACTTCGGCTTGCAGAATCTTGAAGGGTTCATGAAACTTCACAACAAAACATACGATCCGGGTCTTAAAAATAAATCGGACCTATCAACAGGTTACTCGGATTGATTTCAAACTAAGCCGGAACTTGGTTCCTAACGCCACCTGACACAAGTCATGGTCAAGTCACGTCATCTGATAGGCATTCCATCAGCACGACTGTTGGTGGGTCCGCGGTTCGCGGGACCGAGGCGCTGTTTCAATGCGTGCGTGGAGATCGAGGCGACGCAATCATCACGTGGGTCCTTCCCAGTTCCTTCCACGACGCGTGGCGGTTACACTGTAGCATTTGCACGAATCTTGGCGCAGTTAGGTGGATATAAGGGGTTACGGTTTTCTCCTTCTCCTTCCACCAGTCCTTTGCCTTTTCCTCTCCTCCCAATCTCCCTGTGTCCACATAGCTCCCTGTTCCTCCCCCACAGAACTCCCAGCGCTGCCCCTTTTAGGTCAACTGCTCGCTAGAGAAATGGCTTCATCTTCTTCCTCCGGCTTAGCGGCAGCGGCGGCGGCGGCGAAAGGCGGAAGTGGTGGCGGAGAAAGAGAGCTTTCACGGGCTCTGGATTCCCTACATGCTCAACGACGAGGGTCTCTAGAATGTGGAGAAGGAAGGGCTCCTTGCCGCCGGCGACTGTCGGAGCGGCTTCGAGGAAACCGTCCCCACCCCGCGCGATGGCGAGCAGGTCCACTTTGGCACCCACCTCGACAGAGGTTTGTCGTTTCCTCCCTCGGAGTTCTTCTCCGAGGTGATTGATCATTACAGAGTTCAACTCCATCATCCTCCTCCCAACTCTCTTTTAGAGATGAGCGCAAACGCTTCGTTGTGTGAGGGCTTTCTCGGCATTAGGCCGAGTTTGACTCTTTTCCGGTACTATTTTCATGTCCAGAGAAACTCCATTACCGCCGGTGTTCCTTACATCACCGGCACTATTAGTTTTTCACTTAGACGCGAGTGCGCGTATCCCAAAATTCTAGCTAGTGACTCGGTCAAACAATGGCTAGCCACGTTTTTCTATCATAGGGATATTCCGGCTCCCGGCAAAGCCACTGCTTTGCCGGCTTTTGTTGACGGAGCTGCCACGGCCCGACCTTCTTGGGACGAGGCTGGTCCGGCTCTCA
The DNA here is from genome assembly GCA_910589775.1 of Avena eriantha. Lineage (NCBI taxonomy): Eukaryota > Viridiplantae > Streptophyta > Magnoliopsida > Poales > Poaceae > Avena > Avena eriantha. Next base: position 310,749,290 of record OU342742.1, read on the forward strand.
CCAACGATCTGATCCTCGCTAAGAGGCGGATCGAATACTTGATCAGACACAAAGGACTGAAGGGATCTGACTTGGTCCAATGCTGGGTCTCACGCCGGATCCAGCCCCTTCAATACCATGGGGATCGACTGATGCACTCCATCACGTCATCCAAGAAAGATTCCCTCCGCATCAGCCCCAAATCCTACACCGCTCAAGGCTACATAAGCCAGATCAAGTGGCTGATCCGGGAGCGGATCGAGATGAGAATCCCGGAGTTTCTCTGGATATGCATACGGCGGAAAACCCCGTAGTGCTGGTAAGCTTCCATTAGTACAGTTTTTATGTGTTTCAATCTTCGAGTTATACTACAATACTGATATGTTTTCTTATTTTTCAGCTTGCCGACCTCCCCGAGTCGGAACTTGCTCCGCTCGAAGGATATCCTCCTGAGTTTTCTCAGGAGACAGAGGTGGTCCCATTGCCGAACCTTGCGCTCAAGAAGCGCAAAGCTCCGACAGTGCCTGTTGGCACAAAGGAGGTGCCTGTCGTGAAGAGGTAACTTTTAGTCACAACTTCCACCTTTGTACTTTACTCAAATTTCTTTCCGAGATGTAACGTTTCCGACTTTACTACATTCTCAGAGCAAAACCGCTCATCAAGGGCAAGGGGAAGGGAATTTCTTCGAAGCCCCTGTGACAGACGAAGCTCACCATAGCTTCCCCTGCCGTAGCTCCTCCGACTCCTACCCCTCAACCTTCTGCAACGCCGGCGACCATTCCTTCCCCGGTCGTCGCAGAAGATCCGGCTCCTTCCACAGAGCCCGTGATCCTTGAATCGCACACTGACATCACCATGGGTGAGTCAGATCTAGGTAAGGGTGAGCCCTCTTTGGGTAATGATCCCTCGGCAGAAACCTTCGCCGAAAACCTTATCAGCAATCCTGGACTTGCCAAGTTTGGCTTGTCTCGGAAATCTGCTGAAGAAATCCAGCGGCTCGCTAGGCAATGCCTGGAGAAAAGTACTTTATCTGCCGAAGAAGAAGTGCAAGATGCAGAGGACGTCAAGTTCTCTGACCTTCTCGCCCAAGTGCGCCTTCGCGACGAGAGGATTAGGACTGGTGAGCTTCCAACAGCCCTAGTGATTCCTCTGACTCTTGCCGAAAAGGTGGCCGTTGAAGTGAACGTGGGTTTGGATAAACTCACCCGCGAACAATAAGTAAGTCGGAATTCCAACTCCTGTTTTTTCCATTCTTTTATATCATATCCTCTAGCCCCCAAGCATGAAGTAGGATATATAATCCAGGTTTATGCTTCATTAGGATGCGAAAGAACGAACTAGTGTAGCCCCCAAGGCTCGTGCTGATATTAGCAAAAATATTAGCCCGAGTCTTAAGTAGCTTTCTGACTTTGGGTATTCTGACTTACAGAAAGTATGTTCCCATAACCAGGATTTACTGAAGAATGTCTGCGATAAGCGGAGAGAGATCAAAGCTCTCTGGCTTAAAAATGCTGAACTTAAAGTTGCCAAGGATGAGGCCGAAGGTAAACATTCCGAGACTCAAACCTTGTCTTTGTTATTTTTAATGTCGATTTTTCTGAACTGTTGTTCTTTTTGACTTACAACGCTGGTGAAACAATCTTGTGCCATGATCGAAGAGTCCGAGAACCTCAAGACCTTGGTGGTGGAGAATAAGGAGCTTCGCCAAGAGCTGGATAAGCTCAAGGTCGATCATGAGAAGAGCATAGCTCAAGTCCTTGAATCCTCCTCCATGGCTACTGAAGAGCATGATCGCAAGATCGCTGCTCAAGATAAAACAATCTCGGACCTCAAGAGTGAGCTTAGCAGAGAGAGGGACCTTTCCCAGGCGCTCCGGGCTGAACTCCAGAGTCTCCGGGAGGAGAGGACCAAAATTGACGACGTCATTTTCAGTACGTTCTATCTGTCTGACTTGTCTTTTTCTTTGACTTCTATCAATGTCAGATATTTCTTAACTTGTTTTGTATATAGGTCCTCTAAACTTGACGGACTCTTCCTCCACCGAGCCCTGCACCCACCGGCTTACCAAAGTCGGTGACCTGCTTCATGACTTCTGCTAATCCCTTGAGGACATCGGCGAAGCTCTCAAGATTCCGGACATGCACAGCATGTTGGATTTTCAGGTGCGGGACAAGGCAAAGGAGATGCCATAGCTCGTCCAGGATTGGAACATGTCCTACGCACGATAAGCTGCGCACAACGCTCTCACCATGGTCATGAGCCACCATGGAAACATGGAGATATGGCGAGTGACCAGAGGGTACTCTAAAGTGGATGAAGATGGCCAGGAGGAGGACATCAAGGCCATTATGGACTCCTATGCCAGATATGCGTGTCATGTAGCTGACTAGACCAGCTACGATACTCCATTCTTCAACCGCATGGACACTCCGCCTCCGCCTCCAGAAGAAACAGCAGAAATTTCCGACGATGACTGCACCACCTCGGATGCGGACATCTCGGAACGATATCAAGGCGACGTATCCAGCAAGCCGGCAGCTCCTTCATCTCCTCCTACATCGTAGATCAGAAATTTTTGTATTATTCCAGAAAAACATGATGCGTCTATAAATATGCAGTACTTTAACTTTGCTAGTGCTAAGCTTTTGATCTATTCAGCACTTTTTGGCTTTGATTTTTTTTGTGTGCCTAAAATGTTTATATAAGCACTTGTATTTTTTCATCTACACTTATCATTTATCTAGCTTTCCGCCTCGTCCCTTTTGTGAGCCGGCTAAATCTTCCGTCGGAAACTTTGCCGAGCAACGGAGCTCAATTGCTAAACTAGTTTAAACTCGGAAACAAAGCCGGCTTCCAGTACCAACAATTCACTACTCGGAAAATGCCCGCATCCAGCAATCAGACAAATAACCAAAGTAAAGACTAGAATTTTTTTAGAGTTATACCCGAAGGTAGCAATTTAGAATTTGAAATCTAAACCAGAACGAACATGAGCATAAAGTACTTTCAAGCATTCTGGGATTTTCGACTATGACATGATCATTTGGAAATAAGATGGTAAAAACTTCTCAGAAAAACTTGAGGCAACCAAAACTTTTATTTCTCACAGAACATGTACATATATATGATTACAAAGAAGGATAAACTAAGAATAAAAGGGACGTAGCTGAGCAATATTCCACGGTCCGTCTAACTCAACCAGATTTGTACTGCCTCTAGCTCTCTTTCTCTTCTTAGTAGCAGGTCTTTCTTTGACTGGCCTCATGTCAGTTAAGTAGTACGATCCATTGTGCAATACTCGACTAACTAAAAAGGGCCCTTCCCATACTGGGGAAAGTTTGTGCTTTCTTTGTTGCACAAGCCCGAAAACCAAATCATCTTTATTGAAAGATCTATTTCGGACTCTCTGGCTATGATACTTGCGTAACTTCTGCTGGTAGGCTGTAGATCTCATTTCAGCAACAACACGAACTTCTTCGACTAAGTCGAGATCATTTTGTCGAGAAATCTCGGCATCCTCTTCGATATACACGGCCACTCTAGGAGAAGTACGAATAAAATCCCTAGGAAGAACTGCTTCTGCGCCATAGACCAAGAAGAAAGGTGTGTATCCTGTTGACCTATTTGGAGTTGTTCGTAAACTCCAAATTACAGAGGGTAGTTCCTCTGCCCAAGCCCCCACAGCACGTCGTAGTGGTGCTTCGAGTCTCGGTTTTAGGCCTTGTAGGATTAAACCATTTGCTCTTTCGACTTGTCCGTTATCTTGTGGATGTGCGACTGACGCAATGTCAAGCCAGATATTTTGCTCGTTGCAGAATTTAGCCAATTCTCCCATAGAGAAATTACTCCCATTGTCCGTGATAATGCTATGCGGATAACCATATCGGATTATAACATCCTCGACAAATCTTTTGGCTGTTCCTCCATCACAACTAGTGATAGGTTTAGCCTCAATCCATTTGGTGAATTTATCCGCCATCACTAAGAGGTGAGTAAATCTACTTGGAGCTCGTTTAAATGGTCCTACCATATCAAGCCCCTAGACAGCAAACGGCCATGTTATAGGTATTGTTCGCAGCTGATCAGCCAGAACATGAGCTTGCTTGGCGTACTTTTGGCAGCCTTTGCACGTCTTGACTAATCGTTCGGCATCTGCCTGAGCTGTAAGCCATAAAAATCCGTGTCTAAAAGCTTTTGCCACTAAAGATTTGGCTGCAGCGTGGTGACCACACTCGCCTTCATGGATTTCTCTTTAGATTTCCACTCCTTCTTCCGGAGATACACAGCGCTGAAAAACCCCAGAAACACTCTGTTTATGGAGCTCACCTTTAACAATGGTATAGGCTTTTGCTCGTCGGATAATCTGCCGGCTCAGCACCTCGTCTTCGGGTAATTTGCCATCTACCAAATAATCGAGGTAGGGTTGAGTCCAGCTGGGAATGACAGCCAGAACTGCTATCAAAGGTGAGTCGGATTTGGTCGGATATTCCTCATCTACTCCCTTTATTGAGGGAACTTTGATGGGCTCTAAAAAAGCGCCATCCGGGACCTCTTTCCGCGCAGAACCTATCCGAGATAGTGCGTCTGCTTCCTCATTTTTTGCTCGAGGGATGTGTTGAACTTCAAACCCTGTGAACGATTTAGATAGATCATCCACGACAGCTTTATATGCTGCCATGTGTTTATTCGCATTACAAATATCCGACACTTGTTGAGCAACAAGATCCGAATCTCCGTAACACATCAAACGTCAGATGCCAATATCCTTAGCAATTCGGATTCCATGTAGCAGTGTTTCATACTCGGCAATATTGTTTGTCGCTGTGAAGTGGATCTGCAACACGTATAAAAGTTTATCTCCCTGGGGTGATTTGAGCACCACGCTAGCCCCCGAGCCCCCTCGAGCCTTAGACCCATCGAAAAAGAGGGTCCAATATTCCGACTCAGGGAGGATCATGTTCTCCTTCGTCTCTGTCCAATCAACGACAAAGTCAGCAAGGATCTGGGATTTGATTGTTGTCTAAGGTTTATACTCAATATCGAAAGCTAAAAGCTCTATGCCCCACTTGGCGACGCGTCCAGTGGCGTCACTGTTGTTGATTATATCTCTCATGGGAGTTGTGCTCACCACGGTAATTGGATGCTCTTGAAAGTAGTGTCGTAACTTACGAGATGCTAGACAAACACCGTAAGCCAACTTTTGATAGTGCGGATACCGCTGTTTTGATTCTGTCAGGACCTCGCTGACAAAGTAAGTCGGACGCTGCACTAGGTATTCCTGATTTTCCTCTAGTCTCTCCACCACCATGACGATACTAACGAACTTATTTGTCGCAGCAAGGTAGAGCAGCATCGGTTCCTTAGGTTCCGGCTCTGCAAGGATAGGAGAAGATGAGAGTACTCTCTTCAGATCTTGTAGTGCAGCTTCAGCTTCGTCGGTCCAAAAAAAATCCTTGGTCTTTTTCAGGAGTTTGTATAATGGTGTGGCTCTTTCAGCAAGCCGGCTTACAAATCAACTGACCGCAGCGATGCAAGCAGTTAATCTTTGTACGTCCTTCAGGCGAGTTGGCCTGGAAATATTGAGTATAGCCTTGATTTTGTCTCGGTTCACCTCTATGCCTCTTTGAGACACGATGAAACCTAACAATTTTCCGGTTGGTATTCCAAAAAAGCATTACTTCGGGTTAAGCATGATGTTCTATTTTTGTAGATTGGCGAACGTTTCCTCCAAGTCGGAAATCAGTGTTTCCTTCTTTTTGGACATCACCGCGATATCATCCATGTATGCATGTACATTGCGTCCGAGTTGGTCGTGGAGGCAACGCTGCATCGTGCGCTGGTACGTAGCTCCTGCGTTCTTCAGGATTGGTCGACCACTCAGTGTGGATGACCTCTTCTATGAATCCGGCTAACTCGAGTCGCGCTAGTTCCTTAGCTATTGCCTGGCGCTTTTTGTCGCCAAACCATCGTAAGGACTGTTTGATGGGTTTAGCGTTCGGGTTTACATTTAGAGAGTGCTCGGCAAGTTCCCTAGGTACTTCGGTCATGTCAAATGGCTGCCATGCGAAGATATCTTGATTTGCTTGGAGGAACTTGACGAGCGCGCTTTCCTATGCGCTACCTAGGCCTACGCCTATCTGGGTCACCTTGGAGGGGTCATCATCCTTCAACGGTGCTTTCTTCGTCTCTTATGATGCCTTGAACTCCGGATTTGGCTTTGTCACCTCCTTCTTCGTTGCGGGCATCTCGAACCGATCTATGCTCTTCTTGATCTCCTGGTACTCCTGGGCAGGCAACACGGCTTCGGCAAAGGCGACATTTCTATCCTCGCACTCTCTTCTTCGGGTCTCCACTGATGGTGATCACGCCGTTGGGACCTGGAATTTTCATCATATTGTAAATGTAACACGGACGAGCCATAAAAGCCCAGTAAGCCGGACGTCCAAATATAGCGTGGTATACACTCTTGAATGGGACCACTTCGAAGGAAAGTGCCTCCGTCCGATAATTCTTTGGAGTTCCAAAGGTAACATCCAAAGTGATCTTTCTCAAGGAATTAGCTGGTCTTCCTGGGACAACTCCGTGAAAGATCACAGAGCTATGGTTCAGCTCGGTTTCCGAGATCTTCATCCGGCGTAGCGTTTTGACATAGCGAATATTGATGCTGCTACCACCGTCCATGAGGGTCGGAGAAACCATAACTATCAATAAGTGGGTTGACAATTAAGGCGTATTTTCCTCGCCTGTGTAACTTAGGCGGATGATCAGCACGGTAAAATGTGATTGCCACTTCTGACCAGTCCAAATATTGGGGGACAGCCGGAACTGTTGCATTGAGCTCATGGAGAACTGCTTTCTTGACCTTCGCTGGTTGAGATCCGAGGAAAGTGACGTAAGTGTCTTTCTTGGTGGGAAACGTCTTCTTCCCTTCCGACTTGGGATTTGATGCATCAGCTTCCTCCATGTCAGAATCTTCCTTGGTCTCTTTGTCCTTTTCGTGATTTTTCTTTCCCTTCTTCCGCTTAGCTTTGTAGCCTGCGGTATCATCTCTCTTGATGTCGTCAATGAAACGACATTCAGCGTTGGTGTGGGACGAGCCCCCATTGGCGTCTAGGTGATGCACACATGGGTTATTGGCAATGTCGGCCAAAGAGTAGGTTTTGCCTGGTTGCCGTTCTCCTCTACCATGGACCCTTGAAGTACCACGGCCACGCCCGCAGCCTCCGCCACGTCCTCCTCGTCCTCCAGACCCAGAAACAGTAGTAACCACCGTTGTTTCCGCGTTGGGTTTTTCATTCGATGTATTTTTGCGCTTCTGAGCTTGTTTCTTTGGTTTTCTTGCCGACTGAGGCACAGCTAGGACGTTGAGTAATTCTTCTGCATCGTCGTCAGCATCTGCATACTTGCTCGCTGTTTCTAACATCTCTCCCAAATCAGTGACCTTGTCACACTTCAAGCGGTGATGTAGTAGACCAATTGGGAGCCCTACGATGAAAGCTTCAATCGCGGTTTGATCGCTTACTCCTTCACAGGAGTTCTTGGTGTCGATCCATCGTCCGAGGTAATCCCGGCAAGTTTCTCCGGCCTTCTGGGTGCAACGCTATAGGTCTCTGACCGAATAGGGCCTCCGATATGTGCCTTCGAAATTCCGAAAGAACGCACTTTGCATGTCATACCTGTTATGGATGGTGTTCTCCGGAAGTTCATTGAGCCATGATCGCGCTGTCTTCCGCAACATAAGTGGGAGATATCGGGTTGTGACCAGGCTGTTTCCGCCTTTGGCGATGCAGCAAGCTTGGAAAAAATCCTGTAGCCAAGTATCTAGCCGAGCAATGCCGTCGTAGGATTGGATGTGCCTTGAGATAGCAAATCCTTCCGGGAATCTTGTAGCTCTGATGCGTGGTCCGAAGCACTTCAGGCCCACGTAGATATCATCGTTTTCATAGCGCCGCGCCTCTATGTTGGAATTGATCTTGTGCCTTGCGTCGTTCAGGGATAGAAATCGTCCCGAATGACGGCTGTGACTGCGGTGACTTGGAGCCGGACTTCGGCTTCTGCCACCACCTCCTCCGCGACGTCGTCCTCCTTGCCCTCCTTGGGAGCCGTTGTGATGACTCCTTGGTGGAGAGGGTGGGGCAGCTGAATTGTTTCTGGCTGATCGCCAGCCTCCGTCCGGAGCATCATTATTCCGGTTCCGGGGAGGATCTTGACTACGACGAGCCCCCTGCCGGCTTGTCCCAGCATGGTTTCCATCATTCCTTCGTCCGTTGTTCCCACCACGGTGAGGCTCAGCCGGATGGCTTGCATGTTTAGGAGGTGGCATTTTTTGATGATCCTCCTCCCGACATTTCTCTTTATCTTCTCCCCTTCGATCGTTAGACTCTTGTCGGGGAGGGTTCCTCGGATTCAGTGCAGCAATGGCATCTTTCTCGGCCGCTGGAGCGACGTTGCTCCAGTTATGCGTAGTTCTGTAATGCTATCATGACGATCCGGTTCTTGAATAATTGTCTTCTCGGCGTTCAGGGCGATGATACTTCTCCCGGACGTAATGGGATCTTATGTCAGCCCACGCCAGATCTGTGCGACATTGGTCGGAATCCGAGACCAGTTTTTGACTTCCGGACAGGGCGACCTTTTGCTGCTCCAGTCCCTTGTTGAGTAGTTTGATACCCAAACGGATCTCCTCCGGTCCTGGATTAGCCGATAGAATTTCTCGGGCCGCCACGGTATTCTGTACTAGGGTTGGGTATACCCAATCTCCTTTGCTATCTTTCCGTGGCATCCCCATCTCATCTCCAAAAAGGATGGCACAGACATGTGGGAATTGGTCATCATCTGTGTGACGCTTCCGTGTCTTCTGATGCATCCGAGACATATAGTCCTTAGTTTCCATGCGTTTCTTCTCCACCTCGATGTTTTTAGCTTCATCGAGGAGTTGTTGACGACGTGCTTCTAGGGCTTGGGCCCTTTCGTCCAGCTCTTCAGCAGTAAGTTCTGCGGCTGTAGGGATAGGTGCGGTTAATGCAGCATCGATGAGTTTATGCGCACCTTCGGTGATCACGTGTCCATCCACCGATTCTTCTTTTTTCGGGTCTTCTAGGATAAGTTCACCATCCGAGTCTTCCTCGTATTCCTCGGCAATCACCTTCTCTGTCAGAGGGTCTTTTGTCGGGGTTTTGTTCTTCTTCTTTGCCTTCTTGGCAGTGCTGGTAGCAAAGACGGCTTTGGGTCCATTTCCTGGAGTCAAGCTTTGATCGGTACTTTCGGACATCTGGACTTCGGGATTATCTCCGACATCCATGTCATCCTGCGCTTTGGGAGAGTGTTCCCCGGATCCTTCATCCATGGCTTATCCTTGTTCTGCAGCTTTGGAGTTATACTCCTCTTCATATTCCACGGAGAACTTTCGGAAATCTGCCGACGTCATAGATTCATCCGAGGATGCGGGAACGTCGGCGTTTGTTCCAATTGCCACCAGCACAGAGTCGCTGTTTTCTCCAGCATCGACAGAGCCGGATCCGGATCCACGTATCCGACGAAGTGTGACACGTGCTTCCTGAGGTACCTGCGGCTTTCGCGATCAGCCATGTCGAAACTTGTGATGGTCTCGAGGATTGCATCTGCGCTTTCGCCTTGCAGTATCATACGTTTTAGTGTATACCTCAGGAAAGGCCTATCTGTCCCGGCGTCGTCAGAGCCAGAATCAGTGTTGTTGATATGTTCCTCCTGAATTTCGACTTCCACGTGTGGGTCAATCTGGGATCCGGCTTCTCCAGGGAGATCCACTCCAGATTCGACTTGGACCACTAGGTCTTCTTCAGGCTCGGATTCTCCACTATCTCCGCAACTGGTGCGTGCTGCGTGGGATTAGGGTTTTCTGAGATCCGGAACTCTGCCGGCTCCACGGACAAAGGGGACCCAGAAGATTCTTCTGCCTCTATCATCACCGCTAGGTTAGGTTGGGCAGGTTTAGCGAAACCGATGTAAACATCGATCTCGCCAAAAGACATGATTGTATAGGCAGTCACGACCTCCCTAGCCGGAATCCAAGTCTCATCGAGAACGATGAGAGGGACGCCGCTGGCGTAGAGGACGCGACCAGCGACGATAGTCTCGCTGATTCCGATTCTTGCAGATTCCGCTCGAAACGTAGATCCGCAGCTCACTTGCCCCACGGTGGGCGCCAACTGTCGTCGGATTGAGGACAAGTACGCCATGAGGGGGTCCTCGAGGCGTGCGGAAGAGAGTGGTGTGAGACGTACGGTATTCTGGGACGGTGAGCACACAAGTTTACCCAGGTTCGAATCCGCCGGCTTTGGACGGATCCTACTCCTGCTAGCAATCCAGTAATACGGCAGAGCCGGAATATGGGTTACAAAGGTTTCGCCTGTACGAGTTGAGATTGTAGACTATTGAGGTGTTTAGAGTGTTTCCCTAAAGGCTCTCCCTAGGACGGCTTATATAGATATCCAGCCTAGGGTTTACATGAGAGATCTATCCGGCTATGACTAAGAGTCGGTTACATAGTACATCTTGAACTACAAGTAACATTATGGGCCTAAGTCGGTAAGTCTTCTGGGCCTTCTCGTAGCCGTATTGGACTCCGTCTTTCTCCCTGACTTGGCCGCCCATGAAGCAAATCTCTAACCCGAAGTGGGCCACCCTGGTCAGTGAGGAACTATGAGGATACCCAGAAAGTATATCCCCAACACCACATGCATAGATGATGATGCACCAGTGTGATAGAAGTTGCTTCACCCTATCCATTGAAGTGTGTGTGGTTAGGTGGATCAAGGTGGTTTGGAAAATAACACATGCAAGACTACTCTAGAGATATATACTCCATGTGTCAACCATTGTAAAAGGGCCTATAAAGCCCCTTGAATGCAACTACCACATGGAATGATGCACTACTGTGATAAAAGTTGCATTATCACCACATCCACTGGAGTGTGTGTGGTGATGTATGCAAGTGCATAGATCGTTTGTAGCTAGTCTTGAAGTTCAGATATCGATCCATAGGGAGCCCAAAGGTAAGTGTTTATTAGTGAAGTCTATGTCACACCCGAAGTTGTCAGTGGTCTTGGAGTGAATTGAGTGCAAGTGTTAAAATAAGAATGTGGTTTTGATTAAATGCAATAGAATTTAATAGAACTAAAATGTAAACTTTAGAAATAAAATGCATAAAAGTCAAGAACGACTTTGTTTGTTTGTTGTTTTCTGCAGATGGCGAAAGAAGGCACTGGGAGATTCAGTTCATGGTGATAGTGAATGTGCCAGGTGGACGAGTGTGAATGTAACAATTATAATCTTATAGATATATGTGTAGGTGAGCAACCCATAATTAGCTGGAACTCCTATTGGTAGATTTCATCCGAACTTCAATAATCCTACTAGCCTGCTACCAAAACCATGGTTAGACACTAGACGATTAAGACCCTTTAGGTCGCTTAGCGATTAAGCTCCTTGGATCGGACTAATGCAATAAGCAAAGTGGTTACTCGTTAACCTCGAGACAACTATATTTCCATTGATATCCCTGTGTCACCCAGGGGTCGCCGGTCCACTAGAAAACAAGATCTTATCTATGTAGAACAAGGTATCATGTTGTTTGAGCCCTTAATTGGACAACAGGACTTAAGCATCCCACAGATAGTCAAGCACACATAATATAGTAATTAGAACCAATCACAAACGAATGGAAAATATATGAAGGCACATCACATGTCACCAATCCCCTACATCTCCCATGCCTAAGGGAATAACTCACACATGAGAGAAGAACGGATCATCAATATAATCAAATAAAGGGAATTCATCTTGGTATTACCGTGGAGATCCACAATAAGAATAGAAAAATATCCAACACAATTCAAGATGGGAAGAAGAAATCTCAAACCCTAGTCTTGCAATATGGATATCCCTCTCTCTCTCAAGTCAAAGTGTTCACATCTTCATTCACATCCTAAAGAGTGTGGTCGATCTCCCCAATGCGCTGGTTGAGCTATTGGGACTCCTGATAGGGGACGTAGCCGTACCCCTGCTGTGGTTGGTTAGGCCACGGTTCCTAGACTCCTCCTGGCTTCTACTGCTGCTATCCTTCCCAAGCAGGATTGTGCCCCTGCTCTCCCTCCAGCTCCTGCTCTTGCTCCTGCTCATCCTGCTGCCCTTCATCTTCCTCCTACTCGGCCTGGTGCTCGGCCAAGATCTCCGTCACTTGGTCCTTGGTGAGGATCCAAGTGTCCTTCTCCACAATCAAGAAGGCTTCGGGGCATGGCAACTGAACCTGCTCAATCTATGTATCAGCAATATAACTAAATTGATATGCTCTGAGCCTCCGATTAGCATGGTAAACACCAAGGAAGCTACAAGTAGTCAAATACTTAACGTCCATAAGTTTGTAGCCATCAACAGGTTCCATAACAGGTAGTGCAATGTTTAATGCATAGGCAAGGTGGGTTACCAATCCACCAATTCGAATATCACCTTTGGTCTTGTTGCTTTGGTGGCGAAAGTGATGGATGAGTAGAGCTGCAGGACGGGGCTTTGCGTGGCATTGGGGAAGAGGGCCTTGGTGATCATTGCCATGTCCGCATTAGCCATGGATCCAGTATCACCCCTTCCCAACATCATGTTGGCGAGGAACAAAGCAAAGTAGCGAATGGTTGGGTTCTGAATGGTGGACATCTTCTTTTGATAGAAGTGACTGCCACCATTAACAGAAATAACGTCCCAGGTCTCTCCACTCGTGACGCTGTAGAGGTTAGTAATATTGGGCTCCCCATTATGGGGGAAGCTGAAAGCATTGCAAAATTGCTCGAAACTCACATCATAGCGCATACGGTTCATGGTGAAGCTTATGGTGCAGAGGTTACCTTTCTCCTTGTGGTCGTCATGTAAGGAGGCAAGGAACTCATGGGTGAGCTCGGCGTAGGTGTCGTGTCTTGCAAAGGCAAGTAGCGCCAACCCCAACCTGCAGCACATGAGGTCGAAGTGTGGCTTCAACCTGACTGCGGTGAGAATGTTGTGGTCGGCCCAACATGTGGGAAGCACCCTCCTCGATGCGACAATGTCCATCTTGGAGTTGTGCGAGGCTCGGGCCCCCGAACTTGAGCCCTCTCCCTGTTGGCGCTTGCTCGAACGAAAGAGGCTACCGATTTTGTTCATCGTGATGCACTAAAAAATTTCACCATAAAACCTTAGGCATATAGTTTCTATATGATATATGAATGATTCTACATGGAAAATTAAATCCTAAAGTGAGAAATTAATAGGGAAAACTAAATAAGCTTGAGTTCATCCACTATATCAATGTGAGAGTTTCAACCATGGAAATTTGAAAATAAAGCATGGATAGGGAGAGAAACATACCGATTTGTTGATTCCCCCACTCAAACGAATGAAATCCATGAAGAATCAAGAGTTCTAGGTGGATTTTGAGAGGTTTGGAGAGTGAATATGAGAGAAATAATGAGGAGAGGAGGAAGACCTAGCCATCCCGGTGCGATTTTATGGTCGCACCAAACTATATGGCCGGAACTATACGGGCGGGTGATGGTGCTCCGCCCGTATAGTTGCGGTGGTGCTGCCAACTAGGGTTTCTTTATATAGGGAAACAACTATACGAGTTAACTATACGGCCGGATCAAATTGATACCGCCGTATAGTTGGTCGTTAAACTGTCTGTTTCTCGAGATAGATTTCTAAAACTGGCATCGATATCTATACAGCCGGAACTATACAACCGGAATTTTTATTCCTGCTGTATAGTTGGTTGTTAAACTCCCAGTACTTTTTGAATAAAATTCTATGAAGGCATCGATATCTATACGACTGGAATTTTTATTCCTGCTGTATAGTTGGTCGTTAAACTCTCAGTACCTTTTAGAAATTTTTGTAAGAAGGCATCGACATCTATATGGCCGGAACTATACGGCCGGAATTTTTTATTCCGGCCGTATAGTTAGTCATTAAACTGTCCGTGTCTTTGAAGAAAATTTGTTGATGGCAAAGATAACTATATGACCGGAATTATACGGCCGAAATTTTTATTCCTGCCGTATAGTTGGTCGTTAAACCATCAGTAATCATCTAAAATTTTCTGTTTCTTCGAGGATACCTTCTTATCCTATAAATTAGCGAAATACCAAGTTTTTAACAGAAAATTGATAGTAAAAATTGTCCACCAACATTAGCATATTAAAAGCAAAATTTTAGCTTCTGTAAATAGAAAACTCAAACTTTTATTCTTATTATTATTCTTTACTCATTCAATCGACATTTCTACTACTTTTTGACAGCTGCATCTTCATAGGCGCACTTCTGCAAGAATGTCAGTGAAAAAGTGGTGGGAATACGATGAACTTTTTATTCTCTAATCTACTAAATTTACGAAAATGGGTTGACTCCCATTAAGCATTCATTAAGAATGGTTGAATCACTCAACCTCTTTTCTCTTCTCAAATTCTCACCTTTGGTTGACCCTTATCAATGGCACTTACCACATGAACTCGTTTTGCCAACGGAACATATCTTTCCCCTGCTTCTAGCTTCTTTGGAAAATACCGGATGATTTCAGCATCATAAACATTGAAGATTATCTTCCCTTCTGCACAATCTACTGACGCAATTGCAGTACTGAGTAAGGGTCTTCGAAGTATTATAGATAATCTTTCATCTTCTGGCATTTCAAGAATCATAAAATCAGTGGTAATAACACACTCATCTATCCTAAGTAAGACATCCTCAATCATACCAACAGGTTGTTTAGTGGACTTGTTAGCCATCTATAAAGTGATAGTAGTAGGAGAATACTCCCCTAATCCTAACCTTTTATAGAGGGAGTATGGCATTACACTAACTCCTGCTCCTAGATCACATAAGGCATTATGAATAGTTGTTTTACATATTAAGCATGAAATAGTTGGTATTCTAGGATCTCCAGACTTAGAAAACAACTTCCCATTAGTAGGATAGATAGTTACCATGGCAACAATTTCAGTTATTCTTTCTTTCTACTAAGAATATCACGAAGAAATTTACCATAAGCAGGGACTTTGATTGTATCCGCAAATTGAATTTCCAGATGATGGTCACTAAGTTCCTTTGTAAAATAATTATAAATTACCTCATCCGGTGCTTTCTTTTTTCAATCTGGATAAGGAAGCTTTTTCTCACCTGACTTACTCTTGTCTTTTACCTTTTTCGGAGGGTCAGGCGCTTTCATTGCTATCTTTTGTTGTTGATTATTGCTTTTCTTCTTCTCTACTACAACAACTTCATCCTCTTTACTTGTTTCTTTATCTTCTCTTGGATCAACCGTCTTTGCATCAGAATCATAATTATCATCTTGTGCATCATTGTGATACTTCTTGGTTTGCCCTTGCGTCCCAGTTTCATCTTGAGGATCCACCAACGTATCTTCTTCTTGACTTGCTTCAAGCAAGGCTTTTTCCTTGCGCTCTTTTTCATCTTCGTATTCCGGTGGTCCTAAGTGTCACGTGACAACTGCATCCCTTCTTGTGACAACATTAGTAGAAATAGAAATATTATTATCATCACGAAGAAAAAATTGATAACCAGATGTTATTTGTTCGCACTAGGCCTCAATCATACTAAAATATTTATGAAATAGTTTTATTTCTTGGCCATTCTCATCATAATTTTCAGTGAATTCTACCAAAATTATTTTGTGTTTTTGGAAATGCTTATGCAAGTTATTATGAGATTTTACTTGTCGATGTTTTAATTCTCGAAAAACTTGTATAGTTTCCTCTTCTTCAGTCAAGACTTGAAACAAATCCTCATTTTGTTCTTTAGCAAGTTTAGAAGGTATACATTAATTCCAAACATTCTTTAATAGTTAAGGTATTTATTGATCCTCCTGCTGAGAAGTCAAGAAATTCTCTAAAGTGAGCATTGAGACCATGGTAAAATAAATGGCAGATTGTTAGTTCAGAATAGCCATGATTAGGAATACTATTGATCATTCCAAAGAATCTTTCCCAGGCTTGTGGGTAGTTTTATCCATGTTCTGACGAAAGTTGCCTATGTTCTTTCTTAGTTCAGTTACCTTTTTAAAAGGAAGAAACCTGTTTACGAATTTAGTAATGCAGGTTTCCCAACATTTAATGTAATGGCTAGGGAGAGAATATAACCAGTCTAGAGCTTTACCTTTAAGAGACCATTGAAATAATTAAAGACGAGAGAAGTCTCTTGGAAAACCTTTTGGTCCCAGCGATGTTATCACATCGTCAAACTCTCTTATATGCCTTCCTGGATCTTCATCTTCCCTTCCACTGAAATCGTTTTCCTGCAAAATTTTAATAATTCCACCATCAAATCGATATATTCTCTAACTCCTTGATTAGGGAACTCTATTGGTTGTTTAAGAAATTCTGAAATTGGAGCACTGTATTCCTTGAGAGTTTTCTCAGGTTTGAGAGGAGTTGTCCTGTAAAGAGACATGATTTCCATAATATCACTCAGGTTTTCAACTTCAACCTTATTTGATCTTAAAAGTTTTTCAATAATTTCTTCGCGCCTCTGAGCAGGCACGTGCTTAATATAATCTGGCAGGTAGGTCCTACCAGAGCGTGTAGACCCTTTGTTTCCTAAGGAGAACATTTTGTAGTAGCAACACCTGAAATGTCAAAAGACAAACACTTAGTGCTTAGATCCCCAACAACAGCGCCAGAAAATAGCTTGATATCTGCAAGTGCACAGATAATTTGTAGCTAGTTTCAAAGTTCATATATCGATCCCATAGGGACCCCAAAGGTAAGTGTTTATTGGTCAAGTCTCTATCACACCCGAAGTTGTCACAGGTCTTCGAGTGAATTGACTGCAAGTATTGAAATAAGAAGGGGGTTTTGATTAAATGCAATAGATTTAAATAGAACTAAAATGTGAACTTCAGAAATAAAATGCATAAAAGTAAAGAATGACTTTGCTTGTTTGTTGTTTTCTGAAGATGGCGAAAGAAGGCACGGGGAGATTCTGTTCATGGTGATAGTGAATGTTCCAGGTGGACGATTGTGAATGTAACAATTATAATCTTATAGATATATGTGTTGGCAAGCAACCCATAATTAGCCAAACCTCGCCTTGGTAGATTTCATCCCCACTTCAATAATCCTACTAGCCTACTACCAAAGCCATGGCCAGACACTAGACGATTAAGACCCTTCAGGCCGCTTAGCGATTAAGCTCCTTGGATCGGACTAATGCAATAAGCAAAGTGGTTACTCGTTATCCTCGAGTCAACTAGCTGTCCTTTTATATCCCTGTGTCACCCAAGGGTCGTCGGTCCACTAGCAAACAAGATCTTATCTATGTAGAACAAGGTATCATGTTGTCTGGGCCCTTAATTCGACAACATGCATTAAGCATCCCACAGATAGTCAAGCACACATAATATAGTAATTAGAATCAATCACAAACTAATGGAAAATATATGAACGCACATCACATCTCACCAATCCCCTACATCTCCCATGCCTAAGGGAATTACTCACACATGACAGAAGAATAGATCATCAATATAATCAAATAAAGGGAATTCTTCTTGGTATTACCGTGGAGATCCACAATAAGAATAGAAAATATCCAACACAATCCAAGATGGGAAGAAACAATCTCAAACCCTAGTCTTGCAAGGTGGAGATCCCTCTCTCTCAAGTACAAGTAGTGGCTATGGGGTTGTATTGGCTAGGAGGTCGAAGATCGTGGACTAAGATGAAGAACTTCTTCTCCTTCTTCTCCGATCCCTTCTTTCTCCCTTCTGGATGGTGTGGCGGCTGCTGCACTGTGTTTTCGTCCCCCGTCCCTTCATGGAAGTTGTCCCTTTTGACAAGACAAAGGTGGTGGTAGCAATACTGCGGGAACTATACGGCTATTCCCGTCATATAGTTGGTCGTTAAACCATTTGTGATCTCCCCTCGCGTGCTTCCAAAGTGGGACTTGCTTGTTTTGTCCAAAATATTGTATTTCTCTAGTTAAATCCTTCTGTTGACATCCAGAACATGAAACACTCATTAAAATCCAAGTTTTCTTTACTACCGAAGTATTAGCGTTAGGTAAAGCCAGAAAACAATCAAATCCGGGAGAAAACCATCAATAAAAGCCATCAAAAATGTGTTGAATGTCACAGCTATCATGTGGTCATTTGGATCAAGGTGGTTTCGAAAAGAACACATGATATGACTCTAGAGACTCCATGAGTCAAACCATGGTCAGAAAGCCCAAAAAGCCCCTGGAATGTAACTGCCACATGGAATGATGCACCAATGTGATAGAAGTTGCATTATCAGCACATACATTATTGGAGTGTGTGTGGTCATGTGGATCAAAGTGGTTTCAAAAAGAACACATACAATGACTCTAGAGACTCCATACGTCAAACCATGGTCAAATGGCCCACAAAGCCCCTAGTATGCTATTGCCACATGGAATGATGCACCAATGTGATAGAAGCTACATCACCACATCCATTATTGGAGTGTGTGTGGTCATGTGGATCAAGGTGGTTTGGGAATGAATACATGCAATGACTCTAGAGAGTCCATGTGTCAAACCATGGTCAGAAAGCCCAAAAACCCTGGAAATAATGCAACTGCCACATGGAATGATGCACCAGTGTGATAGAAGTTACATTATCACCACATCAATTATTGGAGTATGTGTAGTCATGTGGGTGATTGTGGTTTGGAAAAGAATACATGCAATGACTCTAGAGAGTCCATGTGTTCAACCATGGTCAGAAAGCCTAAAAACCCTGGAAATAATGCAACTGCCACATGGAATGATCCACTAGTGATAGAAGTTGCATCACCACACATATTATTGGAGTGTGTGTTGTCATGTGGATCAAGTTGGTTTGGAAACAAACACATGCAATGACTATAGTGACTCCAGGTGAAGGTCATAAAGCCTAGAAATCCCCTGAAATGCAACTACCAGATGGAATGATGCACTAGTGTGATAGAAGTTGCATTATCACCACAACCATTGGAGTCTGTGTGGTCATGTGGATCAAGGTGTTTTGTAAAAGAACATATGCAATGATTCTAGAGACTGGTGGAGATTTGTCCCGTGAAGGAAATAGGATCCAACGATCCCTTGGTTCTAGAGGGGGCTAAACACGCGACTCCAAGGAAATCCGGCAACAGCAATGGTTGTGTAGCAAGAACGCGATAGAGAGGTGACACAGTTTTTTTATCCAGGTTTGGGACCCTCATGAGGAGGTAAAGGCCCTACTCCTGCTTGGTTGTTTTGCTCACGTGCTTCGCGAGGGTACAATGGAGGACAAAAGTCTAGGTTTTTAGATCTCAAGGTTCGATCCCTTCCAAGGTAGGGGAAGGGATCCTTATATATGGCGGCGTCGGGCCTCTTCCCTCGGTTCACGAGTGGGAAGGTTCACCATAGTGCCGTTCCACGAGGTCCTGGTCTACGTGGCTGCTTTTCGGTGGACTGAGTCTTGGACGTCGGGCATTTCTCCATCCGTCGGTAAAGTAGCCTTCCTTTTCCTCATTCGTCCTTGTCCGGCGCTGCCCGATGTCTCCTTTGCACTAAATCAGCAAGGTTGTGTGCCTACCACACTGATGTCATCTGTCCTTCTACTGTAGGACAGGAGGGCAGACCAGACCTTCCTTTACCGAGGTGAACAGGGGGCACGGGGCGACTATGACCCTTGTCGGGACTTGCCATGCCTGTTGACTGCTATGTGACGTTACTGATAAGCCCGGGGGTATGCTTCAGGGCACCCACAGTTGGGTTCTACGGTGGCGCCTTCAGGGGAGAGTCCCCCTTGAGAGATCATCCCCTCGTGAACTGGGCCCTCACGAGGGTTCACCCGACGGTTCATGTCCCCAGAGGTATTGTGGCCCCTCGGAGGAACACCACCTTGAGGCGCTGGGGACTGCTAACCGTCGGGATGTGGCACCCCGGTGGTCAGGGCCCCGACAGTAGCCAGTAGGCGTTTGACCTGCATGTGTATCTTGATGGGCTCAAAGGGGAAAACGCGCAAGGACGGTTGGCGGGCCTTGGTGGCTGCTCGGTCAACGCGGAACTACCACGCCCCCATCCTGGCCGTAGATTTCAAGCACCGGTGAGTTCTTAACCGTGCATCTTGGGCATGTTGTCTCCACCTAGGGAGTTGTTCTCACGATGCGACGGCGCGTGGGGCCTTGTAGTTATACCACATGCCCGCGACAGCGATGCATCTTTTCAGTTTTGCTTGTTTATATTGGGGCATAAGCGCCTAAGCCCCTCACGCCTCACCTATGTTCCCCTTCAGTTCTACTATACACTTGATCAAAGACCATGTCCTCTTTGATGGTGTCCCCTCTCTCCCCGTCATCGTGACCGGCAAGGCCACCATGGTCGAGGGAGAGGGCTCCCTTGCCTTTGTTTTACTTTTGGTGGAGGGGATCCCCTCGTGAAGCGCGGCCGGGGACACCTGCGTGGTAGAGGAAGAGGCAAATGCATGGGTCACAACGCCGGTCGCATCGTCGCCCCACCCTCGGTCGTGGGGGCGCCAGCCGACGAGGCTCTGGTGAGACGCGGGCGTGGGCTCCCACGCGAGAAGGTCAGGGCCGCCATGGGGGGCGTGGTGGAAGGTCTGGCACCGAGCCAGAGCCTCTAGTGCTACCCACTCCGTTGGTGATCAAGATAGAAGATGACACCGATCCTGCCCGGGTGATCAACTTCGTCATCATTCTCGGGAGCTCTGACTGGTTCGTCAAGGTGAGGCTCCCTTCACGCTTCGCCCTCGGGGTCATGGTGGATCTTTCGGAGGAGGTGGACCTACTGCACTCCGGCAGGCACGAGAGGTGGCGGGTGACCATCGAGACCCTTCCGCCTGACGAGATGTACCTTTGCGATAGCTAGAATCAATTTCTCATCGCTCATCGCATCTGACGTGGCTCCATGTTGCGGTTCTGCTATGCCGGTGGGAGGGACTTCTCCGTCTCGGTGTTTGACACCCTGATGTGCTGGGTTTCCTACTCGGCGTACCTCTCTTGAGGTGACGAGGCCATGTCCTCGCATTGTCCGCCGCCTCGCCCAGGAGGACTTGGTTCTTGTGCTAGCATATTTTAGTATCATGTTCCCCCGCTAGATCTGTAAGGACGACTTGTCATGGGTGTCTGTAAGTAGATCTTTGTTCTTGGTATTTATCCCTTTGTATGTTTTTGGTGTGATGCTTGGAAGTTTGGTGTTCATGGCGCGGAGCCAGTTCGGCGAGGCTGGCAACAGCCGGCGGGCCTTACACGTGTCCCTGGGAACCTACCAATGGTTTGGCATCAGGAAGCGAGGCCTCGTGAGGAGGGGGCTTGCAGAGGCCAAGCCTAGCTAGGTGACCTCTAGAAGTGGTGCTAGGAGGTAGTACCCTCGCCGGGAATCTCTAGCTATTGGTCCTACTTGCTTTATCGTGGCTCGTGTGTGGTTACTCACGAGGAACCCCTACATGCCTCTAGGCCTAGCTGCTCTGGCAGTGATACCCTCTAGGGGCTCACGCGTGTTGTTACCTTGAGCCTCACGGGGGGCACGATGTTGCACAAGTGGTTTTACAGCTGGTAAAGGGACTCGAAGCTGGGTCCTCTCTGGGCCGCCAGTCTAGCGATCGAGGCTCCATAGAGTTCTGCCTTGTAGGCCCCTCATGGAGCCTCTCGAAGAGGTGATCGCAGAGGAGGATGCGCATGCTGCGGAAGGCCCTGTGCAAACTTATGTGGCAAGTTATGGGCGTCAAGAGCCGTCCATGAGGTAACTTAACACCACTTTCGCATCTCACCTATGCTAACATGGGGGATGTTGGACACCCCCTATTTGTTCGGTAGTGGGAACGAAGGCGTTCTGGCCTCAACGTCGATGAAGGAACCTACTGATATGAGCACACAACACACAGTCATTTTTACCTAGGTTTAGGCCACCCTTTGGCTAACAACCCTACGTCCTTCTTCGTGGATTATCTGGGGTGGATCGAGGTACAAGAAGATGATATCTATGGTGTTGGGGAGCCATTTTCTCTCTAGCTTCTACGCTTCCTGGGCTTCCTCTTTGTTCCTTCCCTCACTTTTCTACCTCTTCCTTCCCTTAGGCACGGAGGAGGATATTCACTCTATCTCTCTCTATCTTCTCTTCACGAGTTCTCTTCTCCTCCCCAACTCTCAAACTCTTCGATATCTCCAAGCTCCAACACCTTTGTCTCTCTCTAAAACTCTCCTCCAAACCTCTCCAAAAAACTCCCTCTCAAGAACCTCCAGAACCCTCTCTTGCTTGCCCTCCAAAAAATCCTCCCTTTCCTACGGCCAAGTGCCTCCTTTTATACTGCAAGGGGTCACTACAAGGGCTGGAATGGAGTACCTCCAAGAGCGTTCCCAGGATCAATCGCGTTGTGCCACGCGGTCTTTAGGCAGATGGGCGGTTCTTGTGGCCAATGAATGGCCAAGGGCGGTGCACAGGCGCACTTGATGGTTGAGTGATAGCTAAGGATCTGAGATGTCACTCCTGTTGGTGGCGCACTACAGCAGACTATGGCACCATGATGATGTCCAGGAGCGCTGGCGCGTCGCTAGTTCCTAAGGCTGGGCCTGACACGCCTTGTAGGGCTCAGTTGACTTCGGTCTAGGCCATGCCTAGCCTAGGAGGAGTGTTACCATGGTCCTTCCAGGGATCAGTCGAGGCTACTCCCTAGCTTCGTTGTCCCCAGCTTTCCCTCCACCCTCCTTCCGGGGCAACCCATGGAAGGAGGGGTCAGACAGCCTCACGCGTGTCATTGTCTTTTTCTCCTTGTCAGTTCTCAGCTGGCGGATCAAGGCTCGTCTCGTATCATCGTCTCGCCCATAGGCGCCTACATAATAGCTGACATCTGGTCTCCATAGGCTCATCATGCCAAATCCATACATGCTTGGAGCACACGATGATCGCATCCTTGCAACGGTCTTGCTAGCCAGGCCATGCATTCGTTGAGTCGCTGACCGGTGGGTCCTGGCCCATGTGCTATGGCACAATGTGAGGGACCCCCGATCTCATTCGAAGCCCCCATGCGAGGGCCTGTAACTTGCAATGCTGGTCATGGTCCGACAAAGAGGCTGTTGTCGGGTTGCGCCCTTCGATAGCACGTTGGCCTAGTCCTTGTTGCGGGGAGCGCAACATGACTGGACGACACGCTTTCCCATCCCAAAGAGCTGGCATCGCGTGCCTACACACTCGATTTGCTGCGGGACTGCCGGGCCATGCCTTGGCTTCTATGGCAGCCCGCATTGACTGCGCCCGCTTTGATTCCTACAAAACAATTTTTGTGGGACGCGATTTTTACCCTCCCAAGAGCCGGCGGGGTGGGCAACAATTGTTCCCCCTCCTCGTTGGTTATAAAAGGGAGGGAAGGTGTGGGGTTGTGGCTGACTGTCCACCTTCCCTGTAGCCTTTCCCTTCCAACTCCCTGCTAGGTGGCGATGAAGATGGCATTGGGCATTTTCGGTGACGATGATCCTCCTCCGATGGGGGAGATGGCTCCGACCTTATCGGAGAGGCCACGGTGCAGGTGCAAGCGCCGAGGCCGCCGCATCTCCTCTGCCGCCAGCGCAGATCTCCCGCAACCGCACGCTGAGGCCCCGCCCTGCTGCAGCTGTCGTGGAGTCGGCATCGCGAGGGGAGGCCCTCCCGGTCGCCATTCTTATTTTCCAAGGCGTGATCTTGGGGCACTAGCCCCTAGTAACCCGTGGCATGGTTGTCAGTTCTCCTTCCACCGTCGCTGGGTCCTGCAGCCCCCGGCCCGGGGCTAGCATTCGGGGTAGGGTTTTGCATGGGCCCCGTGGCAGTGGCGGGAGCACGCTCTGCCCCATCCCTCGGCCCCAGGTTGGACTGGAAAGGAGCACAGGGGAATCCTGATGCAGCCTGATGAACTATAGCTCCATGTTGAGGTCGTCCTTCCATGCCTCATACTCCGCAGTCCCAGGAGCTGGTGGGTTTCGATCTATGGCACGGGCAGTAGCGACTGCTTCCCCCAAAGATCGGTTCCCATAGCGGTGGGACTGAGGTTGGCGGCTAGTACTTCGCATGGTCAGGCGAGTCCCGGCGCGAGCTGGGTCCCAACTTGAAGCTCCGGCTCAGAGTAGGCTCCTCCGGCACCGGCCGGTGCGATTCCTCCTGACAATTGTCCCCCTCTGGCTGTGCTCCTATGCCAACAGGAAGAGGCACTCCGATAGCAGCGCCTCCTGCATCGCCAACAAAGGGGTCTTCTAGTAGGATGCCTCCCGCATCACCTGGTGGTGGTACCTCTCGCACAACGGCGCCTCCGCCAGCATGCTCGCCTTCCTCGACCATAGGGTGTGGTTGCGATGGCGGAGGTGGTGGTGCAGTTACGCTTGGCCCTGGATGCGGGTCGGCGCCTGCGATGGTAGTCACACGCCGTGCATGAGGAGAATATAATTTTGTGTCCCGAAAGTTGAGATGCTAGTGCATCGTGTTACCCAAGTTTATTTTAATTACCGCGATTCGAAAAGTTGGGGCACCGATTGCTGAGAGGGTGTTTCGAATGAATGATGGCCAAACCCATTTTTCAAATCGCGCCCGTTAAGTCAGGATATTCCGTTACACAAGTTCTTGTTGTGCCCCTTCCTAGCCGAGCTCTCTTCTTAGCAACAATGCACGTGTCATAGGGGCAAATCCATTACTGTAATTTCCCAACTCTCGGCGCTGAATCTGGATGTGGTGGTGGTGGTCCTTTTTCTTCCCTTTCCTGACACTGAATCCGGCAGCGGCGGAGGTCCTTTTTTCTCCCTCCCCTGACACTGAATCCGGTGGCGGTGGCCCAACTTGTCTTCCAAGGAGAAGGTTGTAGCTACGTCACCAACTGATTCGAGTCTGTGGGAGCCAGAGTCTCGGGCTCAACGCGAAGCAGCGGCGAGGTCTTCAACCCCGGTGAGGAGGTCATCAAGAATTCTGCTCCCAAGGTACCTACAAGCAGCGGGTTGAAGAGAAAAGCAGGGTTGGCGGCGGATTGTTCAGCTCTAGTGGGCGGATGCGACACCCAGATCTCGAAGAAAAAACCTGGGAGAAGAGCGAGAGGTGAATTTTTCTTCTCTATGTCGTATCTTATAAGTAGATTAGTTATGGCATAATATAATCGAATGAACTGAAAAGTTCCCCTTTTAAATCAAATTAGGCACAACTTCGATACAAGGGACCTATATGAGTTCACAGTTCATGTTCGCCAGTACACTGCAAAACTAGATTTTGGTTGCAAATAGGTTGTGAACTGCAAATAGGTTGTGTCTATGTCGTAGCTGGTAGATATGCTTCATGCTAGGATTCCCTGGGGTTCTAGATAGAGGACAAAATTGGTGTGCTGCAACATGAATGATACCTATATGCAAACTGAGCAGTCCCATGATGGCTCAATGCACGGCGCCCAGAAAAGTGTTGGTGCGGTGTTGATGTAGAGCTCGTTGGGAACCCCAAGAGGAAGGTATGATGAGCACAACAACAAGTTTCCCTCAGTTATGAAACCAAGGTTTAATCGAACCAGTAGGAGCAAGGAAACACCCCAAAGGTGTTACTAGCTGAGCTTTGGCAGGGCGCACTACCAGTGCTAGTAGCAACGTGGAGACCTGCACAACACAACCAGATAGCTTTGTCCCCAACTTGCGATGAGGTTTTCAATCTCACCGTAATTTGCGGAAAACAAAGGATTAAACGTATCGAATGGAAAGAAGTAAAAGTTTGCAGAAAGTAAACACAAAGCAGTAAACTCTTTATAGATTGTATGGAAAATAAAAGGACCGGGATCCATAGTTCACTAGAGGTGGCTCTCCTTAAGATAGATAACATGCTGGGTGAACAAATTACAGCGGGGCAATTGATAAACACCGAGAAAGCAATACATGCTTATACTAATCATCTTGACTCCTTTGAGACTTGATTGGGCATTACAATATTATACATAGACCGCCATCCAACTGCATCTATGACTAATGATCCACCTTCAGGTTACCATCTGAACCCCCTCCAGTATTAAGTTGCAAGCAACAGATTATTGCTTTACGAACTGCGTGTAAAGTAAACAATACGATTGTTCTATGAATAAAGGATTGTTGTTTTCTCCCTAGTACCAACAGCACATCTAGTACCTTAGAGATTTCTGTCACTTCCCAAGATTACTAGAGGCATGACCCACTATTGAGCATAAATACTAACTCTTGGAGTTGCTAGCATCTACTCGACCAAGATAGCTACTAACAACGGAAAGAATGCAAGATCACAAATAACAAAGACATGATAGAATCAATAATCAATCTGAAATAGCATCTCAATGTCCATCGGATCCCCGCAAACACAACATGCACAATTACAAATAGATGATCTTGATCATGAATGGAGCTCACAAGATCTAGACATGAAAGCACAAAAGAGGAGAACCAGCCATCTCGCTACTACATGGATCCGTAGTCCAAGGATGAACTACTCACGCATCACACCGGAGGCTTGCATGGTGATGAAGAAGGCCTCCAGGGTGAATTCCCCTCTCCAGCAGGGTGCCGGGAAGAGCTTCAGATCCCTCCCGATCTAGGGATGGAGATGACGGTGGCTACAGTCTCTTTCGTGGATTTTTGATCGGGTTACTTAGGGTTTTCATCCCGAGGGCAATATATAGGCGGAAGGAGAGGCCGAGGGGGTGCCTGGGCTGTCCACACCACCCCCTGGCGTGGGCCAGGCCTAGCCGCGTGGCCAGGTGGTGTGGCCGCCCTCTTGCCCTTCTCCGTCTCATATTCTGGCACTTGATGACTTCCGGAAAAATAGGCACTTTGGCTTTTGTCCCGTCCAATTCCGAGAATATTCATTTTCTGACTTTCCTGGAACCGAAAACAGCAGAAAACAGGCAGCTGGCACTGTGGCTCTTGTTAATAGGTTAATCCAAGAAATCATATGAAAAGTACTCCAAAGTTGGAACAAAACACAAGAAAGTGGATAAAACCAAGCATGGAACATCAAAAATTATAGATACATTTGCAATGTATCAACATCCCCAAGCTTAACTCCTTCTCGTCCTCGAGTAGGTAAGTGATAAAAAGAAAGAATAATTTTTCAGGTGACATGCACCATCAAAGACTTGATCAAAGTATTTGCAAAACATTCAAAGCTGGGATCATAGTACTTCAATCATAACATGAAAGACAAAGTTCTAGAAATAAGACAAAGAAACTATGATGCAACATGAAAAGGCACAAACAAAAGATTTATGAATAACAATGCTTTGCAAGATGTTTGTTTGTTTCACATAAAGAAAACATAGCATAATAGTATTAAGCTTGTCCCTCAATAGAGTAGCAAATATAAATGCATAGGACACCTTCAAAGTTCATAAGAGTTACTAGATACAATAGTTTAAAACAAGCAATATCAAAGTATGCATCAATCAATTAGTCTTGGGACAATGCACATAGAACTAAGAATGGCAACTATGCTCTCAAAGTAGGTGCATAAAGATAGAAGGTGGAGACTCAATGTAATGGTGGAAGAAAAGCCTTTGTAAAAGGAAGTAGGGATTCAAGTCTCATAAAGAGCTTCCAAAAATTATGGTACTTGTAGCTTTCAGCTCTCATTGCCCCTATCATAAGCATCTTTAAGTAGATTAAGGTTAAAGTGACACAACTAAGAGGATATGCTTGGCAAGTTATAAACCGAAATCTCATGCCTCTTACTTACGAAGACCAATCCTCATGCTACTCAACTTCAGTCACGAGTAAGCTCTTGTCATTGTAAGTATGTGTGTATCATTAAGAACAGCCAACGGGGTACCCCTTGCACATGATACGGGAGGTTTCCCATAATCAAAATGACAAGGCAAGCAGACAATGAGCATCTCAGCGATCTTTTTATTTGCTATTTGCATAGGTTTTTATTGAGGATGCTTCATAGAGTGCTCATTATGGTGATGCTGCAAGTTTCCACCATGACTAGGCATGGCTTAGGCTAGCGGCCCAGGCGTTTCTCTAACACACATACAAACTCCATGATCTTACAAGTTCCACTTTTATTTCACGCCACCGGGATCCGTAAGCGAAAGAACATGGTATCAACGGGGTACAAAGTACAAGTGCAATGTTGAAAGCGTTCCCCATGAAACATGGTTCTGCTAATTTCAACTTATAAAGCGCAAGCATATACACAACAAAGAAGGACCCAATGGTTCAAGTTTATTAGATGCAAAAAGTAAAGTGTGCCATCAAGTTCGTGAGAGCTTTAATCACTAGTTTTCTCATAACAAGT
Source organism: Avena eriantha (assembly GCA_910589775.1). Lineage (NCBI taxonomy): Eukaryota > Viridiplantae > Streptophyta > Magnoliopsida > Poales > Poaceae > Avena > Avena eriantha. The sequence goes on from OU342742.1 coordinate 310,777,538, forward strand.
TTAATTTGGAAGGTAAACAAAAGCATGAATATACTTGGAATAGCATAATCTAGTAGGTAGGTATGGTGGAATCTTTGGAATAACTTGGTTTAGGGAGTTGGATGCATGAGTGGAACTCATACTTTGTTGTGGAGGCTAGCAAAAGATTGGGAGCGACAAACTAAGAGAGCAATAATGGCCATAATCATGCAGAGCGACAAAACATCATTGATCAAAACATAAAGTGATACTACAAGTTGAAAACTAAAGGATCATAAAGGCTATGGTGACTTGAGATAGTCATAACATGGTGTGAGCATGTTCCAAGTCAACCCAAATAAAGCATGAAAGGAGAATACCACTATACTATGCTTTAATAAGCTAAAACAATGCATGATTCATCCAAGGCACATTAAGAAATCTCAATTGTTTATAACAAGTCATGCCACAACAAAGAATACTAAGCATAAAGCCAAAACAATATCAAGCATGGCATGACAAAGCATAGGCCACAGTAAAAAACGAGCTCTTTTTACCACATAGGCATGAACTTTCCTACTCTTTTCCAAACCAAACCAAACTATTTGCAAACCAATGTATGAAAGAGGGGTACAACCAATTTATTCAGAAAACTAAGCAAACCAAGCAAACTAAAAACCAAAACAAAAACAAAAAATAAGACGCTCCAAGAAAAACACAACTGTGCATGAAACAATAAAAATGAAGCGTTTGGAAGAAACCTGGGATTTTTATTGATGAAGAAGGGGATGCCATGGGCATCCCCAAGCTTTGACGCTTGTAATTCTTGGATATTTCTTGGGGTGACACGCGTGGCATCCCCAAGCTTGAGTTTTAGTCCATTCTTCAGCTCATACTCATTCCTTCCATACACCTGAAATTTTTCCTTCATACAAAACTTCACACAATCTTTATTAGCAACATTAGTGCACTCAAGATAAATAAGTCTTAAGGTTCAGTTCTAACACCAAATAAACTTCCATTAGAACACTAGATACTGTATCACTTCCCTCAAAAAGCTCATTTTCCCAAAAGAACTCAAAAAGGAACCAACAAGAAGCAAATGCAGAAAATGGCAGAAATCTGTCAAAACAGACCAGCAGGTAAAGACGAATTTTTTCGAAGACATTCTGTTGCTCAAATCAACAAGTGTTGAACTAAAGAAAGTTATATAACAACCTGGGGCAGAAGCACAAAAAATTAAAGCTCAATCCGACATACAGAGTGCTCTCACGAATTTTTATGGTGAAGCACAGAAATCTGTTTTGGGACAGCAACTTTCCCAATCATTACTTCTCTCTCATTAGAGGTTACTCTTGGCACAAAAAGAAAATAAAAAGGATAAGGAGAGGTTATTACAGAGGTAATAACTTCCAAGACTTATCTAAAACTTTTGGGTTATCTCCCAATAAGTACTTTTCTTTAACGCCTTTAAGTTAGGCATAATAGTTTGAGAAGATGTTCACATAAAAAAATATTAATTGAAGTAAAAGAGAGCATCAGGAAGCAAATTCAAAACACATTTAATTCTAACCCACTTACTATGCATATGAATCTTGTATGCAAATAATTTTTCAAAGAACAAAGTTACAGACATAGGAAGATAAAACAAGAGTAACTTCAAAACTTTCAGCATATAGAGAGGTGTTTCAATACCATGAAAACTTCTACAACCATATTTTTCTCTCTCATAATAATTTTCAGTAGCCTAGTGAATAAACTCAACAATATAGCTATCACATAAAGCATGCTTTTCATGATCTACAAACACTAGAGCTTTATTATAAACATTTTCAAAAGAATCCTCAGGAACATGACATGTGTCCTCCTTTGGTAAGCATGGGGGACAATCAAATAATGTAAGGGGTAAAGAGTTACTTTCATTAGAAGGTAGGGATGAGTAGATCCATTCTTCCTCTCATTGATCATCACTCTCCTCCTCTTTTTCATCCAATGAGCTTCCAGTTTCAGCAATTTCTTCTTCCATAGGCTCCTGCAAGGCATTAGTCTCTTCCATAGGTGGAGAGCATCTATTAAGATATTCAAGAATATAGCCATTTCTTCCTTGTAATTATCAATGCAAAATTGAAGTATATAATAAACCTCATATTTATAAGGTGCATCATCAATATTTTCAAGCAAATAAGCTAGTTCGAATGCACCCTTCCAAGCAATAAATTCTTCAATTTGTTCCACATCGTAAAAGTCATAATTTCCTTTAACATAAGAAGATATGGTAACATTATCATTATACTCACATTGAAAAGGGAGGTGTTTATACCTCCTACAGCAACAAGATTTATCAAAGAAATAAGTAACATTGTAAGTAGAGCACACATTTCTAGCAATGGTATTCAATTTATCAATTTGTTCCCATAAGTGGTTCCCTTTTGTGACAAGCGGTGTTCCTTATAATAATATTTTTGTTCTTCCCTGAACCCACCATGCCAATAAGATTCAGTTTCAAAGAAACCAACCATTGATAGGAAGCATGACAAAGCAAGGCAATAATAGAACAACAACTATAGGAGACTTAATTTTTTGTGTGTTTTTGATAAAGAAAGCAAACTAGTAAAACTAAATTTTTTTATGTTTTTGAATAAAGAAAACAAGCAAACAAAAAAAAACTACGCAAAACAAAAATAACAAAGTAAAGACATTGGTTATGAGGGACTCCCCTTGTGAAGATGTCCATGACTCCCCGGCAACGGCGCCAGAAAATCGCTTGATGGCTCAATGCACGGCGCCTAGAAACGTGCTGGTGCGGTGTTGATGTAGAGCTCATTGGGAACCCCAAGAGGAAGGTATGATGAGCACAATAGCAAGTTTTCCTTAGTTATGAAACCAAGGTTTATCGAACCAGTAGGAGCAAGGAAACACCCCAAAGGTGTTACTAGCTGAGCTTTGGCAGGGCGCACTACCGGTGCTAGTAGCAACGTGGAGACCTACACAACACAACCATAGAACTTTGTCCCCAACTTGCGATGAGGTTGTCAATCTCACCGTGTTTTGTGGAAAACAAAGGATTAAACGTATCGAATGGAAAGAAGTAGAAGTTTGCAGAAAGTAAACACAAAGCAGTAAACAATTTATAGATTGTATGTAAAAGAAATGGACCGGGATCCACAGTTCACTAGAGGTGGCTCTCCTTAAGATAGATAACATGCTGGGTGAACAAATTACAGCGGGGCAATTGACAAACACCGAGAAAGAAATGCATGCATATACTAATCATCTTGACTCCTTTGAGACTTGATTGGGCATTACAACATTATACATAGACTGCCATCCAACTGCATCTATGACTAATAATCCACCTTCAGGTTATCATCCGAACCCCCCCAGTATTAAGTTGCAAGTAACAGATTATTGCTTTACGAACTGCGTGTAAAGTAAATAATATGATTGTTCTATGAACAAAGGATTGTTGTTTTCTCCCTAGTAGCAACAGCACATCTAGTACCTTAGAGATTTCTGTCACTTCCCGAGAGTACCAGAGGCATGAACGCACTATCGAGCATAAATACTAACTCTTGGAGTCGCTAACATCTACTCGACCAAGATAGCTACTAACAACGGAAAGCATGCAAGATCACAAATAACAAAGACATGATAGAATCAATAATCAATCTGAAATAGCATCTCAATATCCATCGGATCCCTGCAAACACAACATGCAGAATTACAAATAGATGATCTTGATCATGAACAGAGCTCACAAGATCTAGACATGAAAGCACAAAAGAGGAGAACCAGCCATCTAGCTACTACATGGATCCATAGTCCAAGGATGAACTACTCACGCATCACACCGAAGGCTTGCATGGTGATGAAGAAGGCCTCCAGGGTGAATTCCCCTCTCCGGCAGGGTGTCGGGAAGAGCTTCAGATCCCTCCCGATCTAGGGATGGAGATGACGGCGGATACAGACTCTTTTTTGGATTTTTGATCGGGTTACTTAGGGTTTTCGTCCCGAGGGAAATATATAGTGGGAAGGAGAGGTCGAGGGGGTGCCTAGGCTGGCCACACCACCCCTGGCATGGGCCAGGCCTGGCCGCGCGGCCAGGTGGTGTGGCCGCCCTCTGGCCCTTCTCCGTCTCGTATTCTGGCACTTGATGACTTCCGGAAAAATAGGAACTTTGGATTTTGTCCCGTCCAATTCCGAGAATATACATTTTCTGACTTTCTTGGAACCAAAAACAGCAGAAAACAGGCAGCTAGCACTGTGGCTCTAATTAATAGGTTAGTCCAAGAAATCATATGAAAAGTACTCCAAAGTTGGAACAAAACACAAGAAAGTGGATAAAACCAAGCATGGAACATAAAAAATTATAGATACATTTGCAATGTATCATCCCATGAGCTTCAGATGGTTTGGGAGTGTTGTGCTGGCCATGTTCGTTTGCGGTACCAATGTTCCGGGGCGAGTGCATCGCAACACTCAAGTTGCTTGAAATTGCTGCGTTTCGAAATGTTGGGCCACCAACTACCGAGAGGAGCCATTTCGAGGCAAACTCATCTCACCACTACCAAATCCAAACATTCCGTGAAACTGCCCTGTGAAGTTGTCGGTCGGGACCCCCATGTCAGTAATATGTCTGTGACGTGAGCACCAACGTGGCAACCACATAGGCAAAATGACGGACTAAAGGAGCATGGTGCATTGACCAAATTCACAAATCCACTCCGTCCCTCCTTTCGCATGAACCCTAGCACTGGTGGCGTCGAAATCCCCTCTCCAACCAGAATGATCCCTTCGGGCATTTGACTTCCGACGCCAAGTTGCTACGCCTACTCGCTGGTACCAACATCTAATGCTGAATGTCGTGCCAGCCGTTGCGACGCTCTAGCCCGCTTCGACCACCGACGAGCTGAGCAGGGCGAAGGATGGCAGATCCTATTGCCGAGGAAGAAGTACTTGCGGGTGAGCTACTCTTCTCTTTTCTATTCGCACTATCTACGACTGCTAGCTGGCTATTGGCATTACGAGATAGTGTTGGAAATATGACCTAGATACAAATAGTAGTAAGGGACTATTATCATATTTCATATAGTTTATGATTAAGTTTTATATCATGCTATAACTGTATTGAGTAGAAACATCAATACACGTGTGATATACAAACAACTAGGGGTTCCCAGTGAAACTCTAGTCACTGGTTCATTGGTCAAAAGATGATCATGTTTCCTGATCATGTGGCATTTATGCCAGTTGGAAATGGAGTCATCTCATTCCGAGAATGAGATGATGAACTAATACCCAACCTAAACATCGTAACCCGATCATGTCATGAAGTTCAAGTTACGATGATTAGAAATGGATCCACGTAGACTATTCCTTAGACCATGAGGCTATATCAATCACTATCTCCCGAGAGTGCTTAGATAGCATCAAGCGCCACTTGGTAATACAGTGGTTATAAAGGTGTGTTCAAGTACTCTGAGGAAACCATAGAGGCAATATATGTCAAGAGCGGGATTTGTCCGTCCATGTGACAGGAACATACTCAAGGGACCACTCGGAGAAGTAATATCGAATAGCTGCGCAGCGTGTGATTTGATCATAGGGATATCACTTGTCGAAACGAGTCAAGTAGCATTGTTCAGTAACGAGATTGAACATGACATGGTGAAGTCATTGATTAGATCTCGGGCAATGCAAGTATCGAGAGAAAGGGAATAAGACACGACTGTCCTGGTTCAAACGACAAAAGATCTTCGTGGAACGCACAGGGGTCACATGGCCATCCAGGTCCCCCTGTCGATCATTGGTGCGGGAGTGTCCCGACCATGTCTGGAGTGTTACCAAACCGTGGGGTATCACTCTTATGGTCTTGATGATGCATAGAGAGTGTTTATAGGATCGGTAGAATCGCCGAAGAATAGTAGAGAGAAAACTGGAAGGGTTTCAGTAAGTCCGGAGGATGTCCGGAGTGGAGGTGGAAGGTGTTCCATAGCCACAGAGTTTGAATAATATGTGTGAATGTTAAATATTGATTTAATCATTTATTCATAATTATTTAATAAAGAGAAAAATCAATTTAAATGGTCAAAGGTTTAATGGGCCAATTTCTAGAGGGAGAGGGCCCATTAGGGAAAGGAGAGAGGGAGAAGGGGCAAGGGGGTTGGCCAGCTAGGCCAAGCCCCCGCGTGGGGCCCACTAGGTGGCAGGCGGCCTCCCCTCCCCCTCTTCTCCTTCAGTCCCACCCCGGGACTTTGTGGGAGGTAGTACCTCCCCTCCCCCTATATATAGTGGTTGTATTTGGCAAAATAAAATACACCAATAATCAATAAAGGTATCCTCACTTTTGGGAGGACCACTAGTTGATATTTTATCTCGCCCCCTCTCTCTCTCTTGTGACCGTGGTCCCAAGTCTAGACTGCACGAACAAGAGACATCTTCACCGCGAAGCGCCGTCGCGCTGTGGGATTTGGATCCGGGAGCTCTACTTCCGCAACTGTTGCTGGATCGGGGAAGTGCGAGTCATCGTCAGGCACCCAACGTGTGTAACTCCCCGCGAGGTGTCGCACTTGAGGCACTCAAGTCGTTGGAGCCAAGGAGCGCAAGGACTTCATCACAACCTTGAGGTCAACATCAACCACGCTCTCGTGAGCGTTGACAACGCTTTTTGGTCTTCAAGGGTAAGTTTGCGAAAAGCCCCTCCCGTTACCGTATTACTAATACATAGGTCCTGGCAGCTTTAGGTGTTCAGGGGTGTAGGGTAAAATTTTATTGTTTTCAGAGCTAGATCTATGCGTAGTAATGCTAGTATGGGTAGAACACACGAGATGTAGCGTGTGTGCGTTGATCTTTTAGTTGTTACCCTCCCATGTGTACTTGTGTATACCGCAGTAATGCTTGATGAAGCGGCCCCCAACCGACTTTGCACGTTCATTCGCGAGACTGGTCCACGCTTGACATACGGCTTGTACCGTATAAAGTGGCTTAGGGGGGTGTATGTCTCTCTCACATTAGTTGGTATGCCATTTACAATGGGGGGCCCCGAAAGGGGTGTAGTGGAGACAACTACTTGATCAATGTTGTGCTGAAAGTTCGTAGGTAAGAACGGTTCTTGTGCGAAAGCCCATTCAGCCACGTAAAACATGCAAAGATAAAGTAGAGGCGTCTATCTTTATTTTGCAGGGGGCGTTGCTTTGTGATATGGTTGTGGCAAAGGTAAAGTGATTACGTTGTGTTATGTAGTAGTAGATAGTCACAGAGGTGATGGACTACCACGCCGGAGTGACACCGGTACCCTGGTGTCTACGACGCGGGAACCCTGGCGCCAGAACCCGGTGACGACAGATGGAGATCACGATGTGAAGGACCATATCACATCGCATTTACATTCAGTGTTAATTGATTGTATATCTTATTGTGTGCTAGTATTAAATACTCGACGGTAGCCTAATAAGATGATCCCTGTTAAAATTACCAACGATTGTGTTCCCCCTTAGTGTGCACCACCAAGAAAGTTCTTCGGTATGAGGCGATCCAGGGTACAGGCCTGGGTGTTAGACATATCTATGTTCGCATACAGTGGGTGTAAGCCATGTTGCACAACAAATACAGTAAGGTTGAGTTGGCGAGCCTAGCATGTGCAGACATGGCCTCGGAACGCGGATGGTCGAAAGATTGAGCACGCGTTGCATCAATGATGTTACCGATGTTTAGCGTATACCCTTTGAACCCACATTGATGGCCATGATGATCGGGCGAGATGTGGCTGATAGGGGCCGTGTTATCACTAGGAACCCTTCATGGGATAGGTGTTTCTGAGTGGAGTTATTATTAACTCATTTAATTATAAACTTAGTCTAAATTCCTTTTGCAATTATAAATCTAGAAAATGGTTCTCCATGAGATTACCTTCCCAATTGACGATTGGTTAAAAGGAGAAAAGCTCACGTTAGATGGATCCAACTTTTCTGCATGGGTCATGCGCATTTTTGATCTCCTTGGTGAGAACAAAGTAGCTGACTACATGACCTGTGAGATGTACTTGGAGCCACCCTATTCTCATGAGACCCGGGAGCAGCGGGATCTCCACTGCCGTCGTCGTGTGATGGCCACATTCATATCAGTGATGATGCACCTCGGAATGGAGGATGGGCTATGGCCATTGGTGGGAAGTCTTAATCCCCGAATGGTCATGGCACATTTGAGATCGCATTTCATGGAACAACTGCGTATGTGGGAGTATGAGTTGATGGGGGATTTCCTCTCCATAAAGATGGAGGAGGGCTCCTCACTGGACGAACACTTGTTGAGCATCTACGATGCATACATGAGTCTGGCATACTACCTGGACAACTGGTTCTCAAGCTCTTTTGCGATGGGAGTTGTGCTGCGGTCGCTACCACCAAGCTTCCAAGCACAAGTCAGGATCTGCATTATGAGAGGCGACACGGAAACACTAGATTTCCACGAGTTCATATCACATTTCAGAAATGTGATGGTTGAACCCGACGTCGTTGGGGTCATCAATGACAGAGGTATATATTTGATATACAGTTTTATAAACGTTATAATCTTGCAAACACATTTGTAGTGTTAAGTATATTTGATACTTGTTCTGTTTTGCTGAAAACATTTCCGTCTGCATGAGAGGTGCTTGCTGGAGACGAGGTGACATTGCGTGTTGATGGCGAGCATGATGATGATGGCCGACGACACTCTCCCTCAACATTTATCATTTAGTTTATGTTTTAGGATGCTTATTGTAATCAAAAGACTGTGAACTTCTTTAGTGTGTCTCACACTTCGTGAGACGGTTATTCATATCCGTTTGTAACAAACAATTGTTCCACTTTTATGAATGATTTCTATTCGTGTGAATATCTTGTTTGATTACATGTGAATTATCCTTGTTGTTTGAAACTAATTGATAATGAATGAACATTTGTAAAATATTTAAATGCCTTAAAATACCCAACTTAATGATATTTCACTAATGAATTAAACCATTGCTTAAATTCAAAGTTATGTAATAATATGTGAAAGTCATTCGATTTCTTGTCACATATAAATCATGCCTAAGTTCGGAAAAATAACTTGAACATCGTGTATTACTTGAATACAAAGTGTTTAATGAATTGTTAAAGGTAAATACATATTCGATGTATTGTGTTTTAACAAAATGGTAATTATCATTAAATGATTGTTTAAAAGAGTAAAAGTAGTTTACCAAAGGAAACATGAATATGAAACTATTTGATTTGATCAAAGTGTTTCATCCAACAAAGGGTATAAAGATAAAAGAGAATCTAATTACTATGATTTGATCAATAGTAATGAAATTCGACTTTATAAGAATGGCATAAGGAAATTGTGGAATGCAAAGTGTTTTGAAACGTCAAAATGCAAAGCATCACAATGTGATATTAGATATCAAAATGGGTGAATAGATAGCACCAAATAAATCATTGTAGTGTAGATGTAGAGACCATTAGTTAGAAATAGTTAGCACTCAATTAGAATATATAGTGAACCATTTGAATTCGTGAAAGTTTTGGGTTTATTTGATATAATCAAAACAATAGGGAATTAGTCCTTGTAGAGTATTCATTGGAAACTTTGAATACGAAATCCTTAGCTAAAACCAAAAGAGAAGCAAAACCTGTATTGCTTGAATTTTGGTGCATTCTTGGGAAAGTTCATTTTAGTGATATTTCTCGATTATGAAGCAGATGGAAGATAGTGGAAAACATGATGAGGATTCAAATCCCTGCATCAAAGTGTTGAGAAGCGCAACGGAAAACGTTCCTAAATGTTTCTCTTCACGGAAGGAAAGAATCAATGATAATGATCATTGTGTTTTCCCCACTAGTATTTTCACTACATGAAGTAGGATTCAAAATGTAATCCATGTATTGTATGGAGACATTCGTGAATCATTTGTCATGATTACTAGAATATGACATACCTACGAACTACTAGGGAAATAATGGTAAACTAGAATTATGAGAAATCCCATAGCAAAATTCCCTTGAGATTAGAAAGCAATTTGTTGTTCAATCTCACAAGTAAAAGGGGTTGCTTCGAATTTTCCCAAATGACTGCAAAGCCATAGTGTAAAAGGGGTGAATAACAAAAGCACAATTTTTCAAGTATTGGACGAATTCCAATGAATTTGATTCATGTGTGCTTAATGTCTAGAGGATTTAAAACTAGTAATAGTACTAGTATCTCATAGTAAATCTCCAAGTTTGATAATTGATCAAAAGATTTTGAAGTTGTTCAAAATAGTGAGTGGATATACAATTTGCATGAAATTGAGTGGGAGCTATGAAAGTCTTCCTAAAATAATATGTGAATGACATATTTTTTGAGTGGGATCTTATACAGTGAGTCTTAAGGGTGTTAAGAATAAAAGCACAAGTACTCATAAATAATGATTCATAAGGTGTAGAAGTTGATAATAGGTGTATTATGATATTATGTAGTATTCCATAAGGGATTCTAAAAAGGGTTTTAGAATAGAAGTTAATTAAGGAGCTGGTCCTTAATGACTCAAGTTAGGAGTAGTAATAAGTTTAACATGAATGGTTGAAAGAAAGAAAGGATGATCATCATCCACTATGTTGAGACAATTTGTTCTATCTTAGAAAACCATAATGATAACTTAACATAATATATGATCCAATAAGGAACGTTCAAAAGTGATTAAATTTGAATCACGAAACATTGAGCTAAGCTTGTCCAAAGTGTCTAATAGAGAACTATAGACATATTTTCCAAATCCATAAAAGGATGACATATATTAAAGCTTAAAGGGTTATGTTATAAGGGAATATGTTGGAAACTCCTGTAAATACCGATTAGAGTCAAGAAGGAAGCGAGGTGAACGAAAAACATCGAAAGTTGCACAGAGTGCACTAGTGTTTCGATGAATACATTTATAATAATAGATAAGGGTACCATCTAAAGTGTTGTATAATGTTATGGCAGGGCTAGTTTGCTTTTAACGTAGAATGATGTGTTTCAGGGCACCGTGACCATGAGAAAGCCCTCGAGGTTGATCTAAAGTCACTGTAGACTCCTGGAATCATGCCTCGTTTTGCTGCCATAGCGATGATGCATACACACAGATGTTATCATGTGATGATAAAGTATTAATGTCAATCAAGGTGATATTAGTAAGTAGCAAAGGATTTGGGACTATAAAGTACAGGCCCAAGGCTCAACCTCTTCCATGAGAAAGCATGTTCAAGGTACCGGATATGGTGCCAATGATTAGGAACAAATGCAGCTAGTGTATTTGTACACTAGTGCAAGTGGGAGACCGATGGAAATATGCCCTAGAGACAAATAGTAGTAAGGACTATTATCATATTTCATATAGTTTATGATTAAGTTTTATATCATGCTATAAATGTATATCAATACACGTGCGATATACAAACAACCAGGGGTTCCCGGTGAAACTCTAGTCACTAGTTCATTAGTCAACAGATGATCATGTTTCCTAATCATGTGGCATTTATGCCAGTTGGAAATGCAGTCATCTCATTCTGAGAATGAGATGATGAACTAATACCCAACCTAAACATCGTGACCCGATCATGTCACAAAGTTCAAGTTATGATGATTAGAAATGGATCCTCGTAGACTATTCCTTAGACCGTGAGGCTATATCAATCACTGTCTCCCGAGAGTGCTTAGATAGCATCAAGCGCAACTTGGTAATATAGTGGTTATAAAGGTGTGTTCAGGTAATGGGAGGAAACCATAGAGACAATATATGTCAAGAGCGGGATTTGTCCGTCCATGTGACGGGAAGATACTCAAGGGCCCACTCGGAGAAGTAATATCCAATAGCTGCGCAGCGTGTGATTTGATCACAGGGATATCACTTGTCGAAACGAGTCAAGTAGCATTGTTCAGTAATGAGATTGAACACGACATGGTGATGTCATTGATTAGATCTCGGGCAATGCAAGTATCAAGAGACAAAGGGAATAAGACATGACTGTCCCGGTTCAAACGACGAAAGATCTTCGTGGAACGCACAGGGGTCACATGGCCATCCAGGTCCCTCTGTCGATCATTGGTGCAGGAGTGTCCCGACCATGTCTGGAGTGTTCCCGAACCGAGGGGTATCACGCTTAAGGGCTTGATGATGCTTAAAGAGTGTTTATAGGACCGGTAGAATCGCCGAAGAATAGTAGAGAGAAAACCGGAAGGGTTTCGGTAAGTCCGGAGGATGGCCGGAGTGGAGGTGGAAGGTGTTCCATGGCCATGGAGGTTGAATAATATGTGATTGAATGCTAAATATTGATTTAATCATTTATTCATAATTATTTAATAAAGAGAAAAATCAATTTAAATGGTCAAAGGCTTAATGGGCCAATTTCCGGAGGGAGAGGGCCCATTAGGGAAAGAAGAGAGGGAGAAGGGGCAAGGGGGTTGGCCGGCTGGGCCAAGCGCCCACATGGGGCCCACTAGGTGGTTGGCGGCCTCCCCTCCCCTCCTCTCCTTTAGTCCCACACTAGGAGTTTGAGGGAGGTAGTACCTCCCCTCCCCCTATATATAGTGGGGGTATTTGGTCAAATAAAATACACCAATAATCAATAAAGGTCTCCTCACTTTTGGGAGGACTTCTAATTGATATTTTCTCTCTCCCCCCTCTCTCTCTCCCTCTCTCTCTCTCTCTCTCTCTCTCTCTCTCTCTCTCGTGACCTTGGTTCCAAGTCTGGACTGCGTGAACGAGAGACATCTTCATCGCGGAGCGCCGTCGCGCTACGAGATTCGTATCCGGGAGCTCTACTTCTGCTGGATCGGGGAAGCGTGAGTCATCGTCAGGCACCGGACGTGTGTAACTCCCCAGGAGGTGTCGCACTTGAGGGACTCAATTCATTGGAGCGAAGGAGCGCAAGGACTTCATAACAACCTTGAGGTCAGCTTTGGCTCGTCCACATCAACCACGCTCTCCTGAGCGTTGACAATGCTTTTCGGTCTTCAAGGGTAAGTTCGCAAAAATGCCCTCCCTTTACTGTATTACTAATACATAGGTCCTGGCAGCTTCAAGGGTTCAGGGGCATAGGGTAAAATTTTATTGTTTTCATACGCGGAACGCCTATAGTGGTATCAGAGCTAGATCTATGCGTAGTAATGCTAGTACGGGTAGAACACACGAGATGTAGCGTGTGGGCGTTGATCTTTTAGTTTTTACCCTCCCACGTGTACTTGTGTATATCGCAGTAATGCTTGATCAAGCGGCCGCAACCGACTTTACACGTTCATTCGTGAGACTGGTCCATGCTTGACATACGGCTTGTACCGTATAAAGTGGCTTAGGGGGGTGTCTGTCTCTCTCGCATTAGTTGGTATGCCATTTACAACGGAGGGCCCTGAAAGGGGTGTAGTAGAGACAACAACTTGATCAGCGTTGTGCTGAAAGTTCGTAGGTAAGAACAGTTCTTGTGTGAATGCCCATTCAGCCACGTAAAACATGCAAAGATAAAGTACAGGCGTCCAACTTTGTTTTGCAGGGGGCGTTGCTTTGTGATATGGTTGTGGCAAAGATAAAGTGATTACCTTATGTTACGTAGTAGTAGATAGTCATGGAGGTGACGGACTGCCACGCCAGAGTTACACCGGTACCCTGGTGTCTACAGCGCCGGAACCCTGGCGCCAGAACCCAGTGATGATGTATGGAGATCACGACGTGAAGGACCATATCACATCGCCTTTACATTGAATGTTAATTGATTGCATATCTTATTGTGTGTTAGTATTAGATACTCGACGGTAGCCTAATAAGATGATCCCTGTTAAAATTACCAACGATTGTGTTCCCCCTTAGTGTGCACCACCAAGAAAGTTCTTCCGTATGAGGCAATCCAGGGTACAGGCCTGGGTGTTAGACATATCTACGTTCGCATACAGTGGGTTTAAGCCATGTTGCATAGTGAATACACTAAGATTGAGTTGGCTAGCCTAGCATGTGCAGACATGGCCTCGGAACGCAGATGGTCGAAAGATAGAGCACGAGTCGCATGAATGATGTGACCGACGTTTAGCGTCCACCCTTGAACCCACATTGATGGCCATGACGATCGTGGGAGATGTGGCTGATAGGGGTCATGTTATCACTAGGAAATCTTCATGGGATAGGTGTTTCTGAGTGGAGTTATTATTAACTAATTTAATAATAAACTTAGTCTAAATTCCTTTTGCAATTATAAATGTAGAAAATGGTTCTCCCTGAGATTACCTTCCCTATTGACTATTGGTTAAAAGGAGAAAAGCTCGAGTTAGATGGATCCAACTTTTCTGCATGGGTCCTGCGCATTTTTTATCTCCTTGGTGAGAACAAAGTAGCTGACTACATGACATGTGAGATGTACTTGGAGCCACCCTATTCTCATGACACCCAGGAGCAGCGGGACCTCCGCTGCCGTCGTCGTGTGATGGCCACATTCATATCAGTGATGATGCGCCTCGGAATGGAGGATGGGCTATGGCCATTGGTGGGAAGTCTTAATCCCCGAATGGTCATGGAACATTTGAGATCGCATTTCGTGGAACACGTGCGCATGTGGGAGTATGAGTTGATGGGGGATTACCTCTCCATAAAGATGGAGAAGGGCTCCTCACTGGACGGACACTTGTTGAGCATATACGATGCATACATGAGGCTGGCATACTACCTGGACAACTGGTTCTCAAGCTCTTTTGTGATGGGAGTTGTGCTGCGGTCACTACCACCAAGCTTCCAAGCACAAGTCAGGATCTGCATTATGAGAGGCGACACGGAAACACTAGATTTCCACGAGTTCATATCACATTTCATAAATGTGATGGTTGAACCCGACGTTGCTGGGGTCATCAATGACAAAGGTATATATTTGATATACAGTTTTATAAATGTTATAATCTTGCAAACACATTTGTAGTGTTAAGTATATTTGATACTTGTTCTGTTTTGCTAAAAACAGGTCCTTCTGCAAGAGAGGTGCTTGCTGGAGAGGAGGTGACGTTGCGTGTTCATGGTGAGCATGATGATGATGGCCGACGACACTCTCCCTCGACATTTATCATTTAGTTTATGTTTTAGGATGATTATTCTAATCATATTATGATCTTCTTTAGTGTGTCTCACACTTCGTGAGACGGTTATTCATATCAGTTTGTAACAAACAGTTGTTCCACTTTTATGAATGATTTCTATTCGTGTTCATATCTTGTTTGATTACTTGTGAATTATCCTTGTTGTTTGAAACTAATTGATAATGAATGAACATTTGTAAAATATTGAAATGCCTTAAAATACCCAACTTAATGATATTTCATTAATGAATGAAACCATTGTTTAAATTCGAAAGTATGTGATAATATGTGAAAGTCATTCAATTTCTTGTCACATATAAATCATGCCTAAGTTCGGCAAAATAACTTGAACATTAAATGGTAACAAAATGGTAATCTTTTGATGAGATTGTAGCATTGTTCAGTAATGAGATTGAACATGACATGGTGATGTCATTGATCAGATCTCGGGCAATGCAAGTATCGAGAGACAAAGGGAATAAGACACGATTGTCCCGGTTCAAACGACGAAAGATCTTCGTGGAACGCACAGGGGTCACATGGCCATCCAGGTCCTTCTGTCGATCATTGGTGCGGGAGTGTCCCGACCATGTCTAGAGTGTTCCCGAACCGTGGGGTATAACGCTTAAGGGCTTGATGATGCTTAGAGAGTGTTTATAGGATCGGTAGAATCGCCGAAGAATAGTAGAGAGACAATCAGAAGGGTTTCGGTAAGTCCGGGGGATGTCCGGATTGGAGGTGAAAGGTGTTCCATAGCCACGGAGGTTGAATAATATGTGAATGAATGTTAACTATTGATTTAATCATTTATTCATAATTATTTAATAAAGAGAAAAATTAATTTAAATGGTCAAAGGCTTAATGGCCAATTTCTGGAGGGAGAGGGCCCATTTGGGAAAGGAGAGAGGGAGAAGGGGCAAGGGGGCTGGCTGGCTGGGCCAAGCACCCTGCGCCGGGCCCACTAGGTGGCCGGCGGCCACCCCTCCCCCCTCCTCCCCTTTAGTCCCACACCGGGACTTTGGGGGAGGTAGTACCTCCCCTCCCCCTATATATAGTGGGGGTATTTGGCCAAATAAAATACACCAATAATCAATAAAGGTCTCCTCACTTTTGGGTGGACCTCTAATTGATAATTTCTCTCTCCCCCTTTTTCACTCATGACCGTGGTCCCAAGTCTGGACTACGCGAACGAGAGATATCTTCACTGCGGAGCGCCGTCGCGCTGCGGGATTCGGATCCAGGAGCTCTACTTCCACAACTGCTGCTGGATCGGGGAAGCGGGAGTCATCGTCAGGCACGGGACGTGTGTAACTCCCCGCGAGGTGTTGCACTTCAGGCACTCAAGTCGTTGGATCCAAGGAGCGCAAGGACTTCATCACGACCTTGAGGTCGGCTTCGGCTCCTCTACATCTACGCTCTCCTGAGCATTGACAACGATTTTTGGTCTTTAACGGTAAGATCGTGAAAATCCCCTCTTGTTACTATATTACTAATAGATAGGTCCTGGCAGCTTCAGGGGTTTAGGGGCGTAGGGTAAATTTTTATTGTTTTCATACGCGGCACCCCTACATATAGATCGAACCTAGAATTGTTTGCTAGCATGACGCTGACAAACAATTCTTATCTTTTGTCCCCGATTTTCTTTCAAGTAAGATCTCCGCTGAACCCAAATACACGGTTATGGTCACCCTCTACGGCTACCATATTAAATTTGCAGATGGGAAGAGCAAGTGGAATCAAGCTAGCCGTCTAAAGATGGAAGTAGCGCCTGTGTAGTTATGCACTATCCCTGGTATGGTTTGCTGCAGTGTGTGAACTTGCTGAAATGGGGCTGGAGCAGACTGCACGGTTCAGCTTCATTGATGAACGAGGCTTCAAGGTTCCTATAGCATGTGATAGTCAGCTAATTGGGTTGATGAAATAGTTTGTTGGGCTTCGCGTGGTTATGCTGATTTGTAAAATACTGGATGTGGAAGCTCCTACTACTGGGAGTCGCCCAACTATTATTGGACAGGGTGGTCTAACTCGAACCCCTGTTGTTGTTGAGAAAAATGTGGTTCCTCATCTGTGACATTCTTCTGTCAGGCAACCTCCTCGTAGGATTCCCCGTATTGCCATTGTGTAAAACTATGCTCTGGAATCTGCTGGTACTAGTCGTCCGTCTGGTGTTGCTGCTCTAGCTGTCATTGACCCAATCCATGCCGCTATTGTGCAAACTAAGGCTTCCGGAGGCTGCCCCGCTGTTGTTGCCTAGACTGCTGCCTTGCATGCTGCTCCTCCTCGAAACCATGATCAGGTTGTGCAAAACTCTGCTCTGGAATCTGCTGGTACCGGTCGTCCATGTGGTGTTGTTGCTCCGGCTACTACTGCCCAATCCATGCCGCTGTTGAGCAAACTAAGGCTTCTGGAGGCTGCCCACTGTTGTTGCCAAGACCGCTGCCTTGTGTGTTGCTCCTCCTTGAAACCGTGCTCAAGTTGTGCGAACCCGTACTCTGGAATCTGCTGGTACTGGTCATCCCCGTGTTGTTGTTGATCTGGCCAGTTTTGAGAAAACTAAGGCTTCTGGAGGATCCCCCACTATTGTTGCCAACACTGCTACCTTGTGTCCTCCTCGAACCCGTGCTTAGGTTCAGCGAGCTCCTGGTCTGGAGCTAGCTCATGGTCAGGACTCTGCTAGCACTCGAAACACTACTGTTGTGGGAACTACTCCTGATCGTTGATGTGGCATGGCAGCAGTTGATCCTATTGTGGCTGCCATTAGCCGAGGCCCTGCCTGTCCACCAAGTATTGTAGCTCCCGCTGCTAAGGGCCCTCGCCTTGCTCCTGGTCCTGGTACTTCCACCGAGGTTGCTCCAGTTAACGATGACGCTGGTGATGGCGACGGTGGCATTGTGGCTGCGCCTGATGGTGCAGCTCCACCTCTCGAACCTCTCAGAGGTTTTTATCCTGCAGAACCTAATGATGGCAAAGTAATCGTTTGTATCGGTGTCGAGGATTATAATGCAAAATTAGATGATGGCACCGAATTTTTTTATGAAGAGTTTGATATAATCTTTCGTAGATACGACCCTGAAGTGGTAGAGTTTCCTGACCTGATGGCATCGTTACATGTGAAGGTGTTGTGGGGGTCCTCCCAGGTAGAACGTTTGGTATATTTTGGTAACAGGAGAAAAAATGCTATAGAAGTGAAAGATACCAGGGATTTTGTCATACTGTTTACAAGGAAACATTATAGAGGTGAAGTGTACTTCCACTTGATAGTGCAAATGGTTGGAGAGGAATTGGATTTCAAAAATAGAGATGATGGATTTGTAAAAGGCATGCGTGACCTGATCCATGGCATCACTGGGACTGGTGCGACTGAGGCTAGCTTCGAACACAGGAGAGTCTTACAGAGGAGCGTCATAAAGAGGAACAGGAAGAGCATCCCTAGAAAGGACACCTCGAAGAAGAACATCACGAAGGAGACCACGCCAGAGAAGGGGACGCCAAACAGTCGCACGGAAAAAGGGAACACGCCGCATAGTACACCCCTGAGATCCAATCAAAATGGCTTACCAAACGGTAGCAGCAAAAATGCTAAGAGGGCTAGCATGGTGGTGAACACTCCCAGGAGTGGTAGCAAAAAGGCGAAGATGGCCAGCACGGAGGCTACCACACCTAGTGGGAGCAAAAAAATGCTAATTTGGAACACGCCGCTGAGGTTAGGCAATAATGCCAGCACGAAGGAGAACACACCCAATAGTAGCAGCAAAAGGGCTAATTTGGAGTGGAACACGCCGCTGAGGTCAGGAAATAATGCCAGCACGAAGGACAACACACCCAATAGTAGCAGCAAAAGGGCTAATTCGAAGAAGAACATGCCATAGAGGTCAGGCAATAATGCCAACACCCTAGAGCCAACACCCGTGAGGGGAGGCAGGAAGGAGATCACACCCAAGAGCAGTAGCAAAAATCGTAGTTCGATGGGGAATAGAACGCAGATGTCAAGCCCTACTGATACCATCAGGAAAGATTACATCAGGAACGAGGATGTACACAAGAAGAGCAAGAGGGTTCTGTACAGTCAAGATGAAATTGATTCTGACTGTTGTTTGTCTACTAAAGTACCTGGGATGCGTGCAAACGTAAGACCACCCCATGTGGTTGCATTAGAACCAACCGATTGTCTTGGAGAAAATAGAGTTGCCGGTGAGGTAGATTGGGGCAATGTTCTGGTCCATCCAGGTGGAGATGATGGTGCAGCCCCACCCATTGGAGTCAATATGATGTGTGCAGTACTAGGCATTAGAGTTGATGGCCATGATTCTGAATCAGATGAAGAAGAAGGCACTGTAGAGGATCAGGAATCTTGTGATGCTGAAATAGACGAGAAACTTAACAATGAGGCTGGTATTCAAGTCGATGATTTGGGTGTTGAAGTAGAAGAAATGACACATGACCATGAGTATCCTTCAATTTCGGTCAGCACCTAGTTCGGGAGGATGATGAGTTTAGGATGTCGTTCCGGCATTTTTGTATCAAGGGGGAGTTTGACATTAATCGACTGAAAAACGATGCCCAGAGGTATGAGGCTGTTTGCAAGTTAACATGGATGAATGGACGGGTCGAGGTACATTGTCCATGGAGGATCACAACAAGAGCCTTACCTGTGTCGAAGGCAATTAGGGTACTAGGGAAATGAATCCAGCAAACCATTAGAACTTTCTCTCTTTTCACTCTGTAACTACAATTGATGTGTGGTATCTTTCTGGCAACTAGTCGACTCTGCTTATCTTTTAAATGAATCTATGTTGCAGGTGAACAAAATGGGCCCTCCACACATGTGTCTGACAGGCAGCAAACTGAAATCCTCAATGGCTGATACTGAGTGGGTGGCTATACAAGCTATGTCCATACTAAAGGATAACCCTAAGGAGACCGCGAAGAATATTCAGACTAGCCTTGGTTCTAAATACAACATTCTCCTACCGTATTACACGGTTTGGAAAGGTAAACAGAAAGCTCTGGGGATCTTGCACGGGGATTGGACCAATAGCTTTAGGATGCTGTAGAACTTCAAGGCGAAGGTACAAGCTACGTGTGCGGAGAGTGTTGTGGAGATTGGCACCGAATCAGTAAGTGGTAAAATATATTTCAAAAGATTTTTCATGGCGCTTAAACCTTGCATCCGGGGATTCAAGGATGGCTGTAGGCCATATCTGAATGTAGACAACACTATCCTAACTGGCAAATGGAAAGGCTTCCTGCCATCTGCCACAACACTTGATGGTCACAACTGGATATTCCCAGTGGCATTTGGGCTACTTGAAACAGAAAAGGAGGAAAACTGGGTCTGGTTTATGAGGCAGCTTAGGAGATCAATAGGCCACATGGATCCATTGGCTATATCCACGGATGCATGCAAAGGGCTGACGAATGCAGTGAAGGAGGTGTTCCCACGAGCTGAAGGTAGAGAATGCCATGCCCATATGATGCTCAACTTGTACTCACACTACGCAGGCAGCGTATTTCGTTCCATGTTTACTGCTGCTAGAGCTTACAAACTTAGTAGCAAGAAATATTTCATGAGCAAGATTTTTGCGGAATCCCCTAAACTTCTAGAGTACTTAGCCATCCATCATTCGTAGCTATCGAAGAGGAGTCAATTCAACCCTGACATCAAAGTTGATTACACAAACAACAACCTTGCAGAATGCCTGAATAACTGCGTGAAGGACATAAAAGTGCGTCTTGTTCATATCTTGATGGACATCATACGTGGTATGATCATGAAGCTCTTAAATATAGGGAGAGAGATTGGTAGGAGACTTAGAGGACATATGGTACCGCCAATTGTACTGCAACTGCACAAGAGAAGTCGAATACTTGCTCATCTTAAGGTTCTCACGTCAACCAGCAGCAGCTGTGAGGTGGTCGATATGTCCAAGAGTGGAAAAAGGATCTTGTGAACATCTAGCTGCGAGAATGCACCTGCTTAGAGTGGCATCATACCGGGAAACCTTGCGACTAGACCTTGGCCTTCTTGGTGAAGAAAAGAACTCTACCACATTTGGTCAGTATTTGTCAGACTACTACTCTATGGAAAAGTTCAGAGCTGCATATGCTAAATCCGTCAAGCCATGTACAGACCCATCTCAATGTCCTCAAGTCCAATTGAATTTCGAGCTTTGCCAGCCAGTTACAAAAAGGGGCAGAGGAAGACCTCAGGTGCATAGGTTTAAGAATTTTCTCGAGACGAAGGGTTCGGCTTTCTGTGCTACCAAGAAGGGCAAAGACAGATGCAAGACCTGCCATCTTATAGGCCATAGGGCAGCGGGTTGTCCCCTTAATGCTCCCAAACCTAGGTATGAGATGGTACATTCACAAAAAATTGTTTATACTCTATAGATATAAGGTAGTAATCCATTTACTATTTTTTTACAGGAATCGCAAGGTAAGAAACAAAACAACCGACTCAGTGATTTTGCTGTGGGAAGAAAACCAAAACAAGCGGACTGATGATGCTGGTCAAGATTCTGGTGCTGATTGGCCTGACTTCCCTCGATCCTGAGATGCAGGGTACGTGAAGGTAAGAAAAGTGGCACCCAGGAAGAGGAAAAAGGCAGGAGATGAAGAACCCAGTGGATGTGAAGGCAAGAGGAAGAAAGTTGGCACCCAAGTAGAGAAAGAATGCTAGAAGTGTAGAAGCCTAATGATGTATTGAACCTGAATGTATATATGTAGTTCGGTTAGACTCTAGATCTATGTGCGTGGAACTTTTCGGGCGAAACAATCTGCCTCCCGCTCGCGACTTGAGGACTAGATACTGCCGAGGCCACTAGTTGAATCCGAAATTGTTACGCTGCCACTACTATCTGAACAATCGCATCACCGGGACCATGATAGCTGAGCGGTTAAGGGGTCTCCAAAATCGATGGATGTTAGTGGAACAGACATGGATTATTTATAGGAGCTCAATAAATCCTTGCTATTGGCATTACACTTATGATAAGGTTCTGAGCTGAAAAACAAGTTCTAACTTGGCTGCTACACTCCATGAAGAAGCAACTTATTTCAGATACTGGACAATGACATGGCAACATAAACTTCAGAGGCAATAGATAATGCTCAGATAATAAAGAAATTGTTTCCCTATCTGGTCTAATCTTGAGCCCTTCTGTCTCACCACCTCCCTGCTCCTGCCTCCCCTGCACCTGGAAAAGCTCCTGGATCTCTCACTCCAACGCACGAATCTCCTCTTTAATGTCCCACATAGCATCACACAGATCATGAACAAGCTCTTTGTGAAAACCTGTCAGTGGCTTTTTGATCCACAAAAACTTGTCACAGCCAGTTCCCCTCCCTTCATGCGAAGTAGATCGAAGGAAACAAAAAAAGAATTACATTACGCTTTCCGGATCTAGGTTACCATTGTACCTACAGTAGGAACTTACCGCTCTAATGTTGTAGTTGGTGAATTTTCCTGTAGTTTTTTGTTGGTCCACGAAATCCATCTCGGCATCTTCTAACCGCACGAACACATCATATCTGGGTAGTAATCGTAGGGAACCCTCCGGTACCTGATGGGGGCACCCGCCTGACGGTGTTGAGCCAAAGAATATCATTTTCCGGCCCAAAAGTTGGGGTGTCCAGGCAACGCGGTACCCGAGTTCCCTGATATCATCCGCGATGACTATAGTTGGCGTGCCAAATACTCAGAGGGTCTTTTTTGGCACGAATTCAACTTTATGTTTCAATACAAAAAATCAGGCTAACGGCCGTCAAGTTGGGGCCCCTGGTCAGTTCTCGCCGTTATGTCGCTCCTGTCGCTTAGCTGTCAATTAGGCTTGCAGCGTTGGCGCCTGCATCCATTACGCGTCTTCTTCTTCCCCGGAGCGGCAATCTATGGGGCGTCGCAGCCATGGCGCGGAGCTGGGACGTGGACGAACCTGCTCGTCCTAGCTCTCCTCCCTGTAGGCTTGCAGCATTGGCGCCTCCATTACTCGTCTTCTTCCACGGAGCGGCAATCTGTGGTCACGGCCATGGCGCAGAGCTGGGAAGTGACGAAGCTGCTCGGCCCCGCTCTCCTCCCCATCCCGAGTCGGAGCTCGCCCTCACCATGGACGCACCCATGGCACGGTCGGGGACGAGAATTGGTTCCCGGTGAGATCTCTCACCTTGTCGACCAACCTCATTTACCACTTCTGCAGGTATGTGAAATTTAAATTTGAGATCACCACTTCTGCATCCCTTGTTCCCTTACATCCCTAGAGCCATCTAAGGGCAGGAGTAAACCAACTGAAATCCGTTGTCCGGCTCTGGTCGAGTTCTTGTGTAAGAAAGGGATAACTTTCACTAGCGTGGATATCACAAATGACACAATTATGCTTTCTCGTGCGTTGATAAAAATCCTAGAGAGGCACCACATCGACATCCAAAATCTGTACAAGATCAAATCATACCCAGCGAAGGATGGCATGGGTGATCTGGCAGCGGAAATCATCGATAAATCCTATGAAAAACTGAAGAAATTGAAGCGACTCGATCACGACTACTGGGAGTGGAAGCCGATGAGCCAGGTGCGCCTCGAGTATGTAGCCAGAGACGCCTACATGGCGTACGAGTTGTACAGTAAGCTCATTACCATAAAAGATGGGATGGTTAAGGCGGGGTTTTTCGTGAGAGAGTTATGCCCTGGTTGCAAGCTAGCCTAGGAGAAGAAGCACGAGGAGGACAGAAAGCGGTTTCAGGACGAGTAGGGATCTTGGGACGGTGGCGACATCAAGCGGCTGAAGGAGAAGCAAGTCAAGGACTACAACAAGTGGTGGTGATACATTATGTGTTTGAACTAGATTTTAGTTTCTAGTTTATTATGTATGTGATAAATTTAGTTACTTCAATACAAAAGTTTCACCAATTTAACTTGTTGATGTATTTCTTGACAATTATTATATAATCGAGCACTAGAAATATTTTGTAGTGTGCAATAGCATGATCAGTAAATATAATTAAACACTAGAAACTTTAAGGCACTCCATATAAAGGACTAGATTAATATAGAAGGTTCACCAGAGACACCACGGATATATTGTCTTACATGCCACACACAAGTAATAATTAACTAGAACAAAATAAAAGCAGGGGTTGCAATAGGAGGCCGGGACACAAAGACGCCTAGCAGGGCATGGGTTTATCAGCAGGAGGCAGCGACAACCTAGTCGATGAGATACAGGCCAGTACTGACATACTCCCGGAGGAATTTTCCGTAGGCTGCGTGCCACGCCAAGGTAATCGGCCTATGCCTGCCTCCGCCTCTGCCAACGCCCTCCGCGTGCTGGATCATGCTATCGAGGTCCACCTTGATTACTCTACCACAGAATGGGCAAAACAGTCTCCCCCTACGGTCAAAACGGATTTGCCCACACCGTAACTGCCTCAACACGTAGCGGCTCTTGTTGTCCCTGGATACCTTGCTATCGTCCACATCATCATCATCCTCCTATTGATTTTTAAGACCATAACTTAGAACTCATACATATGATTGAATTGTATTACAACTCAAGAATTGACAACATGTATATGTAAGACAATATATCCATGGATATCAAAGATAAAGCATCTCAGCAATAGTTTGATCGGTTTATATATCATTTCATCTCAACACAATGACAAATAAATGCATCAGAGTGAATGTAGGATAAAGATTGAGGCCTCATAAGTTTCTTCAGGGATGGAGTCAGTGAACCAAGTAATAATTGCACAACCTGTAATGTTGTTGTACATCGCCCCAGGTTCACTAACTCATCCCTGAAAAAATCTGACACCGATGTGTCTGCCTCTCTTTTGGGGCAAATTTGAATCATTGGCCACAATAAGAAATTGAAATGTAATCGTACAAAACATTATTCAGGGATATACATAGTCAGGTACAAAAACAAGCCTCAATATTGTAATTATAAATAAAAAACCAAACAATTAATCTCTAGGTGCATGTTAAAGATACTTATGATCAAAACCATTCATATACATATGCATCATACCAATCATT
Organism: Avena eriantha; assembly: GCA_910589775.1. NCBI lineage: Eukaryota > Viridiplantae > Streptophyta > Magnoliopsida > Poales > Poaceae > Avena > Avena eriantha. The sequence continues at coordinate 310,802,619 of OU342742.1, forward strand.
AAAAGATCAGAAACAATTCAAGGATCATATATGTAGTTCCATATGAGAATAAATCTAGGGCCTCATAAATTGTTTCAGAGATGGAGTTGGCGAACCAAAGTACCAACAGCACAACCTATATTGTTTCTGTGCATTGCTGCCTCAGGTTCACCAACCCATCCCTAAAACACAACACCATCATACGTGTCTCCCCTTGAACTCTTTTGGGGCTAATTTCAATCATCGGCCTCGGTGACAAACTAAAATGTAATTCTTATACACTATGAATGCATGGAATAGATAATTCAAATATCATAGTTCTATCAATGTAGAATAAAGATTGCGGCCTCATAAGTTTATTCAGGGACGGCGTGAGTGAACCAAGTAACAATTGCACAGCCTATATTGTTGTTGTACATCGCCCCAGGTTCACTAACTCGTCCCTGAAAAAATCTGACACCAATGTGTCTGCCTCTCTTTTGGGGCAAATTTGAATCATTGGCCGCAATAAGAAATTGAAATGTAATCGTACAAAACATTATTCAGGGATATACATAGTCAGGTACAAAAACAAGCCTAAACATTGTAATTATAAATAAAAAACCAAACAATTAATCTTCAGGTGCATGTTAAAAATACTAATGATCAAAACTATTCATATACATATGCATCATACCAATCATTAAAAGATCAGAAACAATTCAAGGATCATATATGTAGTTCCATATGAGAATAAATCTAGCGCCTCAAAATTTGTTTCAGAGATGGAGTTGGAGAACCAAAGTACCAACAACACAACCTATATTGTTTGTGTGCATTGCTGCCTCAGGTTCACCAACCCATCCCTAAAATATGACACCGTCATACGTGTCTCCCCTTGAACTCTTTTGGGGCAAACTTCAATCATCGGCCTCGGTGACAAACTAAAATGTAATTCTTATACACTGAATGCATTGAATAGGTAATTCGAATATCATAGATCTATGAATGTAGAATAAAGATTAAGGCCTCATAAGTTTTACAGGGACGGCGTAAGTGAACCAAGTAACAATTGCACAGCCTATATTGTTCTTGTACATCACCCCAGGTTCACTAACTCGTCCCTGAAAAAATCTGACACCGATGTGTCTGCCTCTCTTTTGGGGCAAATTTGAATCATTGGCAACAATAAGAAATTGAATGTAATCGTACAAAACATTATTCAGGGATATACATAGTCAGGTACAAAACAAGCCTAAATATTGTAATTATAAATAAAAAACCAAACAATTAATCTTCAGGTACATGTTAAAAATACTTATGATCAAAACCATTCATATAGATATGCATCATACCAATCATTAAAAGATCAGAAACAATTCAAGGATCATATATGTAGTTCCATATGAGAATAAATCAAGGGCCTCATAATTTGTTTCAAAGATTGAGTTGGGGAACCAAAGTACCAACAGGCAATAGCACAACCTATATTTTTTGTGTGCATTGCTGCCTCAGGTTCACCAACCCATCCCTAAAACATGACACCGTCATATGTATCTCCCCCTGAACTCTTTTGGGGCAAATTTCAATCATCGGCCTCGGTGACAAACTAAAATGTAATTCTTATACACTATGAATGCATGGAATATATAATTCAAATATCATAGTTCTATGAATGTAGAATAAAGATTGCAGCCTCATAAGTTTCTACAGAGATGGCGTAAGCGAACCAAGTAACAATTGCACAGCTTATATTGATCTTGTACATGGCCCTAGGTTCGCTCACTCATCCCTGTAAAAATTTGACACCAATGTGTCTGCCTCTCTTTGCGGAAAATTTGAATCATTGGCCACAATAAGAAATTGAAATGTAATCGTACCAAACAATATTCAGGGATATACAAATGCATCATACAACGCATTCATAGATCAGAAACAATACAAATCAACATTCAACTAGCAAACTCAACTAGATGGCAGATGAGCAGATTGGGGTTTTGTGACTAGACGGATTGGGGTTTTGTGACTAGATGGCAGATGCATCAATCAACCGATCGAATCATATATATACTACCCTACTTCAAGAGCAAAAGAATCTGTACAAGATTGAGAAAATCCTATGTATGAACAGTGAAAACTGTGGTTGTGACTAGAGAAGCTAGCAATATAGTACCTCAGACTCCTCATCAGGGACCTCCTCCTCGAACTCATCATTCTCCGCGATTGCGTCGAAGATTTCTTAAACGGCGATGGGGTCGTCAATGTAGATCACCGGATTGCCTCCGCCTGCCGCCTGCCCCCCATCCAGATCTGCCGCTAGCACCACGATGTTGTCGGCCACGACGTTGTCGGCCACCTGCTTCTCGGCGGCGACGGCTACTACCGACTGCTCGGCGGTGATGGCTACCACCTGCTTCTTGGTGGCGATGGCTACCAACTGCTACTCGGCAGCGATGGCTACCACCTACTTCTCGGCGGCGACGGCTACTGGCTGGACGGATGAGTTCCCACCCTCGACGGCGCGGGGACGAGCGGCGTTCGTGCCTGGAGAAGACGCCTCCGTCTGCTTGGCGACGACCGAGCCATCTGCTGCTTCTCCTTCAACTGGCTTCACCTCCGGATCTTCTCCACGCGTACGCTTCATGGCGCACCAAGGGAAGGAGGTAGTGCAAACGAGGGAGATTCGGCGCGCGCGGCAGGTGTAGATTGGGGTCTTGGGACTAGACAGACTGGGGGAAATGACACGAGCTCATGGAAGAAGAAGGTCAAAGGGGGTTATAAACACCGGACCGTACGTAGTCCTCGAGTGGACACGTGTGGTGGGCGGGGGGCGGGGGGGCTACCACGATCTCCACCCTTTTTTCGGTTCCCTTTTTTTTGAAACAGCCACGATCTCCACTTTAGAGCTGCATTGAAAAAACGCTCATGGCAGACCTCGATTCCACTACATGGAAGTGGCACGAAACTAATTTCTAGCAACGTTAGATCTACTCAAGGGGGTCCCTTGACTCATGGAATTTACTAGCGTTAGGGCCTAGTTGGAAGTGAGATTGAGAGCGCTGCGAATAAATGGGATATGTCTGATTAAAATCAAGTGGCATTAAATTGCAGCGTCCCGTCGACAACCGTGCACTCGATGACCCCGTTGCCCTATGCATGAGTTGTAGTAGTAGTAGGCTTTTCAGTCTTGATTAAACTTGACATGACCGCTCGACGACTTTTTCCATGGACGGCATCGTGTTCCTTCCTGTAGAAGTCTCGCGGAGGGAGATGTCTGTGCTGTCTCACGCTGTACTATGAAGGGCACGAGGTGTGCAACGATCATCGTTGGATCGCACAGAATCAACGGTTGGTTCGAACGATCCGCATAACAACTGTGACAACCAATCAGGGAGTAGCAGACAGGGTGAGCATAGTTTTGGGCTTCTACGAAAGATAGAGAGGGGGGTGGCCAAAACTAAGTAGTACCACATAAAACCAAGGGCAAAACTGAGTAGTATAAAAATGAAAAGTGTCTTGTACAATGAAATACATCGTGGAATACATCAAATTATGCCAAGATAGATCCACTAGAGTTCATTGGATGTGTGTTCTTCTCATAAACCACGCATGGATCCACCTAGTGTGATTGCATGTCTATTCCTCTAACCAAACCACATAAGGATCCACCAGTGTCATTGCGTGTGTGTTCTTCTCATGAACCACACCCAGTGTCATTGCATGCGTGTTCTTCTAAACAAACCACACAAGAATCCACTAGTGTCATTGCATGTTTGTTCTTTTCATGAACCACATAAGGATGGGCCCACCAGTGTCATTGCTTGTCTGTTCTTTTCATGAATCACACCCAGTGTCAGTGCATGTATGTTCTATTCATGACCCACACCCAGTTTCACTGCATGTCTGTTCTTTTCATGAACCACATAAGGATCTACCAGTGTCATTGCATGTCTTTTACTTCCATAAACCACATGTGGATAAACCTAGTGTCATTGCTTGTTTGTTCCTCTAAACAAACCACATAAGGATCCACCAGTGTCATTGGATGTGTGTTCTTCTCATGAACCACACCCAGTGTCATTGCATGTGTGTTCTTCTAACAAACCACATAAGGATCCACCAGTGTCATTGCCTGTCTGTTCTTTTCATGAACCACATAAGGATCCACCAGTGTCATTGCATGTCTGTTCTTTTCATGAATCACAGCTAGAGTCATTGCATGTCTTTTACTTCCATAAACCACATATGGATCCACCTAGTGTGATTGCATGTATGTTCCTCTAAACAAACCACATAAGGATCCACCAGTGTCATTGCGTGTGTGTTCTTCTCATGAACCACACCTAGTGTCATTGCATGCGTGTTCTTCTAAACAAACCACATAAGGATCCACCAGTGTCATTGCATGTCTGTTCTTTTCATGAACTACACACGGTGTCATTGCATGTCTGTTCTTTTCATGAACCACAACTAGAGTCATTGAATGTATGTTCCTCTAAACAAACCACATACGGATCCACCAGTGTCATTGCATGTCTATTCTTTTGATGAACCACATAAGGATCTACCAGTGTCATTGCATGTGTGTTCTTTTCATGAACCAAACCCAGTGTCATTGCATGTGTGTTACTTCCATAACCCACATATGGATCCACCTAGTGTGATTGCATGTTTGTTCCTTCCATAAACCACATAAGGATCCACCAATGTCATTGCATGTCTGTTTTTTTCATGAACCACTCCTAGTGTCAGGGCATGTCTGTTCTTTTCATGAACCACACCCAGTTTCACTGCATGTCTGTTCTTTTCATGAACCACATAAGGATCTACCAGTCATTGGATGTGTGTTCTTCTCATGAACCACACGTGGATCCACCAGTGTCATTGCATGTGTGTTCCTCTAAACAAACCACATTAGGATCCACCAGTGTCATTGGATGTGTGTTCTTCTCATGAACCACACGTAGTGTCATTGCATGTGTGTTCTTCTAAACAAACCACATAAGGATCCACTAGTGTCATTGCATGTCTGTTCTTTTCATGAACCACATAAGGATGGGCCCACTAGTGTCATTGCATGTCTGTTCTTTTCATGAACCACACCCAGTTTCACTGCATGTCTATTCTTTTCATGAACCACACCCAGTGTCATTGCATGCGTGTTCTTCTAACAAACCACATAAGGATCCACCAGTGTCATTGCCTGTCTGTTCTTTTCATGAACCACATAAGGATCCACCAGTGTCATTGCATGTCTGTTCCTCTAAACAAACCACATAAGGATCCACCAGTGTCATTGGATCTGTGTTCTTCTAAACAAACCACATAAGGATCCACCAGTGTCATTGCATGTCTGTTCTTTTCATGAACCACATAAGGATGGGCCCACCAGGGTCACTGCATGTCTGTTCTTTTGATGAACCACATAAGGATCTACCAGAGTCATTGGATGTGTGTTCTTCTCATGAACCACACGTGGATCCATCTATGTCATTGCATGTGTGTTCCTCTAAACGAACCACATGAGGATCCACCAGTGTCATTGCATGTGTGTTCTTCTCATGAACCACACCCAATTTCATTGCATGTGTGTTCTTCTAAACAAACCACATAAGGATCCACTAGTGTCATTGCATGTCTGTTCTTTTCATGAACCACATAAGGATGGGCCCACCAGTGTCATTGCATGTCTGTTCTTTTCATGAACCACACCTAGTGTCAGTGCATGTCTGTTCTATTCATGAACCATACCAGTTTCACTGCATGTCTGTTCTTTTCAGGAACCACATAAGGATCTACCAGTGTCATTGCATGTCTTTTACTTCCATAAACCACATGTGGATCCACCTAGTGTCATTTCATGTCTATTCCTCCAAACAAACCACATAAGGATCCACCAGTGTTATTGGATGTGTATTCTTCTCATGAACCACACCCAGTGTCATTGCATGTGAGTTCTTCTAAACAAACCACATAAGGATCCACCAGTGTCATTGCATGTCTGTTATTTTCATGAACTACACACGGTGTCATTGCATGTCTGTTCTTTTCATGAACCACAACTAGAGTCATTGAATGTATGTTCCTCTAAACAAACCACATACGGATCCACCAGTGTCATTGCATGTCTATTCTTTTGATGAACCACATAAGGATCTACCAGTGTCATTGCATGTGTGTTCTTTTCATGAACCACACCCAGTGTCATTGCATGTGTGTTACTTCCATAACCCACATATGGATCCACCTAGTGTGATTGCATGTTTGTTCCTTCCATAAACCACATAAGGATCCACCAGTGTCATTGCATGTCTGTTTTTTTCATGAACCACTCCTAGTGTCAGGGCATGTCTGTTCTTTTCATGAACCACACCCAGTTTCACTGCATGTCTGTTCTTTTCATGAACCACATAAGGATCTACCAGTCATTGGATGTGTGTTCTTCTCATGAACCACACGTGGATCCACCAGTGTCATTGCATGTGTGTTCCTCTAAACAAACCACATTAGGATCCACCAGTGTCATTGGATGTGTGTTCTTCTCATGAACCACACCTAGTGTCATTGCATGTGTGTTCTTCTAAACAAACCACATAAGGATCCACTAGTGTCATTGCATGTCTGTTCTTTTCATGAACCACATAAGGATGGGCCCACTAGTGTCATTGCATGTCTGTTCTTTTCATGAACCACACCCAGTTTCACTGCATGTCTATTCTTTTCATGAACCACACCCAGTTTCACTGCATGTCTGTTCCTTTCATGAACCACATAAGGATCTACCAGTGTCATTACATGTCTTTTACTTCCATAAACCACATGTGGATCCACCTGCTGTCATTGCATGTCTGTTCCTCTAAACAAACCACATAAGGATCCACCAGTGTCATTGGATCTGTGTTCTTCTAAACAAACCACATAAGGATCCACCAGTGTCATTGCATGTCTGTTCTTTTCATGAACCACATAAGGATGGGCCCACCAGTGTCACTGCATGTCTGTTCTTTTGATGAACCACATAAGGATCTACCAGAGTCATTGGATGTGTGTTCTTCTCATGAACCACACGTGGATCCATCTGTGTCATTGCATGTGTGTTCCTCTAAACGAACCACATGAGGATCCACCAGTGTCATTGCATGTGTGTTCTTCTCATGAACCACACCCAATTTCATTGCATGTGTGTTCTTCTAAACAAACCACATAAGGATCCACTAGTGTCATTGCATGTTTGTTCTTTTCATGAACCACATAAGGATGGGCCCACCAGTGTCATTGCATGTCTGTTCTTTTCATGAACCACACCTAGTGTCAGTGCATGTCTGTTCTATTCATGAACCATACCAGTTTCACTGCATGTCTGTTCTTTTCAGGAACCACATAAGGATCTACCAGTGTCATTGCATGTCTTTTACTTCCATAAACCACATGTGGATCCACCTAGTGTCATTGCATGTCTATTCCTCCAAACAAACCACATAAGGATCCACCAGTGTCATTGGATGTGTGTTCTTCTCATGAACCACACCCAGTGTCATTGCATGTGAGTTCTTCTAAACAAACCACATAAGGATCCCCCAGTGTCATTGTCTGTCTGTTCTTTTCATGAACCACATAAGGATCCACTAGTGTCAATTCATGTCAGTTCTTTTCATGAATCACAGCTAGAGTCATTGCATGTATTTTACTTCCATAAACCACATATGGATCCACCTAGTGTGATTGCATGTCTGTTCCTCTAAACAAACCACATAAGGATCCACTAGTGTCATTGCGTGTGTGTTATTCTCATGAACCACACCCAGTGTCATTGCATGCGTGTTCTTCTAACAAACCACATAAGGATCCACCAGTGTCATTGCCTGTCTGTTCTTTTCATGAACCACATAAGGATCCACCAGTGTCATTGCATGTCTGTTCCTCTAAACAAACCACATAAGGATCCACCAGTGTCATTGGATCTGTGTTCTTCTAAACAAACCACATAAGGATCCACCAGTGTCATTGCATGTCTGTTCTTTTCATGAACCACATAAGGATGGGCCCACCAGGGTCACTGCATGTCTGTTCTTTTGATGAACCACATAAGGATCTACCAGAGTCATTGGATGTGTGTTCTTCTCATGAACCACACGTGGATCCATCTATGTCATTGCATGTGTGTTCCTCTAAACGAACCACATGAGGATCCACCAGTGTCATTGCATGTGTGTTCTTCTCATGAACCACACCCAATTTCATTGCATGTGTGTTCTTCTAAACAAACCACATAAGGATCCACTAGTGTCATTGCATGTCTGTTCTTTTCATGAACCACATAAGGATGGGCCCACCAGTGTCATTGCATGTCTGTTCTTTTCATGAACCACACCTAGTGTCAGTGCATGTCTGTTCTATTCATGAACCATACCAGTTTCACTGCATGTCTGTTCTTTTCAGGAACCACATAAGGATCTACCAGTGTCATTGCATGTCTTTTACTTCCATAAACCACATGTGGATCCACCTAGTGTCATTTCATGTCTATTCCTCCAAACAAACCACATAAGGATCCACCAGTGTTATTGGATGTGTATTCTTCTCATGAACCACACCCAGTGTCATTGCATGTGAGTTCTTCTAAACAAACCACATAAGGATCCACCAGTGTCATTGCATGTCTGTTATTTTCATGAACTACACACGGTGTCATTGCATGTCTGTTCTTTTCATGAACCACAACTAGAGTCATTGAATGTATGTTCCTCTAAACAAACCACATACGGATCCACCAGTGTCATTGCATGTCTATTCTTTTGATGAACCACATAAGGATCTACCAGTGTCATTGCATGTGTGTTCTTTTCATGAACCACACCCAGTGTCATTGCATGTGTGTTACTTCCATAACCCACATATGGATCCACCTAGTGTGATTGCATGTTTGTTCCTTCCATAAACCACATAAGGATCCACCAGTGTCATTGCATGTCTGTTTTTTTCATGAACCACTCCTAGTGTCAGGGCATGTCTGTTCTTTTCATGAACCACACCCAGTTTCACTGCATGTCTGTTCTTTTCATGAACCACATAAGGATCTACCAGTCATTGGATGTGTGTTCTTCTCATGAACCACACGTGGATCCACCAGTGTCATTGCATGTGTGTTCCTCTAAACAAACCACATTAGGATCCACCAGTGTCATTGGATGTGTGTTCTTCTCATGAACCACACCTAGTGTCATTGCATGTGTGTTCTTCTAAACAAACCACATAAGGATCCACTAGTGTCATTGCATGTCTGTTCTTTTCATGAACCACATAAGGATGGGCCCACTAGTGTCATTGCATGTCTGTTCTTTTCATGAACCACACCCAGTTTCACTGCATGTCTATTCTTTTCATGAACCACACCCAGTTTCACTGCATGTCTGTTCCTTTCATGAACCACATAAGGATCTACCAGTGTCATTACATGTCTTTTACTTCCATAAACCACATGTGGATCCACCTGCTGTCATTGCATGTCTGTTCCTCTAAACAAACCACATAAGGATCCACCAGTGTCATTGGATCTGTGTTCTTCTAAACAAACCACATAAGGATCCACCAGTGTCATTGCATGTCTGTTCTTTTCATGAACCACATAAGGATGGGCCCACCAGTGTCACTGCATGTCTGTTCTTTTGATGAACCACATAAGGATCTACCAGAGTCATTGGATGTGTGTTCTTCTCATGAACCACACGTGGATCCATCTGTGTCATTGCATGTGTGTTCCTCTAAACGAACCACATGAGGATCCACCAGTGTCATTGCATGTGTGTTCTTCTCATGAACCACACCCAATTTCATTGCATGTGTGTTCTTCTAAACAAACCACATAAGGATCCACTAGTGTCATTGCATGTTTGTTCTTTTCATGAACCACATAAGGATGGGCCCACCAGTGTCATTGCATGTCTGTTCTTTTCATGAACCACACCTAGTGTCAGTGCATGTCTGTTCTATTCATGAACCATACCAGTTTCACTGCATGTCTGTTCTTTTCAGGAACCACATAAGGATCTACCAGTGTCATTGCATGTCTTTTACTTCCATAAACCACATGTGGATCCACCTAGTGTCATTGCATGTCTATTCCTCCAAACAAACCACATAAGGATCCACCAGTGTCATTGGATGTGTGTTCTTCTCATGAACCACACCCAGTGTCATTGCATGTGAGTTCTTCTAAACAAACCACATAAGGATCCCCAGTGTCATTGTCTGTCTGTTCTTTTCATGAACCACATAAGGATCCACTAGTGTCAATTCATGTCAGTTCTTTTCATGAATCACAGCTAGAGTCATTGCATGTATTTTACTTCCATAAACCACATATGGATCCACCTAGTGTGATTGCATGTCTGTTCCTCTAAACAAACCACATAAGGATCCACTAGTGTCATTGCGTGTGTGTTATTCTCATGAACCACACCCAGTGTCATTGCATGCGTGTTCTTCTAACAAACCACATAAGGATCCACCAGTGTCATTGCCTGTCTGTTCTTTTCATGAACCACATAAGGATCCACCAGTGTCATTGCATGTCTGTTCCTCTAAACAAACCACATAAGGATCCACCAGTGTCATTGGATCTGTGTTCTTCTAAACAAACCACATAAGGATCCACCAGTGTCATTGCATGTCTGTTCTTTTCATGAACCACATAAGGATGGGCCCACCAGGGTCACTGCATGTCTGTTCTTTTGATGAACCACATAAGGATCTACCAGAGTCATTGGATGTGTGTTCTTCTCATGAACCACACGTGGATCCATCTATGTCATTGCATGTGTGTTCCTCTAAACGAACCACATGAGGATCCACCAGTGTCATTGCATGTGTGTTCTTCTCATGAACCACACCCAATTTCATTGCATGTGTGTTCTTCTAAACAAACCACATAAGGATCCACTAGTGTCATTGCATGTCTGTTCTTTTCATGAACCACATAAGGATGGGCCCACCAGTGTCATTGCATGTCTGTTCTTTTCATGAACCACACCTAGTGTCAGTGCATGTCTGTTCTATTCATGAACCATACCAGTTTCACTGCATGTCTGTTCTTTTCAGGAACCACATAAGGATCTACCAGTGTCATTGCATGTCTTTTACTTCCATAAACCACATGTGGATCCACCTAGTGTCATTTCATGTCTATTCCTCCAAACAAACCACATAAGGATCCACCAGTGTTATTGGATGTGTATTCTTCTCATGAACCACACCCAGTGTCATTGCATGTGAGTTCTTCTAAACAAACCACATAAGGATCCACCAGTGTCATTGCATGTCTGTTATTTTCATGAACTACACACGGTGTCATTGCATGTCTGTTCTTTTCATGAACCACAACTAGAGTCATTGAATGTATGTTCCTCTAAACAAACCACATACGGATCCACCAGTGTCATTGCATGTCTATTCTTTTGATGAACCACATAAGGATCTACCAGTGTCATTGCATGTGTGTTCTTTTCATGAACCACACCCAGTGTCATTGCATGTGTGTTACTTCCATAACCCACATATGGATCCACCTAGTGTGATTGCATGTTTGTTCCTTCCATAAACCACATAAGGATCCACCAGTGTCATTGCATGTCTGTTTTTTTCATGAACCACTCCTAGTGTCAGGGCATGTCTGTTCTTTTCATGAACCACACCCAGTTTCACTGCATGTCTGTTCTTTTCATGAACCACATAAGGATCTACCAGTCATTGGATGTGTGTTCTTCTCATGAACCACACGTGGATCCACCAGTGTCATTGCATGTGTGTTCCTCTAAACAAACCACATTAGGATCCACCAGTGTCATTGGATGTGTGTTCTTCTCATGAACCACACCTAGTGTCATTGCATGTGTGTTCTTCTAAACAAACCACATAAGGATCCACTAGTGTCATTGCATGTCTGTTCTTTTCATGAACCACATAAGGATGGGCCCACTAGTGTCATTGCATGTCTGTTCTTTTCATGAACCACACCCAGTTTCACTGCATGTCTATTCTTTTCATGAACCACACCCAGTTTCACTGCATGTCTGTTCCTTTCATGAACCACATAAGGATCTACCAGTGTCATTACATGTCTTTTACTTCCATAAACCACATGTGGATCCACCTGCTGTCATTGCATGTCTGTTCCTCTAAACAAACCACATAAGGATCCACCAGTGTCATTGGATCTGTGTTCTTCTAAACAAACCACATAAGGATCCACCAGTGTCATTGCATGTCTGTTCTTTTCATGAACCACATAAGGATGGGCCCACCAGTGTCACTGCATGTCTGTTCTTTTGATGAACCACATAAGGATCTACCAGAGTCATTGGATGTGTGTTCTTCTCATGAACCACACGTGGATCCATCTGTGTCATTGCATGTGTGTTCCTCTAAACGAACCACATGAGGATCCACCAGTGTCATTGCATGTGTGTTCTTCTCATGAACCACACCCAATTTCATTGCATGTGTGTTCTTCTAAACAAACCACATAAGGATCCACTAGTGTCATTGCATGTTTGTTCTTTTCATGAACCACATAAGGATGGGCCCACCAGTGTCATTGCATGTCTGTTCTTTTCATGAACCACACCTAGTGTCAGTGCATGTCTGTTCTATTCATGAACCATACCAGTTTCACTGCATGTCTGTTCTTTTCAGGAACCACATAAGGATCTACCAGTGTCATTGCATGTCTTTTACTTCCATAAACCACATGTGGATCCACCTAGTGTCATTGCATGTCTATTCCTCCAAACAAACCACATAAGGATCCACCAGTGTCATTGGATGTGTGTTCTTCTCATGAACCACACCCAGTGTCATTGCATGTGAGTTCTTCTAAACAAACCACATAAGGATCCCCCAGTGTCATTGTCTGTCTGTTCTTTTCATGAACCACATAAGGATCCACTAGTGTCAATTCATGTCAGTTCTTTTCATGAATCACAGCTAGAGTCATTGCATGTATTTTACTTCCATAAACCACATATGGATCCACCTAGTGTGATTGCATGTCTGTTCCTCTAAACAAACCACATAAGGATCCACTAGTGTCATTGCGTGTGTGTTATTCTCATGAACCACACCCAGTGTCATTGCATGCGTGTTATTCTAAACAAACCACATAAGGATCCACCAGTCTCATTGCATGTCTGTTGTTTTCATGAACCACACCCATTGTCATTGCATGTGTGTTCTTCTACACAAACCACATAAGTCATTGCATGTCTGTTCTTTTCATGAACCACACCCGGTGTCATTGCATGTCTGTTCTTTTCATGAACCACGGCTAGAGTCATTGCATGTATGTTCCTCTAAACAAACCACATAAGGATCCACCAGTGTCATTGGATGTGTGTTCTTCCCATGAACCACACCCAGTGTCATTGCATGTGTGTTCTTCTAAACAAACCACATAAGGATCCACCAGTATCATTGCATGTCTGTTCTTCTCATGAACCACACCCAGTGTCATTGCATGCGTGTTCTTATGAACAAGCCACATAAGGATCCACTAGTGTCATTGCATGTCTGTTCTTTTCATGAACCACACCCAGTGTCATTGCATGTGTGTTCTTCTAATCAAAACACATAAGTCATAGCATGTCTGTTCTTTTCATGAACCACACCCAGTGTCGTTGCATGTCTATTCTTTTCATGAACCACGGCTAGAGTCATTGCATGTATGTTCCACTAAACAAACCACATAAGGATCACAAGTGTCATTGCATGTGTGTTCTTTTCATGAACCACATAAGGATCTACAAGTGTCTTTGCATGTCTGTTCTTTTCATGAACCACACCCAGTGTCATTGCATGTGTGTTACTTCCATAAACCACATATGGATCCACCTAGTGTGATTGCATGTTTCTTCCTTCCATAAACCACACAAGGATCCACCAGTGTCATTGCCTATCTATTCTTTTCATGAACCACTCCTAGTGTCAGTGCATGTCTGTTCTTTTCATGAACCACACCCAGTTTCACTACATGTCTCTTCTTTTCATGAACAACATAAGGATCTACCAGAGTCATTGCATGTCTTTTACATCCATAAACCACAAGTGGATCCACCCAAGTGTGATTGCATGTCTATTCCTCTAAACAAACCACATAAGGATCCACCAGTGTCATTGCGTGTGTGTTCTTCTCACGAACCACACCCAGTGTCATTGCATGTGTATTCTTCTAAACAAACCACATAAGGATCCAACAGTGTCATTGCAAGTCTGTTCTTTTCATGAACCACATAAGGATGGGCCCACCAGTGTCATTGCATGTCTGTTCCTTTCATGAACCGCACCCAGTGTCAGTGCATGTCTGTTATTTTCACGAACCACACCTAGTTTCACTTCATATGTGTGTTCTTTTCATGAACGACATAAGGATCTACCAGTGTCATTGCATGTCTTTTACTTCCATAAACCATATGTGGATCCACCTAGTGTCATTGCATGTCTATTCCTCTAAACAAACCACATAAGGATCCACCAGTGTCATTGGATGTGTGTTCTTCTCATGAACCACACCTAGTGTCATTGCATGTGTGTTCTTCTAGACAAACCACATAAGGATCCACTAGTGTCATTGCCCGTCTGTTCTTTTCATGGACCACATAAGGATCCACCAGTGTCATTGCAAGTTTGTTCTTTTCATTAATCATAGCTAGAGTCATTGCATGTCTTTTAATTCCATAAACCACATATGGATCCACCTAGTGTGATTGCATGTCTTTTCCTCTAAACAAACCACATAAGGATCCACAAGTGTCATTGCGTGTGTGTTCTTCCCATGAACCACACCTAGTGTCATTGCATGTGTGTTCTTCTAAACAAACCACATAAGGATCCACTAGTGTCATTGCATGTCTTTGTTTTCATCAACCACACCCAGTGTCATTGCATGTGTGTTCTTCTAAACAAACCACATAAGTCATTGCATGTCTATTTCTTTTCATGAACCCCACCCGGTGTCATTGCATGTTTGTTCTTTTCATGAACCACGGTTAGAGTCATTGCATGTATGTTCCTATAAACAAACCACATAAGGATCCACCAGTGTCATTGGATGTGTGTTCTTTTCATGAACCACACCCAGTGTCATTGCATGTGTATTCTTCTAAACAAACCACATAAGGATCCACCAGTGTCATTGCATGTCTGTTCTTTTCATGAACCACATAAGGATGGGCCCACCAGTGTCATTGGATGTCTATTCTTTTCATAAACCACACCCAGTGTCAGTGCATGTCTGTTCTATTCATGAACCACACCCAGTTTCACTGCATGTATGTTCTTTTCATGAACCACATAAGGATCTACCAGTGTCATTGCATGTCTTTTACTTCCATAAACCACATGCCACATAGTGTCATTGCATGTTTGTTCCTCTAAACAAACCATATAAGGATCCACAAGTGTGATTGGATGTGTGTTCTTCTCATGAACCACACCTAGTGTCATTGCATGTGTGTTCTTCTAAACAAACCACATAAGGACCCACCAGTGTCATTGCCTGTCTCTTCTTTTCATGAACCACAGAAGGATCCACCAGTGTCATTGCAAGTCTGTTCTTTTCATGAATCACAACTAGAGTCATTGCATGTCTTTTAGTTCCATTAACCACATATGGATCCACCAAGTGTGATTGCATGTCTATTCCTTTAAACAAACCACATAAGGATGAACCAGTGTCATTGTGTGTCTGTTCTTTTCATGAACCACACCCAGTGTCATTGCATGCGTGTTCTTTTCATTAACCATAGCTAGAGTCATTGCATGTCTGTTACTTCCATAAACCACACATGGATCCACCGATGTCATTGCATGCCTGTTCTTTTCATGAGCCACACCCAGTGTCACTGCACGTCAGTTCTTTTCATGAACCACATAAGGATCCACCCAGTGTCATTGGATGTGTGTTCTTCTGATGAACCACACGTGGATCCACCGGTGTCATTGCATGTCTGGTCCTCTAAACAAACCACATAAGGATCCACCAGTGTCATTGCATGTATGTTCTTTTCATGAACCAGACCCAGTGTCATTGGATGTGTGTTCTTTTCATTAACCATAGCTAGAGTCATTGCATGTCTGTTACTTCCATAAACCACGCATGGATCCACCGATGTCATTGCATGTCTGTTATTTTAATGAACCACACCCAGTGTCATTGCATGGGTAGCCGTTAGACCGGGTCTTGTAGAAGGCACACCCTAACACAGTTGTTCTGCTTGACGATTGTTACATACCGTTCGATTGGCGATTGGGATGGTCTTCGTGAGAGCGATCCGCGAGTAGGCTGTTTTGCGGCATGATTGGCCATGCTTGCTTTGGACAAACTGGCAACACCGGGCGCTCCCTTGTTGCGAGTGTCACGTCTCACGAGTTTAGTGGGCCACATCCTAGTGTCACGTCCCCATTACTTATCTTCCTCCCTGTACTTCTCTTCCTTACCCTCGAACCCACTTTCCCCACCTCACTCCCATCCTACCGTAGTCGCAAGCCGACAGCGCCTCCATCCCAATCCCCTCTCCGGCAGCCACCCCCCACCCCTCTCGCCATGGGTTCAAGGGGAGACGGCGAGGAAACGCGTCATGACGACAGGGACGGTGATTTCGATGTGACTCGTCCCATCTCTATTTCTATCATCTGTGGCCAGTTATCTATTTTTCGAGGTAGATCTAATCTGTTTACTCATGCACGTATGATGTGTTAGGCCAACCAGACGATGTATGACTCCGAGTATCACGGTTTAGAGGATGAAGACAGTCCTCTGATATGTAAACATGGATATGTGCCCGCTAAATTTGTAGCTTTTGAAGGACGAAATGCAGGCAGGAGGTTTCTACGGTGTCAAGGACATTGTGCAATGATGCAATGGTGAAGTTGCGGTGTTGTCAAATGGATTAATCCAGAGTGGCCCAAATCGATGCAGAAAACACTGGACAAACTATGGGAAATGACTGTCGAGTTGAAAGAATCTGTATTCAGCTCACTTCTTGACAGTGTTGAGATGAAGCTATGGGAACCAGTTGACACGACCAAGCATAAGCGAGATCTCAGGTGGGTGCAAGACAAGGTTATCAAAGTCGAGAAGGAGAGGGACGCGGCGTTGGCCCTAAAGGCTAAAGCAGAGCAAGAACTGACTCAAGCGAGGAACGGTCTCCACCAGGCCAAAGTCCTGTAGTACACAACTACGAGTAT
Source organism: Avena eriantha (assembly GCA_910589775.1). NCBI lineage: Eukaryota > Viridiplantae > Streptophyta > Magnoliopsida > Poales > Poaceae > Avena > Avena eriantha. The sequence continues at coordinate 310,819,815 of OU342742.1, forward strand.
TGACAGGTGCATGAGGAAAAATGAAGAGAAACAATTGAAGCTGTGCAAGGAAGATGCTAAAAGGAAGGAGCAGACAATTTGATCCTTGCTCTCGCAGGAAGATGCACATCGGGCCAAGATTAGGAAGATCAAGGAGATGTGTGATAACTAGTTCTATTTAGCTTAAGCTCCGTGCCTTTTTAAGTTGTAATATTTGTACTTGTTGACCTAGCGGTCTGAACTATTGGTCCCGGATTCCAGGGAGGAAAAAATTTGCTCTGACCCTGCATTAATTTGTGGAAGAATTTGTGATTTAGATCAATTTCTGCCTCGATTTAGATCTCTGTCCCGGATTGGGAACGTAACCGTGGACCAAAGACACATTTTCTACTAGTGTATTCTGACACTGGTGGTTTGTTTAAACGTAATCTACGTGGATTGTGCCGCATGCAAATGGCACAACCACAATTTATAAAGTGGAAGAACGTACACACGGTTACTGGAGATCCGGGAGCTTCGCCAGATGCAGGGGATGCTGGAGCAGAGAGGCGGTGAGATAGACGGGCTCAAGATTAGGCCAGAAAGTGGTACCCATTTCCTCCTCATCTAGGCATTATCGGTGAGAACATTGTTTTTTATGTTGCCACGTCGTTGTGCAGCATCTAAAGTAAGTTGCTGCTTCGTGGAGTGTGGCATCTTAAATAATTTATTTATGTGCCACTTACATTCCGTCGTATTTGGAGACCTCCTTCCCCTCAGCAATCGTGGAACCGGCGGATCCTTGTGTTAAAATAGCAGTGGCACAATCACAATTTTGGATTCAACTACTGACTCGGGCGTCTCCAAACCCTAAGTCGCGGTACATTTTACTCAGAGAATGTGGATAGATTGTTTCGCCCAGCAACGTGCCACACACAGGGCAATCAGAATTTAACAGAATTACATATAGGTTCAAGTTCAACACATTACTATGCATCTTCATTGCCAGCAGCCTTCTTCCGCAGCCTGGGTGCCAAGCCTTCACGTCCAATAGCTTCTTCATTTCCTGCCTTCTTCCTGTTCCTCGGTGCCAATTTTCCTAGCTTCACGTACTCTGCATCGCCGGGACAATGGGCACCAGAATCGTGTCCGACATCATATTTCCACTCATTTTTAATTTCTTCGGGCAGCAAAATGACATCTTTCCACTCGTTTTAAATTTCTTTGGGCAGCAAAATGACTGACCCGGTAGTCATGTTTCTAACCTTGCGGCGCTTCCTGTCAAAGAAACAAGACTGTTGCATAACTGCCCAATATCTAAAGAGTAAATAAAACAAAAATTACAATTCAGCACAAATATGCGAACCCCAAGAGACCTTTTCTTACCAGGAGCTAATTGGGTTCGAGCAACCACCCTGTCCAAGAATAGAAGGGCGACTCCCAGTTGTAGCAGCTTCCACATCCAGTACATCACATTTCAGCTCAAACATGGCAGCCGAAGCATACCTTTTCATCAACCCAATTAGCTGACTGTCACACGTTATAGGAACCATGATGCCACGTTCATCCATGAAGCTAAACTTTGTAGTCTGCTTCGGCCATAATTCAACATGATTACGCAGAGCAGCAACCATACCAGATATAGTGCAGATCTGTGCAAGCGCTTCTTCCATCGTGAAACAATGGTGTCCATACCTCTTTCCCTTAGAGTCGTACCTATAGAGGACTACCGTAACCAGGTAAGGGGGGTCCGCGTAGATCCCACTTGACAGGAAACTGTGGACAAAATATGTTTGTCAGCATTGGGCTAACAAACAATTTGAGGTTCAGTAGCCAGCTAGCAGTTGTAACTAGTGCGAATAGCAAAGAGAAGGGTAGATCACCCGCTTGTAGACAAAACTTCTTCTTTCTTGATAGTAGGATGTGCCATCCTCCGAGCTGCTCGGCTCGTCGGCGGCGGAGGCGGGCTAGAGCCTCGCAATGGTGGCTACGACATGCGCCATTGGAGCTTGGGATCCGCGAGTGGGTGCAACAACTAGGCGCAGCAACTTGCCACCAGAAGTCAAATGTCCGAAGGGATCGTCCTACCTGGAGGGTGGACTCCGACGCCGCCGGTGCTAGGGGAAAGCTGGGAATGGATTTGTGAAATTGGTCAACGCACCCAATCCACTTAGCTGCTCGATTTGCCTAAGAGGTTGCCGTGTTGGTGCCCGCGTCACGGACAGATGACCGACATGAGGGTCCCGACCTTCTACTTCACGGGGCAGTTTAACGGAATGTTTGAATTTGGCAGGGGTGAGATGAGTTTGCCTCGAAATGGCCCCTCTCAGTAGTTGGCGGCCCAACTTTTCGAAACACGGTAATTTCAGGCAACTTAGGTACCGCCATGCGCTGGCCTGCCAACTTTGGTACCACAGACGAACAATCCCGTTGAGCCGACCCTGATTCCGCCCGAGAGGAACTGCATGAGCTACGAGCATGAGCGAGTGGAGCGAGGGCAGAGGAAAGAAGAGCCTTTGGATGTCAGGGTAGTGGCACGGTGAAGAGTGATTTATCCCCACTAAATAACTCGGGCATAATCCTACCATCCACATTCGGCTGACAGGTGGGGGACCTATCGTGCGGACTTGTCAACCAAACCTCGCGCCTTCGTGGATCAAAGGCCCTCTCACGCGCATTGGACGAATTTTTTTGGCACCTTGCCTACGTACATATCACTGGGAGGCCTTGCTAAGGAACCAGACACGCCTGGCCCACACTCTTACTCCCTCCTAGGACCTTGTCATGGCTCACGCCAGCAGATCCATCCGCTCCACCGCTTCCGGTAGGGCTCGCCGTGGTGGATCCACCCCAAGATCCTACCATCGTAGTATCAAATGGCCATGGTTTCTTGAGTGTAGCAACGACACTACATCTCTGAGCGTGGCCCCTCCTACCTGTAGAAGGACTAATGCAGCGTCGAGCTCGAGCAGGAGCCACCAGACGCGACAGGGCTCGGTCCACGCCAACCCCGTCACCTTCGGCATTGTCGATTCCGATGCGGAGGACGACAGGGATGAACCTATGAAGAACGCCATTGTTGCCTCCTTGGCGAAGGGCAAGGCACGGGCGGGAGTGGATGTAGCTGGGAAGGGCACGGCGGTGTCACCAATCGAGGTGGACTCCGATGATAGTGCTGTGATGTGGGTTTAGATGTTGTTTAGGATGGTTACAATTTTGGTTGTGTTTAGTGCGAGTACAATTATTCTAATGGTTTTGTCGAGATATATTGAGAAATATGTGCAATAACAGCGTGTAAGTGCTTCCACTTTAGAAATTGTGTCTATGCCATTTGCATGTTGCATTATCAGCGTAGATTACATGTAAACAATCCAACGAAAATCAGATTACAACCATCAGACATGAGTGGCAGGATGGAAGAGAAGTGGGGACAGTGGCTTCGAGGGGAAGGAAGAGAAGTAAGGGGGCGTGACACTAGAAGGTGCGCCCACGGAACACGTGACATTGACATGCAGGAGCGGGAGCACGCGATATTGCTAGTCTGTCTAGAGCAAGCGAACTTTGCAACGTGACAACAACAAGCTGATTGGACCAATAACTCGTTGAGTTATTAAGGAGTACTGAAAAAACTACAACTGGGGTACATTCGCACAACATGTATGCTCTACGCACCTGAGAAGCATCGCTTAAGTCTAACAGTAACGACAGCATAAGTACTAAATTTCCATGTCGGTCTTCTCGATATAGATGTAGAAATGCATCCGCCTGTTCGGTCTAGCACCAACAAGGTACTGAGATGGCACACATAGGATCGACCTTAGGTCCAGATACTCCACCTCCCACGGCGTTGGGAAGCTCAGTTCCTAGGCTAGCACAAGAATTATATCGGACGACGGCGGCTAGGCATTCTCCCGCATACACACCGTGTATATGGGCCAGGCGCATGAGACCGACCTGACGCATACCGCACACAAGAAGGTTGGCCGAGCTCTGGTTCCCGGAACACCAGCGGTGATGGTCAGGACAAAAACAGAGCCGTCCCCCTGGAAAATTAGCCGGCCGCGTGCCGAGTCAGTGAACGGCACCTTCTCTTGGAGAAGTTGGGATTGCCCGTACGAGATCCTAATCACTTCGATCAAGTGCTCCTCTGCATAGTGGACGATGAGCTCTGTCGACGGGCCGGTGTAGTTGCAGCCCGGCTCCATGCAGGAGAACGCGCCCTGCGGGCACGCGAGCTCATGGAGAGGGAGCTTGTGGTAGGAGAAACGATGAAAGCATCCTGGGTAGGAGCACATGAGCGGGAACGTTGCTGCGAAGTTGCATGCGAGGATCTCCAGATTCTTGGGCTGTAGCATCTGCCACATCTGATGTTCGTCGATAAATCGGATAAAAGATCAAAAGTTAGATCGGCGAATAGCAGGAATATGTAAGATAAATTCAAAAGCTTGTAAATTGATTTCTTAGCATGACGGTAGCGACCCAAGAATCAGCGGCTGTCATTCGGGCACGGCGCACGAAAGCCGGTGGCGTCGTCTAGGCACAGTGACGTGTGGTGGATGAGGGGGCTGTGAAGTAGACGTGCTCACTCACGAGCTCTATGATATTACTAGTAGGCTATAGGGGAGTGGAAATAATAGTAATACAAGTGAAAATGTAAGCGCGGCCAATGATGGCTCTGAGTATGGCGCCCAGAAAAATGCTGGAGCAATGATGATGTAGAGCTCGTTGGGAACCTCAAGAGGAAGGTATGATGAGCACAGCAGCAAGTTTCCCTCAGTATGAAACCAAGGTTTAATCGAACTAGTAGGAGCAAGGAAACACCCCAAAGGTGTTACTAGCTGAGCTTTGGCAGGGCGTGTGGGGCCCCCGTATTAATCCTCCGAGAATCCCTCTTATGCATACAACCACGATCCCATGATCAGTTAGTCGTGGCACATAACCGACAAGTATCATTACAACATCCGAGAATATACCAAGTTACAAGACTTACATAAATGTCATTATGGCTACCTCAATAATCAGCAGCGGACTTCAACAAGCGCAGAGCCCGAGCCATGCTTAACCTACATGCAACTAACTAGGAGAACGTCCTAGCTCCCATAGTCGCCAATGCCATCTTCTTCTTGATATCTGGACAAGTTAATAGCCAGGGACAATGCCAGTGAGTACATTGAATGTACTCGCAAACCACCTTAAGGTAATAAAATAACAGGAAGGTATGCAATATGGCTGTGGTAGTAGGAGGGCTCCAAGAGGGGTTCTTTTCTAAATTGGTTTCTCTTGTAGATATAGCATCTACATATCTTTGTTGAAAACTTTTGTAAACCATTTTTGAAACCGTTTTGAAAAGTTTTGGAAAACATTAGGACTGGGTCACCCATTTGTTTCCTTCTCCTGGTCGTCCCACGACCAAACTCCTTCCATACCTCTCTAACCATCCCATGGTCAGCGTAGGTATCCTTCCCGACAATCCCATGGTCAAAACATTTTTTTAAACCATTTCTTTTCCAAAAATCCTTTTTGAAAACAAAACCAGCACCGCTCTACAGCAACCTTCCCAACCGTCCATGATCGTGGACACGGCTATTCGAATAGATTTACACTCTGCAGAGGTTGTACACTTTACCCACACCATTCGGGTACACTACACTGATCTTCACCGATCGTGGGTCGAGTAACCGATCAAGACTCTCCGGATGCCCATTCCAATATAAGTGCCTACCCTATGGTTGTTAATCCCCTCAAAACCGGGACGTCGAGCAAGGACCAACCGGAGCGCTTTTTCCACTCCTCGAGAGTGTCGCTTTCAATGAGGGGCCCATAGTAACGCGTGGAGGCCTACCGACCCCTCCTTCCTTCTCTAGGTCCCACCTTTATCGGAGAAGGCCCACCCTCCAGGGATCCCCGATCCCCTGTAGTAGTTGCGAGGAAGCTTATACCAAAACAGCCAAACATCGGATCCAGCCCTGTCCCATTCCAGAGTAATGTGGTTGCACAGGGTTAATTGTTCTAGCAAAACATGCAGAGAACCAGGTGCGTTTTTGTAAACCTTTTTCCTCCGGTTTTCCTTCAGCATTTTGTAAAACAAAACCTTTTTCTTTATCAACATCTCTTGGGAGGTCCCACCTCACCAAGGTTTTATCATAAACAATTTGGTAAAAACCTTTTTCTGGGGTCTTCCCATCCTCTAGCTTTGCTTCGGCTAAAATCGGGGGTCTCCAAAGGGGTATGGTGTAATACACCATCTATTCTACTAGGGTCAAGTAGGTAACACCAAGGGGGTTGTACTTAGTAGTACAAAGGTATAATGGTTTGGAGGAGCCAAACCACTACCGTATATATATATATACATCAATATATAGCAAAACAATGCAATTTTGATAAATAGTTGATAAAGAATGCATAAGTAAAAATAGTAGGACAAGGCTTATGAGAAAGAAGGTGGCTTGCCTGATGGTCATCAATATGGCATACTTGACCCTGGACTTCTTCTTAGAATACCCAATAATAATTTCCACTTCTCCAGCTCTCCGATTTCATCGCAACTATCGTCGTCCAGACATCGCATGCAAACAAACACGGGCACAATCAATACAAGGCATGCAATCACCAACTCATACAGCAAAGAATGAAATGATATCAGATTTAGACTCAGATGGTTTTGAGAGGATAGGAAATAGGAGATTGAGATGGCCTTGGAGAAGGGAATGAATACCCCTTAGGATTTATAGTCTAGAAACTACCTAAGAGATGGATTTTGGAACAAGACCATATTCTGTTTGGTACCATTGTAAAAAACATGATACCAATAGATAGGTATTGATAGAATGCAACTAACAAAAGTGGTTTCACTATTTTATCACTTGCCAATGATTTATAGTGATTTTTATAGTGGAAAAGACTCTAGTTTTAGGAAATAATTCACCAGAAAGATTCTGGAGCTCCAAAAATTATTTCCTTGGATCGGTTGGTGGGGTTTCACTGAGAGTTGGAATCAGGTCAAGACAATTACCAGAATGCCCTCGGGAATTTCCCAAAGGCAGTTCTATACACAACTTGTCTTTTTCACCAGATTTAAACTACAGAAGCTTTTGAGGTGAATACAAGAACAAATAATAGGTATTTAGAATAACTTTCTGTAGAAATTGAAATCAACCTTTTTGGATTAGTAGAACTACTGTAGTGAATTAAGAGGTCAATAAACCATGCATAGAATAGTTTAATTCAGAGAAAAACATCCTAGGCTCAATAAATCATGATCTCGTGGATTTGGATAGGCCTTAGTGTACCACATCACAGGGAGTTGGATTTAGGTCAATACCTCTGTTGGTTTGACCTAAAGAATTTATCTAAGGCAGAAACCACTAGTTTTTGTTATTTTTACTATAGACAGACTACTATTCACCTTGGCATGAGATAAAGGGCAGTGGATGGGTATTGTAAATACCATCCAGTACCAATAAGAATTACTCATGTTGGAGTTGCAGAGCTACTATAGGGTTTCATCTAGGGAAATTACTAGGGACCGAAATCTTTAATTCATTAAAATTCATCAGAAACCCAATAAATGGTGAGCTCCTGGGTTTTGGTAGTATTTAGTGTACTACATCACAGAGATTTGGAAATTGTTCAATTGGACTCCTGGTTTGGGGTAGAGGATTTTCCAAAGACCTAACTGCATGGATTTTTATATTTTTCCTATAGGCAAACTAGAGTTCACCTTGACATGAGACCTATGCAGGTTGATTGGTATAGAAATTACCTTCTAGGAGGACTTGGGTTCATCCCAATTGGATATGTGCAATTTCTAGAGGAATTTAGTTTGTGTAAAAGATACCTTTTTGTAGATAAATTGCCAGTAAATAATGAAAATTATTTTTGGGCACAATACCAGTTCTGCATGTTGCACAGAACACACCTGATCATGGTAAAATTCTCATTTGGGCAAAACACTTCATTTCCCATTTTTATTTCTATTTAATCCTACTCAGCTATTTAGCAGCCTTCTAGAAAAAGGAAAGGGTTAGGGGGTTCTGTGGGCTGGCAACAAGGACAAATGGGCCAAAACAGCACCAGCCGACCCACTTGTCGGCGATCTGGCATGGGAAGGGATTTTGAAGAGCTGCCAGGTGGGCCCCAGCGGTCAGTGGCAGCAGCCGGCCGAAGGGGTATCCGACGACCTCGGCCGTTCGATCAAGAGATATCGACGGTGCCCGCTCTTCTTCTTCCCCTAGCCAAGGAAAAGAAGGAGGGAACCCTAGGGGCCTCGGGCGGCATGCGGGGAGCTCACCTGGGGCGCGAAGGGATGCCGGGGAGGTGCCGAGGCGACGCGGTGGACGATGGTGACCTCAAAAGTGGGCGGCAAGGGCGGGTTCGACGGCGGTGCATGACTCGCGCGAGGACGCCTGAGGCTTTCTCGCCGGAGTATGTCGTGTAGCTTCGAGGAGGCGGTCCTGGGCCAAAAGGAAAACGGGCTGAGATGCAGGAGGATGAGGGGGACTCGGTGGAGTGACATGCATGAGCAGAGGTGGAGAGGAGAGAGCACCCGGCTCGGCTTTTGGAAAGGACCGAGGAGCTTTCTTCCTCTTCTCCTGGCCACAGTAGTATAGAGGAGGGGGAGTGGAACGAGGGGGGTGGTGAGGGAGAAGGAGAGGAAGCACATGAGGGGGCCGGGGTGGCTGGAATGGCTTCAGACCTTAAATACCGAGAGGGGGAGGGTGCACCATGGACATGGTTTATTGGGCATGGAGGAAGGGGTGAAACCAGTGGAGGGTTTTCTGGGGGCGGTGGAGTGGTATTCTAGTATGTGCTAAGGGCAGAGGAGAAGGGGGGATGGCTGCTGCAAGTTGGTTGGCTCTCATGCTTGCTTTTCTCTCTCCTTCTCTCATCCAAGCACATGGGACAAGGGAGAGGGGCTGCTACAGTGCATGAACAGTGTTTTCGACCAGAGGGAGATGGTGTGCTATGCAAGCTTGCTGGACTAGGTTGGAGACAGGTTTGGTGGAGTTTAGGGTGGTGGATTTGCTTAGACTACACAATCGATCAACTATAAGATTATGAAGGAAGTCTCAAAAGTTGTCTTTGGAAATATGGTAAAATGGCACTAATGGGTAGATATGGTCAATACATCAACCTAGGAATTGTTTGGGATTTTTCAAAAGATTTAAAGTCCACTTAAATCCATTTATTCAAAAAGTGCAGAAGTAGGTTATAGAAGATCATTTGATAAATTTGCATTGGACAGGTAGAGTTTTTGTTGTGAGAAGGTTCTAGATACCAGGGCACAACTTTGGGGATTTTCTTGGAATTTAATGAGAAGGAAAAGTATTTTTAGACAATTATTTCTTGTTTCTGCCATTTAGGAGAAAGGGCAAAACGAACTAATAAAGCTCTTCAAAATATTTATTTTTGAAGTTGGAAAATAGGGTATGACAAATGGATCTCATTTGAGCACAAACTTGGGGAAGTGTTTTGGCAAAAACCACACTTTTCCTTATGAAAGATGTTTTGAAGGATTTGTCTATTGAAGAATTAAATTGGTTTGGAGCCAAGATAATTATGGAGGATTATTGAAAATTCTTGATGATCAAGGTATATGATGCATACAAGGTTTAGCAAGCATTTGCAACCTTGGTATTGGAGAATCCAAGTTGATTTTGGTGGAATACCTTAGATTAAGGAGCTAGGGTGATGTTAATTTCATACCATCAAAACATGGTTGTATCTTAGAGTTCAGATCTCCCCTTGGGGCGTGGGGTATATGGATGGATATACCAAGTGATGTAAATCAACATGGTACAGAGGTTTGAGTTTGAACTTGCTTGAGTTCATCAAGACAAACTTTGAAACTTTGAATAAAATAAGCCTGCGAAGGCATATTATCAACTAGCCTTCAAAACCTTGTGGGTGTAAACAGCTAAAGGATCCAATTGGAACTAGTGTAGTAGTTAATGGTAGACCTATATGAGTAGAACACAACCATGCAAAGAGATGGTCCATAGAAGGTTGGAGGGTGGTGTGACCTTCTATCAAAATAGGCATGTTGACTAGATTTGCAGGAAAAGTTATTTTCTTGCCTGCAAAACCATCAAGAACAAGTGGGTAGGAGGAGGGGCTAACCCAGGGCAAGAGTGGGACTTGGTATTACTTAGGATTATTAACAAGATGGTTCATATGTATTTCCAAAAATGCACAAGGGTTGAGAAAGGGAGACACCCAAAAAGGTGATGTTGGAAACGGATTTAGGGTTTTTGTCTAGAATGTTGGTGGAGATGATTTTGATGGGTTGCAAAGTACACAAGCATCGTCAAGTGGATGATAATGAAGAGTAGATTGAGTAGAAGGGATCCATACTAGATATTGGTCTTCATGGACTTCGAAGCTTCTGGAATGGAAATCTTCAGAATTGATCTGGTTAAGGGTTTGAGATGATCACCTAGTATCTAGGGATCAAATCTAGATTGTATCCTTGCTTAGGGTGGTATGGTTTGGATACATATAGATCCTAGTGATGAGCTCATAGAGTAGATCATACTAATTCTAAGCAATCAAGTCAAACAACAGATCAAGCCAATTCATCAGGCAGCAGATCAAGGCAACTCATCTTACAAACAAATCAACTACTACTTGCGTTACCACCAAGCTTAGCTTGAGGTAAGGATGGGTATTTTGAGATAGGTTGGAGTTTGAACAAGGTAAGGCCCTTGGTATCTCTACCAAATGTAGAATTGAAATGCTTCATAAAAAGGTTTTGTTAAATCTAGAGATAAGAGTAGTTGAAAGTTCTGTCTTGGAAACATAAGGAGATTATGTCACATAGCTCTCCATAGTTTTGCCCATAGAAGCTACTAAAATAGTTTTGGTTTCATAAGCATCTTGGCTTAGGTTTTGAATTGTCAGAACCTTTGAGAATATGGAAATTAAGCCAAGACTATTTTGGGAAGTAGCTTTTGTCAACTGGTGTTAAGGTAAGGAGTATGTCATCTTATACACATTCATATGCATAAGCATATCCAAGAACAAGCAAACACTTCAGCATTCAACCAGAAAAAGTTTTTGTTCCCCCTGATTTTTGCATTCTGGACAACTAATCAGGGTTGCTGAAATTGGGATGTTACACGCTGCGCCCTATGGCCCTTCCTGTGGCTCGTCGATGATTGGTCAACCCGGGTCATACACGGCCACACCGTGTGGCCCGCCTGCAAAACGCGATCCCACTACCCCTTAAGGGAGTGGTTAAATAGGGGAGGGGCATGCCCCTTGGGTCCTTTCCCCACATCCGCGCCCCTCTGCCTCTGCTTCTTCCTCATCTTCTCCAGCGACAGCGCTGCCGCCACCGCACCTGAGTAGCAGCGCCACCGCCGCACTGCTTCCACGCGCACCAGCGTCGCCGACACCTCCGCGCATCTCCTCCGCCATGGGTCCCTGCCAGTCCAGGCCACTGCCTCCCACCGCTGCTAGCGCTAGTGAGGGGAGTGATCTTGAGATGACTGGGAGGAACTCACCCTCGCAGAGCAGGAAATGGAGGAAGACGCGGCGAACACCGACCGCAGTGCGTGGGCCGGATACTGGGTCTGCCAGGACGACCTGGATTGCCTCTATCGCACCAGGCGTATCCCGGAGGGCGTCACCGCACGCCTCGCTGCCACCGAGCTTGCCCCCTCACCCAATCCGGGTGAGTATGTGGTCTTTCTATCCCACTTCCAACGCGGGTTTTGTCTCCCAGTTAGGGATTTTTTCCATGACTGGCTCAATACGTATGAGCTTCAGCCACATCTTCTTCTGGCTAACGCCATCACATCTCTCTCCGCCTGTGCCTCCACCATCGAGGGCTACGCCGGAGTATGGCCCACGAAGGAGCTCTAGATCTGGTTCTTTGGCTTGTGCCGGAATGTGATTCCGAACATACAACTTCATCCGAAGGACAAACAACTCCCGTAGTTCGGTGCGGCGTCTATCTCTCCCTGGAAGCAGTCCATCTTCCCCCGAGTCACGGGGCTTGACTCTTGCAACGGATGGTCCCGGACCTTCTTCTATGTCCGGAATAGCACATCTAAAGATTTGATCCGGCTGCACCCCTACACTCTGGGTCCTCCTAACCCGGATTTATGGGACAAGGTCCCCAAGAAGCCCACTGTCCTGGCGAACTAGGTCAACAAGAGGTTTCAGGAGCTGAAAGATCAGGGATTGCGCAATGAAGACGCAATGATCACGTTTGTTCGCAACCGGATCTCCCCCCTCCAGAAACGCACACATAAACTCTGTCACATGAGCTGGGGCCGCGACCCCAACCGGACCTCCTCATTCGAGTTTAGCAACACCAAGATATACCACCGGGTTAAGGCCCTCTTCACAACCCACAAGGACTTCACTTTTGAGTGGACGTGGGGGATTGAACACTTCTACCGAGACAGGCTTCCCCCTGCGGTAAGTCTCGTGCCCCAAACCTTTTCTGAATTAAATCCTATGTCGGTCTTTGTTGTATGTTTAATCTTGTTGCCTTTTCTTTCCCTTAGATGTTTCTTCAGCAAACCATCGAGGATGGCACTGAGCCTTCCCTCAAATGGGCGCCCGATCGCAATACCTCGGACGAGGAGGAACCGGATCAGGAGATGTTCCTGCCGATGGCAGATGCGACCAAACGACCCACCGGTAAACTCTCTTCCATTAGAGATTGGCCCGACAATGAGGATGATTCAGACGTTGATGTGATGGAAGCATTTGACGTTGTCCCCCTTTCTTATGATTTTCCGGCATCAGCTAACCCCGGTGGGCAGATCCATGAAGATCCTCCCCTTGCCGTGGGTGAGCCTGTCCCGGTGGCACCGAAGAAGAAGAGGGGAGCTGCATCAGCATCTTCCTCCGGGCCTTCTCAGCCAGCTAAAAGGCGAAAGAAGTCCGGGGTCAAAACTACCACCAAGCTTCCAACCAAGGCCACAACCCGGAGGGCCCAGAAGCCCAAAGAGCCTCTGACCTCGGATGAGTAAGACACTTCGCCCTTTGTTATTTATTTGTTATTCCTTTGTCATAATTTCTCATCATTTTTTATTTGATTTGGCAGGGCCACGGTAGAAGTTCCCCAGAGTGGATCTGGTATTGCTTCACCGCTCCGACATAGCCCTTCTCCCCCTCATGGCGACGATTCACGCCCGTTGAGCCCCATTCAGGAGGGTCCAGCGGCTGCTCCGGGTTCCAGCCCACCTCGTCAAGAGGACGACAACCTCGGAGCAGGGGAGACTGGCTCTGCCGAGGCAGCTGCAACCACCACTTCGACTCCGCCGCAACCAGCTTCGTCCGAGATACCCACAGTTCCTCCGCCAAAACGAAAATCCGCACCAGCACCATCGTCGGCTCCAACACCAGCAGCTACAACAAAGGCTCCAAGCCCCTCCGCCTCGTCAGAGTCTTCCAAGGCTCAGCGAGAAGACACCAGCAGCACCAAGGCAAGCACCAAGGTAGCACCCAAGGGCAATTCAGCTGCAGCAACTTCCACTTCTCAGCAGCAGCCTAAGGGCAAAAAGGATCCTGACGCCACCAAGGCAGCGTCAATTGAGGCTGGACAGCGCACACTTGCGTCCATGCTCACAAAAAGACTCCGCCGCCGAAGGACGCCCCTACTGAGCCAGCTGATGAGCAACTTGTTTTGCACACCAGTCCGGCCCTTGCCCAGGTTGAGAGGAGGGAAGCTCATGCCAAGGGTCTAGTTGCACCCCACATGCTCAGCGACGAACGATACCCCCGACCTTGATCGAGTTTGTGAACAACTGGAACAAGGCGGAGTTCGTCCACAATGACGATCTCCCGGAGAAGTTTGGTCCCGCTGAATTTGCTTCCCAGATGAATACTACTGCCAAGGCAATTAACCTTGCGGGTCGGATGATGGAGGTGCGTTACTTCGCCTTTTCCTTAGTATGCATAAGATATTAGTGATATAACCATTAGTCCCCAAGCCTCTGGGGGAGTAACTTGTTACTCGGCCGGATGCTCCTTAGAGAATTAGCGTAGCTCCTTAATAACTTTGAATATGCACACACCTAGAGCCAGGTTAAGTTCCACTTGGCCCAGATCTTGTACACTTCGAATATGCACACACCTAGAGCCGGGTTAAGTTCCACTTGGCCCGGATTTTGTACACTTCGAATATGCACACACCTAGAGCCGGGTTAAGTTCCACTTTGCCCGGATTTTGTACACTTTGAATATGCACACACCTAGAGCCGGGTTAAGTTCCACTTGGCCCGGATCTTGTACACTTCGAATATGCACACACCTAGATCCGGGTTAAGTTCCACTTGGCACGGATTTTGTACACTTCGAATATGCACACACCTAGAGCCGGGTTAAGTTCCACTTGGCCCGGATTTTGTACACTTCGAATATGCACACACCTAGAGCCGGGTTAAGTTCCACTTGGCCCGGATCTTGTACACTTCGAATATGCACACACCTAGAGCCGGGTTAAGTTCCACTTGGCCCGGATCTTGTACACTTCGAATATGCACACACCTAGAGCCGGGTTAAGTTCCACTTGGGCCGGATTTTGTACACTTCGAATATGCACAAGACTAAGCAGTCCATTTTTGCTCTTTTAGGTGACCACCAATCGTCGAAGCGCTGAATTTCAGCGTCTCCTGGATACTCACAAGATGCTGCGCGTAAAGCATAGTGCGCCGCTCGCCGAACACGATAAAAGGGGTAAGTTTTCTCCTTGGCAATTTTTCATTTCTCTTCATCTTTTTCCGCCAAACTAATCCCTCATTCGGATTTCGCAGCTGGTGTGGAGGCTGAGAATATCCTTATGAGGAAAAACTTGGACTAGATAAGGGGTAAGTTATCTTGAAGATAGTGTGCCCGTGCCTTGTTGTGCTTTCTATGTCCTTTTCTCTTTGGCTCGACAAATATCCATACCTCGGCTTTGCTGGGTCAACAAACTATTTTAGCCTCTCTTGAAGATAGTGTGCCCGTGCCTGACATGATGCTGAATTTTCTCGAACAAGCAGGGCAGCACCAAGCTGAACTCAAGAAGAAAGACGACGAGCTTGCCCTCCTCCGGACCAAAGATGAAGAAATTGCCCAGCTTAAGGCGGATATGAAGAAGCTTAAGGCGTAGCACAAATCCGAACTGGAGAAGGCAGGCCAAGACTTTACTGAAGAAAGAGAGCGCCTCAATCTCTAGATCACCAAGGACCAAGAACTTCTCACAGAGGCCGACGTCAAGCTTGAGTCGGCGAATACGGAACTTGTGCAACTTCGGAAAAGACGTGATGACTGTACCAAGGAGTTGACCTGGATCCACAGCCACATTTCATGTAAGTTCTTTTCCTTCATCCGGCATACTTCTCCGGGTTGCTTCATATGTCTTTTCCTTACTTGCTTCACTTGTCTTGTTTTCAGGCAAATTTCCAGAGGGAAATGCTATTGCGACCACTGATGTTGCCAAGTTTCGCCGAGAGAGGGGTACCCCCATTGCTCCCAATGCTGAAGAAATTCCTTATGACATGGAGGACCTGCTGGTCAGTCTATCTTTTCGCGTGGAAATTGTGGAGAACTATGGCAAGGATATCCTTGATGTGGCAATCCGGATCTTCAATACCTTTTGGCCTGATGAAGATACTCCAGAGGGGACTGTAGTTCTCGTCGACAAGTTGATGGAATGCGAGACCCAGCTCGACCTTTGGAGGGAATCCGCTGGACGTGCCGGAGCTAAGATCGTTCTCCACTACGTTCTCATGTGGTATGAGAAAATCGACCTCAACCTCCTAGCGCGCATGCGCACCGGATCCAGATGGTCTAGCAACCCGGAGTGGATTGCTCGGCGCAAGGCTTGCGCCCATAGCCTCGTACGTCGAAGACAGCAAATCCCGAAGATGGTTTGGGTGAGGACGAAGGAGACGATGCCTCGTACGTCGAAGACAGCAAAGATGACACTGACGCCGAGGCTAGAGCTACACCTGCTGGCGCCAAATTACCTCCTCCTGGTGCTCCTTGAGCTAATTTTTTTTAAAGTTTATCAGATCCCCCGTATGCCGGGTGCAATTGTATTAAGCACAGTAGTTACATTTTGCTACTAAGTTCTTATGCTGGATTAACTTGGGCGTAGTCCCCGAGTTTCATTTTCTTGTGTCTCCAATTTCTTGGCTCGGCTCGTGTCCACCTTGGTTCGGTTTTATGACTTACGAGTCCGAGTTTCTAAAATTGACTTAACAATACTTGGAAACTTTAGGATTAGCTCAAAATAATTCAGCGTAATAAATTTAAAGTAAGTACATGGTTAGTCCGAAAAACACATGTCGGCTCGATTAAGTTTCTTTCCTTCGTCGTTTTTCATGTGCTACGCAATTCTAAACTTGTTCTCTTGCTTTCCATGAAGCCAAATCTCGTTGGACAGCAGCAAGTCGAAGAGTTAGGTTTTTGGTGCTCACACACTACTAATCCGGCTTAAGTAGAAGCAACTTACGCAAGCCGACATATAAATAATAAATACAAAAGACAACCAATATTACTAGGGCAGTCCCCGAGTTACTGCTCGAGGTGCCAAGATTTCATTGATAAGCTCATTGCTGGCATACAAACCGACATATGAGAGACTTGGATACATACACTTCTCTGCTAAGTGTAGAAAGGACGAAGTAGAGCTACATTCCATGGACGCTTGGATTCCTCGCCGGACCTGTCCGCCTTGTTCTTCTCGTGCGGTTTTGCATCGATAAGATAATAAGAATCATTGTGCAATGCTTTGCTCACAATGAATGGCCTTTCCCATGGGGGGATAGTTTATGCATGCCAGCAGTATGTTGTACCAACCGGAGTACCAGATCACCTTCCCAGAAAATTCGGGGGTTTACTTTCTGGCTATGATAGCATCGGAGATTTTGCTGATATATGGCGGATCTGGACAATGCCAATTCTCTCACTTCTTTTACCAGATCAACATCATTTTGCCGGGCTTCTTGCACTTCGGCTTCTGTGTATTGGGTGACCCTAGGCGAGTCATGCTCTATGTCGGCTGGTAATACAGCTTCTGCCCCATATACCAGAAAGAATGGCGTATAGCGCATTTATCGATTCGGAGTTGTTCTTAAACTCCACAGTACCGCTGGTAGTTCTTCTATCCAGCACCCCGCTGATCTTTGCAGCGGCTCAACAAGCCGGGGTTTTATCCCGGATAACACCAATCTGTTGGATTTCTCTACTTGCCCGTTCGATGAGGGGTGTGCTACCGAGGCAACGTCCAGCCGGATCTTCTTATCTCGGCAAAAACGCGCAAATGCTCCTTAAGCAAAATTTGTGCCATTATCTGTTATGATACTGTGAGGATAACCGTATCTCAAGATGATGTCTTTGAGGAATGCTACTGCTGTAGCTCCATCACACTTTCTTATTGGCTTCACTTCAATGCATTTCGTAAATTTTTCAACCATGACCAAGATGTGGGTCATGTTCCCTCTTGCTGGTTTAAATGGGCCAACCATATCCAAGCACCATACGGCAAATGGCCATGTAATTGGTATGGTCTTGAGCTCCGACATTGGCATATGTGTCTTTGTCGCATATCTCCGACAGCCATTGCATTTTCTTACCAGATATTCTGCTTGTTCCAAGGCACTTGGTGAGTAAAACCCATGGCAGAATGCTTTTGCTACCAAGGCTCTGGACGAGGCATGATGCCCATGTTCGCCTTGATGTATATCTCGGAGGATGTCAAGTCCTTCCTCCGGGTCAACACATCGCTGGAGGACACTAGTCACACTCATTTTGTATAGCTCGGAATTGACGATCGTGTATGCTTTTGCTCTCCTCTGAGTTTGCCTAGAAAGCACATCCTCAGCGGATAAAGTTCCATCTTTTAGGAATTGGAATATGGGTAGTGCCCAAGCTGGTACATCTCGCACTGGGAACACATCCTCATCAATTTCCATTTGATCCACCGGCATAACTTCTACTGGATCACGATGTGCAGTCCTCGGGTTTGCCAAGGAATTCCCCGGGTTTGCCAAGGCACTCCCCGGGTTTTCCGAGGCAGTCCCCGGGTTTCACGAACCACTCCCCACATCAATGTCCATGGGCACAGCCTCTGATTCCGGATTTGCCGTGATAAAAATTGAGTCGGACTCCGGGGATGGCCTGATAGATGGTTTTCTGAGGTGCTCCAATGCTACACCCAGTGGAATTGCTTGTTGGGTTGATCCGAGCTTCGACAATACGTTGGCAGCCTCATTTTCCACTCGTGGTATATGGTGAAATTCGCATCCCTCAAAGTAACCAGATATCTTCTGCACATGAAATCTGTACAATGCCATGTTTGCATCCAAAGCATCCCATTGTCCGGAGACTTGCTGGACTACGAGATCCGAGTCATCGAAGCATTGGATCCGACGTATTTCAATCTCTTTTGCCACTTTGAGCCCATGTACAAGTGCCTCATATTCTGCAACATTGTTTGATGCAGTGAAGTGGATCTGCAGCACATATTTCAGCTGGTCCTTCTTTGGCGAGGTGAGCACAACTCCGGCACCTAACCCGGTTTTTGTTTTTGACCCGTCAAAGTGCATTCTCTAGTAGTTCGGATCTGGCAATGGTGGCTCATATTGCACCTCGGCCCAATCCACAAAAAAGTCCGCCACAGCCTAAGACTTGTTTGCTTCTCTTTTATCATATTGTGGCGCATAAGGAGCTAGCTCAATTGCCCACTTTGTAATCCTACCACTTGCATCCTTGTTGCTCATTATCTCGGATATGGGGGCTTCACATATTACCTTGATTGAGTGCTCCTCGAAATAGTGCTTCAGCTTCTTAGCTGCCATATACACACCATATGCCACCTTCTGATAATGAGGATAGTTCTGCTATGATGCAGATAATACCTCGCTTAGATAATATAGTGGCCTTTGCACTGACTTACCCTCTTTGTCGCGCTCTACCACAATTACTGCACTTACAACTCGGTTGGTTGTGGCTATATAGAGCAACATTGGCTCCTTTGGTAGTGGAGAGGCTAACACTGGTGCAGTGGCTAACATTTTCTTTAGTTGGATAAAGGCTTCATTGGCCTGCGGCGTCCAAGTGAACTTGTCCGACTTTTTCATGAGTTGATAGAGAGGCAGTGTCTTTTCTCCCAACCGACATACAAACCGACTTAAGGATGCCAGGTAACTAGTGAACTTCTGGACATCGTTAAGACACTTCGGCAGTTCCATTTGCTCTATGGCCCGGATTTTAGTTGGATTAACTTCGATACCTCGGATGGAGACAAGCAATCCGAGTAATTTTCCAGCCGGGACACCAAAGGTGCATTTCTCTGGATTAAGCTTCATTCGGAACCTCTTTAGGTTCGCGAATGTCTGCCTGATATCGTCAAGGAGCGTTTTTCTTTCCTTGGTCTTTATCACAACATCATCCACATACACCTACACATTTTGACCAATTTGGTCATGCAAACATTTTTGCATACATCTTTGGTATGTTGTCCCTGTATTACGTAAACCAAAAGGCATGGTGCGATAGCAATAAGCCCCATACGGGGTGATAAACGCAGTCTTTATTTGATCACTTGGGTTCAGAGGTATCTGGTGGAAACCAGAATATGCATCAATGAACGACAACAACTCACACCCAGCAGTAGAATCTATGACCTGGTCTATCCTTGGCAGTGGGAATGGATCTTTTGGACACGCCTTATTCAGGTTCGTGTAATCGATACACATACGCCAAACCACTGCCATGTTCGGATCATCCTTCTTCTTCTCCACTAGCACCGGATTAGACAGCCAATCCGGGTAAAGTACTTCCATGATAAATCCTGCAGCGAACAACCGAGCTATCTCATCTCCTATGACCTTTCTCCTGTCGTCGGCAAAGCGGCGGAGAGGTTGCTTAACCAGCTTTGCTCTGGGTCTGACATTCAAAAAGTGCTCGGCCAACTCCCTCGGAACACCTTGCAAGTCCTGTGTGGACCAAGGAAAAATATCCCGATTCTCATGGAGGAAGTTGACGAGCTCGCTTTCCTATTTGTCATTTAACCCGGCACCAATTGTTACGGTGCGCTCAGGGAACATATCATCAACACGCACCTTCTTGGTATCTTTTGTCGCTTGGAATGAGACACTACCATGCGGGTTGCTCAGCGCCGGCATATACTGCTGCGCGGACTGAGCCAATGCCGCCACCTCTTGGATCTTTCTCTTTTCTAGCGCAATCACGAGTGACTCAGCCAGATTAGATCCGTCGGAAATCCCCAGCGATGGTAATCACACCATTTGGCCCGGGCAGCTTCATCTTCAAGTAACTGATGAGACAACTTGCCATGAATTTGTTTAGAGCTGGCCTGCCGAGCAACGCAGGATATGCGCTCTCCAAATTAACAACTTCGAATTCCAAATTTTCAGTCCGGCAGTTATCTCTTGTACCGAACAACACGTCAACCCGGACCTTGCCAATTGGTCCACAAGAAATGCCTGGCACAATGCCATGGAAAGTTGTTCTTGTAGCTTGGAGCATGTTCTCCGAGATACCCAACTTGCGCATTGTATCCACATACATGATGTTGATGCTACTGCCATTATCAATTAGCACCTTTGAGAACCTCACATTGATGTTAGGCCCAATGAGTGTTGGATCCAACACGAATGCATATGAACCAGGACGAGGTATAAGCTTCGGATGATCTTTGATGCTCCCGGAAATCTCCTGATCCGACCAAGGCATATACCTCGTCACGGCCGGCATTACTGCATTGACCTCCATATGTTGGCGCTGCAAGCTCTTTCTATCTGTCTCTTCCGTAGTGAACACACAATAACTCTGATGATGCTCTCTGTACTCATTCCTCCCCTCGTTTCTGGGGTACCTTTGATCCAGTTGGTTTTGGTTCTCCATCTGATGCATTGCATCCCTTCTTTCATGGTTGTCATACCTCGGCGGAGGGGGAGGCAACATTAGTTGTTGCGTGTTTGCTCCGGAGAGCAATTGCTGCCGGGGTAACTCCTATCGAGGTTGACCATTCCAAGGTGGCTGAGCATTCCCCGAACCACTTTGTTCTATCTTTGGCATCCATTCACACTGCCTGGTTGTGTGACCCACTGGGTTACTCGGATTTGGCGTGTGAAATTTACACGGCTGATCCAGCATTGCCTCATAGGTATACCTCAGACGATCCTTCTTTTCTTGCCACTGTTTCTTCTGCTCGTCCAAGTTTTCTTGGAGTCCATTGCTGTCCTCCAGTTTTCTGACATTGACTGCTTCCGGCTTCGGGCTGATCCTGATTCACAGTTGTAACTTGTTGCGAACTGTACCGATAATCCGGTCTGTCATCCCTTCTTTTACCTCGGTAATCATTTCTCCGGGATGACCCGGCCCCATCTCGCTGAGAATACTCCTCGCTTGACTCGTTTGACGTGAGCCTAGGTTGCGTCGGATCACCCAAGCCATATGAATCAGCAATCCGAATTGTTTCTGCCAAGGTGGTTGGCATATCTTTTTGCAACCTTTGCCATAGCATGCTTGAATATCTGCATCCTTGCGCAAACCAAGCTATATCCTGTGACTCAATCACACCCTCACACGAGTTTCGCACAGTGCACCAACGGGTTTAAAACTCCCGGTCAGTCTCATTCGGTCTCTTCCTGCACATTGCTAGCGTCTGTGGCCTGTTGGGCCTCTGATATGTACTTGAGAAATTGCTAAAAAATATCTCCTCAAAATCGATCCAACAGATAATACTTCCGGGTGGCAAGTTGTTTAGCCATACCCTCACAGGCCCCTCTAGCATCTGGGGTACATATCTCATAGCCCATCTCAAGTTGCCTGTGGCAATTTTCACAGCAGTTGCATAGTTAATCAACCAATCCTCCGGCTTAGTACTGCCGTCATACGTCTTTGTGCCTCTGGGTAACTGGAAGTTAGGTACCGGAGGTTCCTTCATGATCCGGGGCCCAAAACATGCTGGACCCAGAGGACCTTGACACTCAATTTGCTCCGACCTATACAGCCGATCTAGTTTTAACCTGGCGTCATCAGGCATCAAGTTCCTGCCTCCCAATCTTGACCCTATCACGTGATTGTCCGGCCTGGGATAACCAGCCTTCACCATCTCCGAATCACCATCATTGTATCTATCTTGCTCCTATGGAGCTGCTCTTTGTTTCATACCTTGGCAGACACTGCGCTCTTGCCATGGTATATTCTGCTGCGGTTAACCTGCACCTACCGAATTATGCTGTCCGGCATTGCCGTTTACAGCATTCCCTTGACCGGCATTGCCTTGGTCGCGGTTACCTCGGCCAGCTTCACCTCGGCTCACACTCCTTCGATCCTCATTTCTTTGCGCTTCTTTTCCTTTCCCTGCCCTTGCCGGGTCATATGGGACTATCTGATTATTCCTCCTGGCCAATGTTACGACTTCTTCTCTCCTAGGACCACCATGAGGAGATGATGCGGCTCCAGCGGATTTCTCCGGGTTACCCACCGCCGAATTAACGATCTTGGAGGCCCCAGCTGTCTCCGAGTTTGCCCTGAGCAACTCCTTGTTTTGCCTGTTCACGATCCGAACCAACTCATTGAGTCTATCCTGCTGTCTTTGACGGGCTTCACCCGTCAGACCTTCTAACTCGGATGCAGCTGCATCTGCTGCCCTGAGGTTCTTTGCCGGGGTACTATACTTCGGCAGCCCCACGGACAAACAGTTTTCTGACTCCTCAATCCTAGTATCACCATCTCTGTTCATTTCACTCATGAGATTTCTCCCTTTCACTTTTACAGCATCTACCTTATTTGCCTTTGCGTACTCACGCAGTGTCATGTTCAACAACTGCTGAGCCGCGGCTATCTTTTTCGCACCCTCTAGTATTCTTTTGCCTAGTCTCCTCTAGCTCGGCCTGTGCCTGAGCCGGATCTACTTCTGCTGCTACTGGCTTTGCCAAGCTATCCATCGCCTACTGCAGCATATTCTCAGGCCTCTCTAGTGGAGGACCTCTACTTTTCCTCGGTGCCTTAGGTGTCACCTCCGGATCTGGTGCCGGATCCTTGCTTGCGCCAGCGCCAGGCACGGTCATCATTACCTCAGCGCGGTCCGGGGAGCGAGTGATACGCTCCCCGCGAACCGCACTAAGGGGTGGCTCGCCTCCTTCGACGACATGCCGCGGATGAACGCACGACACATCGACAGCAACGTAGATCTTGTGTGCGTCGGGCTTGACAAAGAGGCCGTTGCGCGGGAGAGGATGCTTGCGGAAGCAGCCAACCTTGTCGCTAACGAAATCCAGCGCTCCAAAGCGCTGAACGAGCCCGGAGACGATGTGTTCGCCGGTGCCGATGAAGTTTCCCGTCCGGATCTTCAACCCTGCTAGCGCAGCGAGCCCCACGGTGGGCGCCAACTGTCGTGGTGGTGTCACGGCAGATGCCATGGATAGGCTAATGGTGGGTACTAAATGCACTAGGGAACCCAGGGAGGGATAGTATGGTGATTCCACACACAGTTGCTTTGTATTTGATTCTCTTCCAAGGTTTACAAGTGCTCCTTGAGCTATACTGGGGAGAGGAGGAAGAAGAACTCTCTTACTCTCACCACTAGCAAAACACAACTCTCTAGGAGACAACCCAACCAAGACCAATCAACCCGAGATCAACAAACCCCTTCTATAGAGGCCCTAGCCCTCCTTATATAGGGGTGGCTAGGTCTCCACTTAGGGCATACGTGGAGGCATATTCCTCCCAAAATAGTAAGCCGACCGGGTCACTTTAGCCCCGCGTCATCCATGCAGAGGCTACGTGAGCCTCTGTGGCACCTGCGTCATCCCACATAGGCATCGTCACCTTTGTCGGCCATGCCTCGGTGGTCCTGCCTCTGTTCGCTTCGCTCATGCTCTGAGTACAGTGGTGAACTTTGACCAGCGAGATACCTTCCTTCTCTTACAAGCTTGATATAACCCGGATCATACCTAGTTCATCCGGCCACACCTGTTCCTCCATATAAGTTAGATACATCTTACCGACATACGACATAAGTTGGTTGAGACCCAGTTAGGTGGACGTACCCTGGTCCGGGTTACTCCATGATCCGGCCTGCCTTGAGGTGACTCAGCCAGCACTTGCTTTGACCTTGCCGTACCTCGGCTAACTAGGCCTTTATACCCCGGGGTGACCCTACCTGGGGGTATCCCCCCAACATGCAAGCATTTTCTGAGTAGTGAATTGTTGGTACTAGAAGCCGGCTTTGTTTCCAAGTTTAAACTGGTTTAGCAATTGAGCTCCGTTACTCGGCAAAGTTTCCGTGCTAAAGGTTGGCCGGCTCAGGAAAGGGACAAGGCGGAAAGCCAGACAAACGATAAGTGAAGACAAAAAACGTAAGTGCTTATGTAAACATTTCAGGCACATAAAATTAAAAGCCGAAAGTCCTAAATAGAAATAACAAAGCGTAGCACTAGCAAAAGTATTATACTACTTATTTACAACCTGAATTGTTTTTAGAATAACACATTGTTTGTTCTGATGCTCTATGATGCAGGGGGAGAGGAAGGAGCTGCCGGCTCACTGGATACATCGGCCTCGCCTTGATATCTTTCCGAGATGTTCAAATCCGACACGGTTTGTTCATCATCGGAAACTTCACCAGCTTCTTTGGCGGGTGGAGGCAGCGTGTCCACGCGAGTGAAGAAAGGAGTGTCATAGTTGGTTAAGTCAGCTACGTGGCACCCATATCCGGCGCAGGAGTCCATGATTGCTTTGATGTCCTGCTCCTGGCCGTCTTCATCCACAGTAGAATACCCTCTGGTTACTTGCCAGATTTCTGTGCTTCCATGGTGGCTCATAACAATGGTGAGAGCGTTCTACACTGCGGTTCGCGTGTAGGACATGTTCCAGTCCTGGATAAGCTGGGCCATCTCCTTGGCCTTGTCTCCCACTTCAAAACTGGACATTATATGCATGTACGGAACCTTGATAACTTTGCCAATTTCGTCAAAGGATTGGCGGTAGTCATGAAGTAAATCGCCGACTTGTGTAAGCCGGCTAGTGCGAAACTCAACAGGTGCAGAAAAATCAGAAAGAGGGAAACATACCAAATATGACATCGTCGACTTTGGTCTTGTCCTCTCGTAGGCTCTGGAGTTCAGGCCGGAGTGCTTCAGTGATATCCTTCTCTCTGAATAAAGCATCATTTATATCCGAGATTCTCTGATCCTGGGCAGCTATCCTTCGATCACGTTCGTCGGTGGCCATCGAAGAGGATTCAAGAATCTGAGAAATGCTCCGTTCATGATCCGCCTTCAGTTTGTCCAGCTCCTGACGTAAATCGGTGTTCTCCACCGCCAGGGTCTTAAGATTTCTGGCTTCTTCAATCATAGCATATGATTGCTTTACCAATGTTGTAGTCAAAGAAACAACAGTTGAACAAAAATTCGACTATAAAATAAAGGGCAAGGTTTGAGTACTGAAATGTTTACCTTCCGCCTCATCCCTTGACACTTTCAATTGAGCATTTTCAAGATGGAGAGCTCTGACTTCTCTCCCTTGTTACAAATATTCTTCAACAATTCTTGGCTATATGAATTAAATTTCTGTAAGTCAGAATACCCAGAGTCAGAAGTCTACTAAAGGCTCGGGCTAATATCTTTTACTAATATCAGCACAAGCCTTGGGGGCTACACTAGTTCATTCTTTGGCATCCTAAGGACGCATAAATACGGATTATCCATCCAACTTCATGCTTGGGGACTAGAGGATATGATATGAAATAAAGTAAAAAAGGTAAAATGGAATTCAACTTACATGATGTTCATGTTTGATCTTGCTCAAGCTCATAGACACTTCGGTGCTAACCTTCTTGGCAAGCGTCGGCGAGATTACCGGAGGTGGCGGAAGCACACCGGTTCTCAGCCCCTCGTCACGCAGACGGATCTACTCGAGAAGTTCAGAGTACTTGATATCCTCCGCTTCTTGTGCCTCTTCCTCGGCAGTAATATTCCAGATCTCCAAGCATTGCAGGCGAGCCGTTGGATTTCCTCCATTGATTTCTGAGTAATGCCAAGTTTGGCAAGACCCGGATTGTTGAGGAGGTTTTTAGCGAAGACTTCTGCCGAGGGATCATTACCCGAAGAGGGTTCACCATTATCAAAACCTGAGTCACCCATGGTGACGTCAGTTTGCGACCCAAGGATCGTTGGCTTTGCTGATTGAGCCGGATATTCTACAAAAGTCGGAGATGGAGTAGTCTCCAGCGCTGCAGAAGGCTGGATCCTATATTCTTTTCCCAAAGGCCTGAGAACAGGGGCAGGAGTCGGAGGAGCTGTGGCAGGAGAAGTCAAATTTAGCTTTGACTAATGCAGGGGCTTCGACGAAACTCCCTCCCCCTTGCCCTTGGTGAGCTGTTTAGTTCTGAGAGAGTAATAGAATAAAGAACATTACATCTCGCAAAGAATTACGAACAAAGTACAAAAACCTTGTGAAGAAAGTTACCTCTTCACAACAGGCACCTCCTTTGTGCCGATAGACACTGTCGGAGCCTTACGCTTCCGAGGAATTATGTACGGCAGTGGAACCAACTCTCCATCATCCTAAGATAACTAAGGAGGATATCCCTCGATCGGAGCAAGGTCCAACTCGGGGAGGTCAGCAAGCTGAAAATAAGAATAGAATCTCAGTATTGCAAAACAATGTAAAGATGAACACATAATTCGAGTTACTGCTGGAAACTTACCGGTACCACAGGATCTTCAGCCGTATGCATGTCCAAAGACAGATCTGAGATTTTCCTCTCAATCCGCTCCCTTCTCAGCCACTTGATCTGAGACTCGTATTCTCTCTCTGTGTAAGGCTAGGAGAAGATCCAGAGGGAATCTTTCTTGGACGCCGTGATGGAGTGCATAAGCCGGTCTCCATGATGCTGAAGAAGATGGATCCAGTGTGCCACCCATCAGTGAACTAAGTCGATCCCCTTAAGGCCCTTGTGCTTCATCAAATATTCGATCCGCCTCTTGGCAAGAAGTAGATCGTCACTAAGAGCCGGCGCATCTGCGTCCTAGGACTCTTGGGGCATGGAGGCACCGTCAATGAAAGCCGGCAAAGCAGTAGCTTTGCCGGGAGCGGGGATATCTTTGTGATAAAAGAAAGTGGATGACCATTGTTTCACTGACTCGCTAGCCCTAATCCAAGGATATACGCACTCTCTTCTAACGGAAAAACTAATAGTACCGGTAATGAATGGATTATCTGCAGTAATGGAATTTCTTCGGACATGGAAATAAAACCGGAAAAGAGTGAGACTCGGCCTAATACCGAGGTGCCCCACGCACAAAGAAGCATTTGCGCTCATCTCTAAGAGATAGTTTGGGGGAAGATGATGGAGTTGAACTTCGTAGTGATCGCTAACCTCAGAAAAGAAGTCTGAGGGAGGGAAACTCAAACCTTTGTCGAGGTAGGTGCCGAAGTGTACCCGCTCATCCTCGTGAGGAGTAGGGACGGTATGGCCGTAGCCACGCCGCCAGTCGTCGGCACGGAGGAGCCCTTCGTTTTCCATGACACAGAGCTTGGCATCGTCAAGGACACACGGGATCCAGACCCCGCGGTCGCTCTCCTTATCCGCCACCCTAGCCGTCGCCGCCATGTCGGAAGATGATGCTGAAGCCATTCTCTTGTGGCGGATGACCTGGGATGGGCAGCGCTGGAAGATTATGGAGAGGCAGAAGAGCTCTGTGTTCGTGGGAGGCGTTGGAGAGAAGGAAACGGCGCAAGTGCTAGTGAAGAAGATGGGGAAAAGAATCCTAACCACTTATATCCTCCAGTCGTGCCAAGATTCGTGTAAACACAATAGTGAAACGCGCCACACGTCATGGAAGGAGCTGGGTAACCCTCACGTGATGATTATGCCGCCTCGATCTCCGTGCATGCATTAAAACGACGCCTCGGTTCCGTGAATGGCGGACCCACCAACGGTCGTGCTGACAGAAATGTCTGTCAGTGACGTGACTTGACCATGACTAGTGTCAGATTACGTTAGAGACCAAGTTCTGGCTTAGTTTGAATTTCGAGCTAGAAACCCGAATAATGTATTCATAGGTCCGACTCATTTGAGACCCAGATCCTATCCTTTCTTGTGAAGTTTTAGGAAACCTTCAAGATTCTGCAAGCCGAAGATCAAGCTAGACGACGATGAAATCCGACTTTGGATCATGGAGGCTTCCGGGGGCTGCTGTTGGGGATATACTTTCTGGG
This sequence comes from Avena eriantha, assembly GCA_910589775.1. Classification (NCBI taxonomy): domain Eukaryota; kingdom Viridiplantae; phylum Streptophyta; class Magnoliopsida; order Poales; family Poaceae; genus Avena; species Avena eriantha. Next base: position 310,847,976 of record OU342742.1, read on the forward strand.
TATCCTCATTGTGCCTCACTGATAGGGTGGCCCACTTCAGGTTAGAGCTTTGCTTCACGGGCGTCCCAGTCAGGGAGAAGAGATGGAGTCTAGTCCGGCTACAGGAAGGCCTAGATGACTTACCGACATAGGCCGATAGTGTTACTTGTAGTTCAAGATGTACTCTGTAACCGACTCTTAGTCGTAGACAGATAGGTCTCTCCTGTAACCATAGGGCAGATATCTCTATAAGTCGTCCTAGGGAGAGCCTTTAGGGCACCCTCACAATAGTCTAAAATCTCAACTTGCACAGGCGAAACCCTTGTAACCCATATTTCGGCTCTGCCGTACTACTAGATTGCTAGCAGGAGTAGGATCCGTCCAAAGCCGACGGATTCGAACCTGGGTAAACTTGTGCGCTCATCGTCCCGAAATACCGTACGTCTCACACCCCTCTCTTCTGCACGCCTCGAGGACCCCCTCATGGCGTACTTGTCATCAATATGATGACAGAGGGCGCGCTACAGATCTAGTACGCCAAGTCCCTACTCGCCAAGGCCATCGAGCAGCAAGCTGCGGGGGTCGACCCGCGCGGGCAGATGTATTCCCGCTAAACGGCAAGCATTGCATCCTCAAGAGGCCCCCAACCGTCGCCAACTCCGTCACCTGCCCACCACCCCAGCCCCTGACGCACCAGCCACGGGCCGCTAACCCCGCGCTCTCCACCAATGAGCAGCGGCCCGTGAACAACACGGTCGCCGCCAACGGCCAACCCATTGATGCACGAATGCACATTGTCAACAACCTGTCCTGGGGGGCGCGCCAGCCCAATGACTTGAGACACACTCTCACCAACCATGGCGATCCCAAACCAAGGGGCTCGCTCAGCCGAGTCGGCCCATAGTGCTTCGGACCAATGATCCGAGGTGAGAAGTACCCCACTAACTTCAAGGCTCCCAAGGATATCCAGAAGTACGACCCCACGTATGACCCAGCGGTGTGGCTAGACAAGTACCTTATGGCGATGGGAATCGCCGGCCACACTGACCTGCTAGCCGCTTGCTACCTCCCCTTGATGATGGAGGGAGCGACCAGGCAATGGATCAACACCCTCCCCGCCAACAACATCGACTCGTGGGAGGAGATGCACAACACCTTTGTTAGGCACTTCGAGGGCTGCTACACCTGCACCACCACCATCGAGGACCTGGAGCGATGCATCCAGGGTCCATGCGAATCGACCCACCACTGGATCTAAAGGTGGCAGGAACTATGGATGAACGCCTCCATCATTCACCTGGACACGGCGATCCAGTGCTTCAAGAACGTGTGCTGGTACGAGCCCCTGGTCGCTAAGATCAAGAGGGTTTACCGAACGCTTGACAACATCCCCGACCTACTCAAGATCGCCAAGTGGTACACGGAGGAGGACCCCAACTAGGACTCCAACTATGAGTTGGGAGGCAAGCGCCGCGGTGATGGGTGAGTCGACTTCATCGCTAACGCCAGTTATGGCAAACGTGACCTGAAGAACTTCCGCCACGACGGAGGAAATTACCGCGACAGCGGAAACTACCACGCCAACAACGCGATGAGGCCGAAATTCGATCCCGCCGCCCTGCTCAACTAACCCTGTGTCTACCACAACAGGTAGGGAAAACCCGCCACCCACACCACCGCAGACTACCACGCCCTGAAGTAGATCGAAAAAGCAAGGCGAGCAAGGGAGGACCCCAACAACAACCCACCTAGGGACAACGACAATGTCGGTGGGTTCGGCAACACCATCGGCTCGCCACACACCTTCACTGGGCTCAGCACCAAATGCGAGAAGAAGGTGCTCGCCTGTGCAGTCGCCATCAATGCGTTGACCCAAGTCAATATCCCTCGCTTCCTCAAATGGTCCGAGCAAAGCATCACCTGGGGTCGCCAAGATCATGCACCCAGGATCGAGTACCCAGGGCAAGTCGCCCTAGTGGTCAGGCCCAAAGTGGACGACCTCTGGCTGCCCAAGATGCTGATGGATGGTGGAAGCTCCATCAACATCATGTACTTGGACACATTCAAGAGGCTCCACCTCCTTGAGTCGGTGATCGAGCCGACACTCACAACTTTCCACGGCATCGTCCCCGGTCGAAACGCGTACCCGATCGGCAAGGTGACGCTACCAGTCACCTTTGGCACACTACCGAACTACCGCACCAAGCAAATCGTCTTTGATCTAGTAAACTTCCACAGCCCCTACCACTGCGTCCTAGGGTGCTAGGCGTTCACCAAGTTCATGGCGACCCAACATTACGCCTTGATACGTTGCTAACGTATCCATAATTTTTGATGTTCCATGCTTGGTTTTATCTACATTCTTATGTTCTGTTCCAACTTTGGAGTACTTTTCATACACTTTCTTGGACTAAACTATTAACAAAGAGCCACAATGCCAGCTGCCTGTTTTCTGTTATTTTTGGTTCCAGGAAGTCAGAAAATGAATATTCTCGGAATTTGACGGGACAAAAGCCAAAGTCAACTTTTCACCGAGGGACACATAGAGCCAGAATACCAGACGGAGTGGGGCCAGAGGGCGGCCACACCACCTGGCCGCGTAGCCAGGCCTGGCCCGCGCCAGGGGGTGGTGTGGCCAGCCCAGGCACCCCCTCAGCCACCCCTTCCGACTATAATATGCCTCCGATACAGAAACCCTAAGTACCCGATCAAAATTCCACGAAAGAGTCTTTAGCCGCCATCATCTCCATCCCTAGATCGGGAGGGATCCGAAGCTCTTCCCGGCACCCTGCTGGAGAGGGGAAATCGCCCTAGCGGCCTTCTTCATCATCATGCAAGCCTCCGGTGTGATGCGTGAGTAGTTCATCTCTGGACTACGGGTCCATGTAGTAGCTAGATGGCTGGTTCTCCTCCTTTGTGTTATCATGTTTAGATCTTGTGAGCTCCGTTCATGATCAAGACCATTTATTTGTAATCCTACATGTTGTGTTTGTGGGGATCCTATGGATATTGAGATGTTATTTGAGATTTATTATTGATTCTATCATGTCTTTGTTATTTGTGATCTTGTATGCTTTCTGTTGTTAGTAGCTATCTTGGCCAAGTAGATGCTAGCAACTCCAAGACTTAGTATTTATGCTTGATAGTGGGTTCATGCCTCTAGTAATCTGAAGTGATAGAAATCACTAAGGTACTAGATGTGTTGTTGCTACTAGAGAGAAAACAACAATCCTTTGTTCATAGAACAATCGTATTGTTTACATTACACACAATTCGTAATGTAATTATCTGTTGCTTGCAACATAATACTGGAGGGGGTTCAGATGATAACCTGAAGGTGGATTATTTGTCATAGATGCATTTTGATGGTGGTCTATGTATAATGTTGTAATTCCCAATAAAGTCTCAAAGGAGTCAAGATGATTAGTATATGCATGTATTGCTTTCTCGATGTTTTTCAATTGCCCCGCTGTAATTTGTTCACCCAACATGTTATCTATCTTAAGGAGAGCCACCACTAGTGAACTATGGACCCCGGTCCTTTTACAATCAATCTACAATCAAATATTTACTGCTTTGTGTTTACTTTCTTCAAACTATTACTTTCTTCCACTCGATACGTTTAACCCTTTGATTTCAGCTAAATCGGTGAGATTGACAACCTCATCGCAAGTTGGAGCAAAGTTCTATGGTTGTGTTGTGCAGGATTCCACGTTTCTACTAGCACAGGTAGTGTGCCCTGCCAAGGTTCAGCTAGCAACACCTTTGGGGTGTATCCTTGCTCCTACTAGATTGATAACCTTGGTTTCATATCTGAGGGAAAACTTTTTGATGTGCTCATCATACCTTCCTCTTGGGGTTCCCCAACGATCTCGATATATTTTGGACCATCAAGCATATTTTCTAGCGCCATTGCCGGGGAGTCAAGGACATCTTCACAAGGGGAGTCCCTCATAACCAATCTCTTTACTTTGTTGTTTTTGTTTTGCTTACTTTATTTTTGATTTGTTTGCTTGTTTCTTTATCAAAAACACACAAAAAATAGTTTTATAAGTTTGCTTTCTTTATTTCAAAAACACAAAAAAAATAGTTCCTATATTAAGTTGCCATTATGTCTAGCATTGCTCAAATCACTATGTCGCCTGAGGAAATGATTTTCACTTTTAAACAAGGAATTGAAGAGAGTTTCAAAGAAGCTTGGTCTAGAATCTCTGATCTACATGAAAAAACTGAACCTAAAATGACTCAAAGCTTGTTCCTTAGTAGTTTTTACCTTGGAATTGCTCTTTTCTGTAGATATGCTTTGGATTCTGTTGTGGGAGGATATTTCCTCCAATGTAATTAGGATGATGCTGTTAATTCCATAAAGAAGTTGATCTTTACTCACAACTTGGCTAGCAAATCTGATTCTTCCTTTGTGAACATATTTGCTTGATTGAACACTCTTGAGACCCGCACTACGAGTTTAAAGGATTGCTATAACACGCTTAGAGAACATCATGATTATGTTCCAATAAATTCTGAACCATCAAAGTGGCTCCCCACAGTAAAGATTGATATAAATAATGAAACTTTTCAAGCTCGCTGTGATATCATGTCTGAATTTTGTATTGTGCCCAAATATGTCTATGAATCTTTGAATCTTTGAGGGATTTCTGAAGGAGGAAAAGAAATATTTCTTGCTAATAATGCCACAATATTACCTATTGGAATAGCTGAAGGAGTGTTTACAAATATCCTAGGGAAAATGGTTTCTACTGATTATCTTGTCATTGAATGTGCAGGAAAAGGACAAATTACACTTGGAAGATCCCTATTGAAGCTCCTTCGAGCAATAATAGATGTGGGAAAGGGGGCCATGCACTTTTCTTCTCCACCAAACAATCACATTTTCCCCAAGGTTACGAACAGAAGTAAGAGAGGTAAGGGCAAGAAATTTGGTTTTAATGCTTCTTCATTGGAGAATACTTGATTCTTTTTCTTGCTTATGCCTAACATAAAGGCGTTAAAGAAAAGTACTTATTGAGAGATAACCCAAAAGTTTTAGATGAGTCTTGAAAGTTATTACCTCTGTAATAACCGCTCCTTATCGTTTTTAATTTCTTTTTGTGCCAAGAGTAACCTCCAATGAGAGAGAAGTAATGATTGGGAAAGTTGCTGTCCTGAAATAGATTTTAGTGCTTCACCGTAAAAATTCTTGTAACATCTCTGTACGTCCTTTTGAGGCGACAATTTTTCTTCTTCTGCCCCAGGTTGTTATATAACTTTCGTTAGTTCAACACTTTTTGATTTGAGCAACATAAGGTCTTCGAAAAAATTCGTGTTTACCTTCTGGTCTGTTTTGATAGATTTCTGCCATTATTTGCATTTGCTTCTTGTTGATTCCATTTTGAGTTCTTTTGGGGAATTGAGCTTTTTGAGGGAAGTTCTACAGTAGCTTGTGTTTTATTGGAAGTTTTATTGGTGTTGAAACTGAACCCAAAGACTTATTATCTTGAGTGCACTAATGTTGCTAATAAAGATTGTGTGAAGTTTTGTATGAAGGAAAAATTTCAGGTGTATGGAAGGAATGAGTAATGAGATGAAGAATGGACTAAAGCTCAAGCTTGGGGATGCCACACGTGTCACCCCAAGAAATATCCCAGAAGTACAAGCGTCAAAGCTTGGGGATGCCCAAGGCATCCCCTTCTTCATCAATAAAAATCACAAGTTTCTTCCAAACGCTTTATTTTTATTGTTTCATACACAATTATGTTGTTCTTGGAGCGTCTTCTTTTTCATTTTCTATTTGGTTTTTCATTTTCTTGGTTTGCTTAGTTTTCTGAATAAATTGGTTGGACCCCCTCTTTCATACATTAGTTTTCAAATAGTTTGGTTTGGATTGGAAAAGAGTAGGAAAGTTCATGTTTAAGTGGTAAAGAGAGCTTGTTTTTGACTATGGTCTATGCTTTGTCATGACATGCTTGATATTGATTTGTATTTATTCTTAGTATTCTTTGATGTAGCATGACATGTTATAAACAATTGAGATTTCTTAATGTGCTTTGGAAGGATCATGCGTTGTTTTAGCATATTAAAGCATAGTCTTGTGTTATTCTCCTTTGATGCTTTATTTGGGTTGACTTGGCGCATGCTCACACCATGTTATGACTATCCAAAGTCACCATAGCCTTGATGATCTTTTATTTTTCGACTTGTAATATCACTTTATGCTTTAATCAATGATGTTTTGTCGCTCTACATGACTATGACCATTATTTCTCTCTTAGTTGGTCGCTCCCAGTCTGTTGCTAGCCTCCGTAACCAATTATGAGTTCCACTCATGCATCCAACTCCTAAAACCAAGTTATTCGAAAGATTCCACCATACCTACCTATTAGCATATGCTATTCCAAGTATATTCATGTTTTTATCTACCTTCCAAATTAAATTTGTTATTTGAAAATTAGTGATTAAAGCTCTCACGAACTTGATGGCACACTTTAATTTTCTTGCATTTAATAAACTTGAACCATTGGGTCCTTCTTTGTTGCGTATATGCTTGCGCTTTATAAGTTGAAATTAGCAGAACCATGTATCATGGGGAACGCTTTCAACATTGCACTTGTACTTTGTACCCGTTGATATCATGTTCTTTTGCTTATGGCTCCCCGTGGTGTGAAATAAAAGTGGAACTTGTAAGATCATGGAGTTTATATGTGTGTTATAGAAATGCCTAGGCCGCTAGCCTAAGCCATGCCTAATCATGGTGGAAACTTGCAGCATCACCATAATGAGCACTCTATGAAGCATCCTCAATAGAAACTTATGCAAATAGCAAATAAAAAGATCGCTGAGATGCTCATTTTCTGCTTGCCATGTCATTTTGATTATGGGATAGCTCCTGTATCATGTGCAAGGGGTACCCTGTTGGTGGTTCTTTATGATACATATGTACTTACAATGACAAGAGCTTACTCGTGACTAAAGTTGAGTAGCATAAGGTTCGGTCTTCGTAAGTAAGGGGCATGATATTTTGGCTTATAGCTTGTCAAGCATATCCTCTTAGTTGTATCACTTTAACCTTAATCACCTTAAAGATGCTTATGATAGGGGCAATGAGAGCAGAAAGCTAACAAGTACCATAATTTTTGGAAGCTCTTTATGAGACTTGAATCCCTACTTCCTTCTATGAAGGCCTTTTGTCGTCGGATTGAGGACAAGTACGCCATGAGGGGGTCCTCGAGGCATGCGGAAGAGAGGGGTGTGAGACGTATGGTGTTCCGGGACAGTGAGCACACAAGTTTACCCAGGTTCAAATCCGCCATCTTTGGACGGATCCTACTCCTGCTAGCAATCCAGTAATACGGCAGAGCCAGAATATGGGTTACAGGGTTTTGCCTGTGCGATTTGAGATTGTAGACTATTGAGGTGTCTAAAGTGTTGCCCAAAAGGATCTCCCTAGGACGGCTTATATAGATATCCGGCCTAGGGTTTACAGGAGAGATCTATCCGGCTACGACTAAGAGTTGGTTACAGAGTACATCTTGAACTACAAGTAACATTATGGGCCTAAGTCGGTAAGTTTTCTGGGCCTTCCCCTAGCCGGATTGAACTCCGTCTTTCTCCCTGACTGGGCTACCCGTGAAGCAAAGCTCTAACATGAAGTGGGCCACCCTAGTCAGTGAGGAACTGTGAGGATACCCGGAAAGTATATCCCCAACAGCAGCCCCCGGAGGCCTCCAAGATCCAAAGTCGGATTTATCTTCGTCTAGCTTGATCTTCGGCTTGCAGAATCTTGAAGGGTTCCTGAAACTTCACAACAAAAAATACGATCCGGGTCTTAAAAATAAGTCGGACCTATCAACAGGTTACTCAGATTTTCCAGCTTGATTTCAAACTAAGCCGAAACTTGGTCTCTAACGCCACCTGACACAAACCATGGTCAAGTCACGTCATCTGACAGACATCATGTCAGCACGACCATTGGTGGGCCCGTGGTTAGCGGAACCGAGGCGTCGTTTCAATGCGTGCGCGGAGATCGAGGCGATGTAATCATCGCGTGGGTTCTTCCCAGTTCCTTCCACGATGCGTGGCGGTTATATTGTAGCATTTGCACGAATCTTGGAGCGGTTAGGTGGATATAAGGGGTGAGGATTTCCTCCTCCTTTCTTCACCTGTCCTTTGCCTTTTCCTCTCCTCCAAATCTCCCCCCGCGCACAGAGCTCCTCTGCTTTGCCCCCAAAAACTCCCAGCGCCGCCCATCTTAAGTCAACTGCTCGCCGGAGAAATGGCTTCTTCTTCCTCTTCCGGCTTGGCGGCAGCGGCGGTGATGGCGGCGACGGAAGCGGCGGCGGCGAAGGAAAGCTTCCGCGGGGTCTGGATCCCATGCGTGTTAGATGATGATAAGCTCCGCGGCATGGAGACAGAAGGGCTCCTCCGTGACGGCGACTGGCGGAGCGGCTTCGGCGAGACCATCCCCAACCCGCACGCCGACGAGCGGGTCCACTTCGGCACCCATCTCAACAGAGGTTTGTCATTCCCTCCCTCGGAGTTCTTCTCCAAGGTGATTGATCATTTTGGTGTTCAACTCCACCATCTTCCTCCCGAGCGCTTACGCTTCTTTGTGTGAGGGATTTCTCGGCATTAGGCCGAGTTTGACCTTATTCCGGTACTTTTTCCATGTCCGGAGAAATTCTATCACTGCCGATGTTCCTTACATCACCGGTACTATTAGTTTTTCACTTAGACGCGAGCGCGCATATCCCAAAATCCTAGCTATTGACTCGGTCAAACAATGGCCAGCCACGTTCTTTTATTATAGGGATATTCCGGCTCCCAGCAAACCTACTGCTTTGCCGGCTTTTGTCGACGGAGCTACCACGGCCCAACCGTCTTGGGACGAGGCTACTCCGGCTCTCACTGACGATCTGATCCTCGCCAAGAGGCGGATCAAATATTTGATCAAGCACAAAGGACTGTGTTGGGAATATGCCCTAGAGGCAAGCATGTATGATGTTATTCCCAATGCATTCATAAAGTTATTGTCCATGTATGAACTACTGATATATATCATTGGATATGTGATCCGATTATGGAACTATATATTCATGTTGTTCATACTAGTTGTCCTTGGTCGTTAAGGTTGTGTTTGACACACAACTTAGACTAATGTGAAAGTCGGCTGATGACACGGTTCCACTTGTCATGAGCATGGAGATGCTATTCCGACTTACACAGATTTGGCTAAAGAGTTTAGCGAATCGGACTGACCCACAGTTGAGATGCAACGAGCATGTTGTCATTTGTAATCTCAAGCAATGGAATCCTTCGACCTGAGGTGATCGCAGATCTGAGTTGGGGATCGCCAGCTTAGGTCCTATCAAACACTGTTCCGTAAAAGGGCATTTATAAAGGTAGGGTTTGGGTTGGTTGTGAAGCAAGCTGCGTGACGTGGATTACCAAGATGGGATTTTCCCCTCCGTAATGGAGAGATATTCTCTGGGCCCTCTCGTGTGATATGATTCGGAAGCATGGCCATGTGCGACTTGGTTAAGTGTGAACCAAGGATTCGGACTAAGTGTTAGTCTAATGAATCATATATCATGGAACAAGAAGAGAGAGTCGAGCTATTAAAGGGATGGCAACCACTCACCTATCGCTTGGCAAGATGTATCGTGAGGCAAAGGGACTTGGACGAAAGTCACATTGAGAAAGGTTTGTCTTCTGACTTTACGGCGCTTGGGAGTTGGCACATCTTGCTAGAGGCCGCCACCAACTATCGACTCGGAGTGGTGACTCGTGTCATGTATAGGTGTACGTGAACCTACAGGGTCACACACTTAAGCGTAATAAGCCCATGTGGATTAGATCCATGTGGAGATTGGGGTACGGGCCTAGATGGGCCTCAAGCGTTGAGCCCAGCTAGGAGTGTATATATGTGGAGAGAGAAGGGACTGTCCCAGACCTAGCCGTCACTTTCTCCACTCCCATTTCGGGCTAGACAGGATCTAGCAGTCCTCTGCCTAGAGCTTCCTTCCTATATGTGTGTATACCGGTGGAGGCGTTGCACGTGCGGTGCTGGAGACAAGGAGTTCCGTGGGGATCTGGACGTGCTGTACGGGGATCATTTAGCACGGCATCAACTGACGCGCTTCATCAACAATCTGCACCTACGCGTCTAGTGGTAAATCTCGTGGCCTATCACCTGAGCTAGATCTTGGGAGTACGGCACAGGGGTAAAAGTTTTGTTTATCTCTGTGTGGCCCAACAGACTGAAGGGATCCGACTTAGTCCAATGCTGGGTCTCACGCCGGATCCAGCCCCTTCAGTACCACGGAGATCGACTGATGCACTCCATCACATCGTCCAAGGAAGACTCCCTCCGCATCAGCCCCAGAGACTACACCAAGCAAGGCTACATAAGCCAGATAAAATGGTTGATAAGGGAGCGGATCGAGAGGAGAATCCCGGAGATTTCTCTAGATATGCATACGGCGGACAACCCCATAGTGCCGGTAAGCTTCTAACAACAAGCCTTATATGTTTCGATCTTTTAAGTTGCATTGCAATACTGATATGTTTTCTTCTTTTCAGCTTGCTGACCTCCCCGAGTCGGAGTTTGCTCCGCTCGAAGGATATCGTCTCGAGTTTTCTTAGGAGATAGAAGTGGTTCCATTGCCGGATGCTGCGCTCGAGAAGGGAAAAGCTTCGACAGTGGCCATTGGCACAAAGGAGGTGCCCGTTGTGAAGAGGTAACTTTCTGTCACAACTTCCGCCTTTGCACTTTATTCGAATTTCCTTCCGAGATGTAATGTTTCCGGCTTTATCACATTCTCAGAGCTAAACAGCTCATCAAGGGGAAGGGGAAGGGGATTTCTTCGAAGCCCCTGCGACAGATGAAGCTTACTATAGCTTGTCCTGCTGTAGCTCCTCCGACTACTGCCCCTCAACCTTCCGCAACGCCGGTGATAATTCCTTCTCCGGCTGTCGCAGAAGATCTGGCTCCTTCCATGGAGCCTACGATCCTTGGATCGCAAACTGACGTCACCATGGGTGAGTCAGGCTTAGATAAGGGTGAACCCTCTTTGGGTAATGATCCCTCGGCAGAAACCTTCGCCGAAAACCTTCTCAGCAATCCGTGACTTGCCAAGTTTGGCCTGTCCTGGAAATCAGCAAAAGAGATCCAGCGGCTAGCCAGGCAATGCCTGGAGAAAAGTACGTTATCTGCTGAAGAAGAAGCGCAAGAAGCAGAGGACGTCAAGCACTCTAATCTTCCTGAAGTGCTTCTTTGCAATGAGAGGATTAGGTCCGGGGAGCTTCCAACTGCTCATGTGACCCCTCTGACTATCGCTGAGAAGGTTGCAGTTGAAGTGAACGCGAGTTTGGATAAACTCACTCGCGAACAATATGTAAGTCGGAATTCCAACTCCTGTTTTTTATTTATTTCATATCATATCCTCTAGCCCCAAGCATGAAGTAGGATAAATAATCCGGGTTTATGCTTCCTTAGGATGCCAAAGAACGAACTAGTGTAGCCCCCAAGGCTCGTGCTGATATTAGCAAAAATATTAGCCCGAGTCTTTAGTAGCTTTCTGACATTGGGTATTCTGACTTATAGAAAGTATATTCCTATAACCAGGATTTGTTGAAGAATGTCTGTGATAAGAGGAGAGAAATCAAAGCTCTCCGGCTTAAAAATGCTGAGCTAAAAGTTGCCAAGGATGAGGCCGAAGGTAAACATTCCGAGACTCAAACCTTGTCTTTCATGTTTTCATTGTCGAATTTTTGCTAAACTGTTGTTCTTTTTGACTTATAGCACTGGTGAAACAATCCTTTGCCATGATTGAAGAGGCCGAGAACCTCAAGACTTTGGTGGTGGAGAACAAGGAGCTTCGCCAAGAGTTGGACCAGCTCAAGGCAGATCATGAAAAGAGCATTGCTCAAATCCTTGAGTCCTCCTCCATGGCTACTGATGAGCGTGATCGCATGATTGCTGCTCGGGATCAGAAAATCTCAGACCTCAATAGTGAGCTTTGTAGAGAGCGGGATCTTTCCGAGGCTCTCCGGGCTGAACTCCAGAGTCTTCGGGAAGAGAATACCAAAATTGACGATGTCATTTTTGGTACGTTCCATCTGTCTGACTTGTCTATTTTCTTCGACTTACTTCGATGTCGGATTTTATTTAACTGTCTTTGTTTACAGGTCCTCTGAACTTGACAGACTCCACCTCTGCTGAGCCCCGCACGCACCGGCTTACCCAAGTCGGTGACCAGCTTCATGACTTCCGCCAATCCCTTGAGGACATTGGCGAAGCTCTCAAGATTCCGGACATGCATAGCATGTCGGATTTTTAAGTGCGAGACAAGGCAAAGGATATGCCGCAGCTCGTCCAGGATTGGAATATGTCCTACACGCGATCAGTAGCGCAGAACGCTCTCACCATGGTCATGAGCCACCATGGAAGCACGGAGATATGGCAAGTGATCAGAGGGTACTCTATAGTGGATGAATATGGCCAGGAGCAGGACATCAAGGTAATTATGGACTCTTGTGCCGGATATGGGTGTCATGTAGCTGACTTGACCAGCTATGATACTCCATTCTTCAACCACGTCGACACTCCGCCTCCGCCTCCGGAAGAAATAACAGAAGCTTTCGACGATGAACGCACCACCTCGGATGTGGACATCTCGGAACGATATCAAGGCGACGTATCCAGCGAGCCGGCATGTCCTTCATCTCCTCCTGTATCGTAGATTGCCAGAAACATTTGTATTATCCGAAAAAACATGATGCGTCTGTAAATATGAAGTACTATAATTTTGCTAGTGCTAAGCTTTTGATCTATTCAGCACTTTTGGCTTTAAACTTTTTTGTGTGCCTAAAATGTCTACACAAGCACTTGTACTTTTTTGTCTATACTTATCGTTTATCTGGCTTTCTGCCTCATTCCTTTCGTGAGCCGGCTAAACCTTCTGCCGGAAACTTTGCCAAGCAACGGAGCTCAATTGCTAAACCAGTTTAAACTCGGAAACAAAGCCAGCTACCAGTACCAACTATTCACTACTTGAAAAATGCCCGCTTCCAGCAATCAGACAAATAACCAAAGTAAAGACTAGAAACTTTAGAGTTATACCCGAAGGTAGCAATTTTAGAATTGGAAATCTAAACCAGAACGAACATGAGCATAAAGTACTTTCAAGCATTCTGGTATTTTCGACTATGACATGATCATTCGGAAAAAAGATGGTAAAAACTTCTAAGAAAAACTTGAGGCAACCAAAACTTTTATTTCTCACAGAACATGTACATATATATGATTACAAAGAAGGATAAACTAAGAATAAAAGGGACGTAGCTAAGCAATATTCCAAGGTCTGTCTAATTCATCCGGATTTCTACTGCCTCTAGCTCTCTTTCTCTTCTTAGTAGCAGGTCTTTCTTTGACTGGCCTCATGTCAGTTAAGTAGTACGATCCGTTGTGCAATACTCGACTAACTAAAAAGGGCCCTTCCCATACTAGGGAAAGTGTGTGCTTTCTTTGTTCCACAAGCTGGAGAACCAAATCACCTTTATTGAAAGATCTATTTCGGACTCTCTGGCTATGATACTTGCATAACTTCTGCTGATAGGCTGTAGATCTCGTTTCAGCAACAACGTGAACTTCTTCGACTAAGTCGAGATCGTTTTGTCAAGAAATCTCAGCATCCTCTTCAATATACGCGGCCACTCTAGGATAAGTATGAATTAAATCACTAGGAAGAATTGCTTCTGCGCCATAGACCAAGAAGAAAGGTGTGTATCCTGTTAACCTGTTTGTAGTTGTTCATAAACTCCATATTACAGAGGGTAATTCCTCCGCCCAAGCCCCTGGAGCACGTCGTAGTGGTGCTTCGAGTCTCGGTTTTAGGCCTTGTAGGATTAAACCATTTCCTCTTTCGACTTGTCCGTTAGCTTGTGGATGTGCGACTGACGCAATATCAAGCCGGATATTTTGCTCGTTGCAGAATTCAGCCAATTCTCCCATAGAGAAGTTACTCCGGTTTTCCGTGATAATGCTATGTGGATAACCATACCGGATTATAACATCCTCGACAAATCTTTTCGCTATTGCTCCATCACAACTAGTGACAGGTTTAACCTCAATCCATTTTGTGAATTTATCCACCATCACTAAGAGGTGAGTAAATCCACTTGGAGCCCGTTTAAAGTGTCCTACCATATCAAGCCCCCAGACCGCAAAGGGCCATGTTATAGGTATTGTTCGCAGCTGATCAGTCGGAACATGAGCTTCCTTGGCGTACTTTTGGTAGCCTTTGCACATCTTGACTAATCGTTCGGCATCTGCCTGAGCTGTAAGCCAGAAAAATCCGTGTCTAAAAGCTTTTGCCACTAAAGATTTGGCTGCAGCATGGTGACCACACTCGCCTTCGTGGATCTCTCTTAAGATTTCCACTCCTTCTTCCAGAGATACGCAGCGCTGAAAAACCCCAGACACACTCCGTTTATGGAGCTCACCTTTAACAATAGTATAGGCTTTTGCTCATCGGATAATCTGTCGGCTCAGAACCTTGTCTTCGGGTAATGTGTCATCTACAGATAATCTAGGTAGGGTTGAGTCCAGCTGGGAATTAAAGCCAGAACTGCTATTAGAGGTGAGTCAGATTTGGTCGGATTCCTCATCTACTCCCTTTATTGAGGGAACTCTAAGGTGCTCTAAAAAAGCGCCATCTGAGACTTCTTTCCACGCAGAGCCTATTCGAGATAGTGCATCTGCTTCCTCATTTTCTGCTCGAGGGATGTGTTAAACTTCAAACCCCTCGAATGATTTAGATAGATCATCAACGACAGCTTTATATGCTGCCATGTGCTTATTTGCATTACAAATATCCGAGACTTGCTGAGCAACAAGATCCGAATCTCCGTAACACATCAAACGTCGGATGCAAATATCCTTAGAAATCCGGATTCCATGCAGCAGTGCTTCATACTCGGCAATTTTGTTTGTCGCTGTGAAGTGGATCTGCAACACGTATAAAAGTTTATCTCCTGGGGGTGATTTGAGCACCACGCTAGCCCCCGAGCCCCCTCGAGCCTTAGACCCATCGAAAAAGAGGGTCCAATATTCCGACTCTGGGAGGACCATGTTCTCCTTGGTCTCTGTCCAATCAGCGACAAAGTCAGCAAGGATTTGGGATTTAATTGCTGTCCGGGGTTTATACTCAATATCGAAAGCTGAAAGCTCTATGCCCCATTTGGCGACGCGTCATGTGGCATCACTGTTGTTGATTATATCTCTCATGGGAGTTGTGCTCACCAAGGTAATTGGATGCTCCTGAAGGTAGTGTCATAACTTACGAGATGCTAGAAAAACACCTTAAGCCAACTTTTGATAGTGCGGATACTGCTGTTTTGATTCTGTCAGGACCTCGCTGACAAAGTAAGTCGGACGCTGCACCAGGTGTTCCTGATTTTCCTCTGGTCTCTCCACCACCATGACGATACTAACAACCTTATTTGTCGCAGCAAGATAGAGCAACATCGGTTCCTGAGGTTCCGGCGCTGCAAGGATAGGAGCAGATGAGAGTACTTTCTTCAGGTCTTGTAGTGCAGCTTCAGCTTCGTCAGTCCAAACAAAATCCTTGGTCTTTTTCAGGAGTTTGTATAATGGTGTGGCTCTTTCACCAAGCCGGCTTACAAATCGACTGACCGCAGCGATGCAACCAGTTAATATTTGTACGTCCTTCAGGCTAGTTGGCCTGGAAATATTGAGTATAGCCTTGATTTTGTCTTGGTTCACCTCTATGCCTCTTTGAGACATGATGAAACCTAACAATTTTCCGGCTGGTATTCCGAAGAAGCACTTCTTCGGGTTAAGCATGATGTTGTATTTTCGTACATTGGCGAACGTTTCCTCCAAGTCAGAAATCAGTGTTTCCTTCTTTTTGGACATCACCGCAATATCATCCATGTATGCATGTATGTTGTGTCCGAGTTGGTCGTGGAGGCAACGTTACATCGTGCGCTGGTACGTAGCTCCTGCGTTCTTCAGCCCAAAGGGCATCATAACAAAACAGAAGGTTCCGAAAGGGGTTATGAATGAAGTTTTGACTTTGTCAGATTCCTTCATCCGGATTTGGTGATAACCGGAATATGCGTCGAGAAAATAGAGGAGTTCCGAGCCTACCATAGAATCGATAACTTGATCAATTCTAGGCAGAGCGAACGGATCTTTTGGACAAGCCTTGTTCAAGGCAGTATAATCAACACACATCCTTAAATCAGTGGTGTCCTTTTTAGGGACTATTACAGGATTGGCCGACCTCTCAGTGTGGATGACCTCTTCTATGAATCCGGCTAACTCGAGCCGTGCTAGTTCCTTAGCTATAGCCTTACGCTTTTCATCGCCAAAACATCGTAGGGACTGTTTGACGGGTTTAGCGTTCGGGTTTACATTTAAAGAGTGCTCGGCAAGTTCCCTAGGTACTCCAGTCATGTCAGATGGCTTCCATGCGAAGATATCTTGATTTTCTTGGAGGAACTTGACGAGCGCCTGTTCCTATGCGCTACCTAGGCCTACGCCTATCTAGGTCACCTTGGAGGGGTCATCATCCTTCAATGGTGTCTTCTTCGTCTCTTCTGATGCCTTGAACTCCGGATTTGGCTTTGTAACCTCCTTCTTCGTTGCGGGCATCTCGGACGGATCTATGCTCTTCTTGATCTCCTGGTACTCATGGGCATGCAACACGGCTTCGGCAAAGGCGGCATTTCCATCCTCGCACTCTCGCGCTTTCTTCGGGTCTCCCCTGATGCTGATCACGCCGTTGGGACCTGGAATTTTCATCATATTGTAAATGTAACACGGACGAGCCATAAAAGCCCAGTAAGCCAGACGTCTGAATATAGCATGGTACGCGCTCTTGAATGGGACCACTTCGAAGGAAAGTGCCTCCGTCCGATAATTCTTTGGAGTTCCAAAGTTGACATCCAAAGTAATCTCTCCCAGGGAATTAGCTTGTCTTCCTGGGACAACTCCGTGAAAAATCACAGAGCTATGGTTCAGCTGGGTTTCCGAGATCTTCATCCGGCGTAGCGTTTTGACATAGAGAATATTGATGCTGCTACCACCGTCCTTGAGGGTCTTGGAGAAACCATAACCGTCAATAAGTGGGTTGACGATTAAGGCGTATTTTCCTCGCCTGTGCAACTTAGGCGGATGATCAGCGCGGTCAAATGTGATTGCCACTTCCGACCAGTCCAAGTATTGGGGGACAGCCGGAACTATTGCGTTGAGCTCGTGTAGAACTACTCTTTTGACCTTTGCTGGTTGAGATCCGAGGAAGGTGACGTAAGTGTCCTTCTTGGTGGGAAATTTTTTCTTCCCTTCCGTCTTGGGATTTGAAGCATCAGCTTCCTCCATGTCGGAATCTTCCTTGGTCTCTTTGTCTTTTTTAGGATTTTTCTTTCCCTTCTTCCACTTAGCTTTGTATCCCGCGGTGTCATCTCTTTTGATGTTGTCATTGAAACGACACTCAACGTTGGTGTGGGACGAGCCCCCATTGGCGTCTAGGTGATGCACACATGGGTTATTGGTAATGTCGGCCCAGTAGGTTTTGCCTGGTTGCTGGTCTCCTCTACCTTGAACCCTTGATGTCCCACGGCCACGCCCGCGGCCTCCGCCGCGTCCTCCTCGTGCTCCAGACCCAAAAGTAGGAGTAACCACCATTGTTTCCGCGTTGGGTTTCTCTTCCGAGGTATTTTTGCGCTTCTGAGCTTGTTGCTTTGGTTGTTTTGCCGACTGAGGCACAACTAGGGCATTGAGTAATCCCTCTGCATCGTCGTCAGCATCTGCCTACTTGCTCGTTGTTTCTATCATCTCTCCCAAGTCAGTGACCTTATCACACTTCAAGTGGTGACGCAATAGACCAATTGGGAGTCCTGCGATGAAAGCTTCAATCGTGGTTTGATCGTTTACTCCTTCACAGGAGTTCTTGGTGTCGATCCATCGTCCGAGGTAATCTCGGCAAGTTTCTCCGGCTTTCTGGGTGCAACGTTGTAGGTCTCCGATTGTACAGGGCCTCCGATATGTGCCTTCGAAATTCCGAAAGAACGCACTTTGTATGTCATACCAGTTATGGATGGTGTTCTCCGGAAGTTCATTGAGCCATGATCGTGCCGTCTACCGCAACATAAGTGGGAGATATCGGGTTGCGACCAAGCTGTTTCCGCCTTTGGCGATGCAGCAAGCTTGGAAAAAATCCTGTAGCCAGGTATCTGGCCGAGCAATGCCGTCGTAGGCTTGGATATATCTTGAGATGGCAAATCCTTATGGGAATCTTGTAGCTCTGATGCATGGTCCGAAGCATTTTGGGCCCAGGTAGATATCATTGTTTTCATAGCGTCGCGCATCTATGTTGGAGTTAATCATGTGCCTTGCATTGTTCGGGGATAGAGATTGTCCCGAATGTTGGCTGTGGCTGCGGTGCCTTGGAGCCGGACTTCGGCTTCTGCCACCACCTCCTCCGCCACGTCGTCCTCCTTGTCCCCCTTGGGAGCCATTGTGATGACTGCTTGGCGGAGAGGGTGGGGCAGCTGAATTGTTTCTGGCTGATTGCCGGCCTCCGTCCGGAGCGTCTTTATTCCGGTTCCGGGGAGCGTCTTCACTACGACGAGCTCCCTGCCGGCTCGTGCCGGCATAGTTTCCGTCGTTCCTTCATCCGTCGTTCCCACCATTGTGAGGGTCAGCTGAACGGCTTGCATGTCTAGGAGGTGGCATTTTTTGACGATCCTCGTCCCAACCTTTCTCTTTATCTTCTCCCCTTCGATCGTTAGAATCTCATCGGGGGAATTTCTTGGATTCAGTGCAGCAATGGCCTCTTTTTCGGCCGCTGGGGCGGCGTTGCTCCAGTCACGCGCAGTTCTGTGATGCTGTCCTGACGATCCGGTTCTTGAATAATTGTCTTCCCGGCGTTCGGGGCGATGATACTGCTCCGAGACGCGATGGGGTCTTACGTCAGCCCATGCCGGATCTATGCGACACTGGTAGGAATCGGAGACCAGTTTTTGACTTCCGGATAGGGCGACCTTTTGCTGCTCCAGTCCCTTATTGAGTAGTTTGATACCCAAACGGATCTCCTCTGGTCCTGTATTAGCCGATAAAATTTCTCGGGCCTCCACGGTATTCTGTACTGGGGCTGGATATACCCAATCTCTTTTGCTATCTTTCCGTGGCTTCCCCATCTCATCTCCGAAAAGGACGGCACGGACATGTGGGAATTGGTCGTCATTGGTGTCGCTTCCATGTCTTCTGATGCAACCGACACATGTAATCCTTAGTTGCCATGCGTTTCTTCTCCTCCTTGATGTTTTTGGCTTCATCTAGGAGTTGTTGACGACATGCTACTAGGGCTTGGGCCCTTTCATCCAGCTCTTCAGCAGTAAGTTCTGCAGCTGTAGGGATAGGTGTAGTTAATGCAGCATCGATGAGTTTACGCGCACCTTCGGTGATCACGTGTCCATCCACCGATTCTTCTTTTTTCGTCTCATCTGGGATAAGTGCTCCATCCGAGTCTTCTTCGTATTCCTCAGCAATCACCTCTTCTGCCAGAGGGTCTTTTGCTGGGGTCTTGTTCTTCTTGTTCTTCTTCTTTGCCTTCTTGGCAGCGCCGGTAGCAAAGACGGCTTTGGGTCCGTTTCCCGGAGTCAAGCTCTGATCGGTACTTTCGGACATCTGGACTTCGGGATTATCTCCGACGTCCATGTCATCCTGCGCTTTGGGAAAGTGTTCCCTGGATCCTTCATCCATGGCTTCTCCTTCTTCTACAGCTTTGGAGTTATACTCCTCTTCATATTCCACGCAGAACTTTCGGAAATTTGCTGACGTCATCGATTCATCCGAGGATGCGGGTACGTCGGCGTTTGTTCCAATTGCCTCCAGCACATAGTCGGTGTTTTCTTCGGCATCGGCAGGGACGGATCCGGATCCCACGTACCTGACGAAGTGCGACGCATGCTTCCTGAGGTACCTGCGGCTTTTGCGATCAGCCATGTCGAATCTTCTGATGGTCTCGAGAATTGCTTCAACGCTTTCGTCTTGCAGTATCATAAGTCATAGTGTGTACCTCAGGAAAGGCATGTCTATCCCGGCGTCATCAGAGCCGGAATCAGTGTTGTTGACATGTTCCTCCTGAATTTCGACTTCCACAGGTGGGTCGATCTAGGATCCGGCTTCTCCAGGGAGATCCACTCCAGATTTGACTTGGACCGCTAGGTCTTCTTCAGGCTCAGATTGATCCACTATCCCTGGAACTGGTGCGGGCTGGGTGGGATTAGGGTTTTCTGAGATCCGGAACTCTGCCGCCTCTGCGGACAAAGGGGACCTAGAAGATTCTTCTGCCTCTATCATCACCGCTGGGGTGGGTGGGGAAGGTTCAGCAAAACCGATGTAAACATCGATCTCTCCAAAAGACATGATTGTGTAGGCACGCACGGCCTCCCTACCCGAAATCCAAGTCTCGTCGAGAACGATGAGAGGGACGTCGCTGGCGTAGAGGATACGACCGACGGCGATAGTTTCGCCGATTCCTATTCTTGCAGATTCCGCTCGGAATGCAGATCTGAATCTCACTTGCCCCACGGTGGGCGCCAACTGTCGTCAGATTGAGGACAAGTACGCCATGAGGGGGTCCTCGAGGCGTGCGGAAGAGAGGGGTGTGAGACGTACGGTGTTCCGGGATGGTGAGCACACAAGTTTACCCAGGTTCGAATTCGCCGGCTTTGGACGGATCCTACTGCTTCTAGCAACCCAGTAATACGGCAGAGCCGGAATATGGGTTACAAGGTTTTGCCTGTGCGAGTTGAGATTGTAGACTATTGAGGTGTCTAAAGTGTTGCCCTAAAGGCTCTCCCTAGGACGGCTTATATAGATATTTGGCCTAGGGTTTATAGGAGAGATCTATCCGGCTACGACTAAGAGTTGGTTACAGAGTACATCTTGAACTACAAGTAACATTATGGGCCTAAGTCAGTAAGTCTTCTGGGCCTTCCCGTATCCGGATTGGACTCCGTCTTTCTCCCTGACTGGGCCGCCCGTGAAGCAAAGCTCTAACCCGAAGTGGGCCACCCTGGTCAGTGAGGAACTGTGAGGATACCCGGAAAGTATATCCCCAACACCTCTCTTTTACATTGATGTTGAGTCTCCACCCTCTATCTTTATGCACCTACTTTGAGAGCATAGTGGCCATTCTTAGTTCTACGTGCATTTTCCCAAGACTTGTTGATTGATGCATAACTTGATATTTCTTGTTTTAAACTACTTGTATCTAGTCACTCTTATGAACTTTGAAGGTGTCCTATGCATTTATGTTTTGCTACTCTATGAGGGACAAGTTGAATGCCATTATTCTATGTTTTCTTTATATGAAACAAACAAACGTCTTCCAAAGTATTGTTATTCATGAATCTTTTGTTTGTGCCTTTTCATGTTGCAACATAGTTGCTTTGTCTTATTGCTACAACTTTATCTTTCATGTTATGATTGAAGTACTATGATCCCAGCTTTGAATGTTTTACAAATACTTTGATCAAGTTTATGATGGTGCATGTCACCTCAAAAATTATTCTTACTTTTATCATTTACCTACCCGAGGACGAGCAGGAGTTAAGCTTGGGGATGTTGATACGTTGCTAACGTATCCATAATTTTTGATGTTCCATGCTCAGTTTTATCTACTTTCTTATGTTTTGTTCCAACTTTTGAGTACTTTTCATACACTTTCTTGGACTAACCTATTAACAATGAGCCACAGTGCTAGCTGCCTATTTTCTGCTGTTTTTGGTTTTAGGAAGTTAGAAAATGAATATTCTCATAATTGGATGGGACAAAATCCAAAGCCAGTTTTTCACTGAGGGACACACGGAGCTAGACTACGAGACGGAGTGGGGCCAGAGGGCGACCACACCACCTGACTGCGCGGCCAGGCCTAGTCCGCGCCAGGGGGTGGTGTGGCCAGCCCAGGCACCCCTTCGGCCTCCCCTTCCGACTATAAGATGCCTCCGATACATAAACCCTAAGTACCTGATCAAAATTCCACGAAAGAGTCTGTAGCTTCCGTCATCTCCATCCCTAGAATGGGAGGGATCTGAAGCTCTTACCGGCACCCTATCGGAGAAGGGAATTCACCTTGGAGGCCATCTTCATCATCATGCAAGCCTCCGGTGTGATGCGTGGGTAGTTCATGTCTAGACTACGGGTCCATGTAGTAGCTAGATGGCTGGTTCTCCTCCTTTGTGCTATCATGTTTAGATCTTGTGAGCTCCGTTCATGATCAAGATCATCTATTTTTAATCCTACATGTTGTGTTTATGGGGATCCGATGAATATTGAGAATCTATTTCAGAATGATTATTGATTCTATCATGTCTTTGTTATTTGTGATCTTGCATGCTTTCCGTTGGTAGTAGCTATCTTGGCCAAGTAGATGCTAGCAACTCCAAGAGTTAGTATTTATGCTCGATAGTGGGTTCATGCATCTAGTAATCTAGGGAAGTGACAGAAATCTCTAAGGTACTAGATGTGCTGTTGCTACTAGGGAGAAAACAACAATCCTTTATACATAGAACAATCGTATTGTTTACTTTACACGCAATTCGTAATGCAATTATCTGTTTCTTGCAACTTAATACTGGAGGGGGTTTGGATGATAACCTGAAGGTGGATTATTAGTCATAGATGTAGTTGGATGGCGGTCTATGTATAATGTTGTAATGCCCAATCAAATCTCAAAGGAGTAAAAGATGATTAGTATATGCATGTATTGCTTTCTCGATGTTTGTAAATTGCCCCGCTGTAATTTGTTCACCCAACATGTTATCTATCGTAAGGAGAGCCACCACTAGTGAACTATGGACCCCAGTCCTTTCTTTTACAATCAATCTACAATCAACTATTTACTGCTTTGTGTTTACTTTCTGCAAACTATTACTTTCTTCCACTCGTTACATTTAATCCTTTGTTTTCAGCAAAACTGGTGAGATTGACAACCTCATCGCAAGTTGGGGGCAAAGTTATTTGGTTGTGTTGTGCAGGATTCCACGTTCCTACTAGAACCGGTAGTGCGCCCTGCCAAGGCTCAGCTAGCAACACGTTTGGGGTGTTTCCTTGCTCCTACTGGATTGATAACCTTGGTTTCATAACAGAGGGAAACCTTTCTTCTGTGCTCATCATACCTTCCTCTTGGGGTTCCCCAATGAGCTCGATATATTTTGGGTCATCACGCCTACAACATGATGAAGCTCCCAGGACCAAGCAGCATCATCACCGTCCACGGTGACACCGACATGACCGTGTAGTGCGAAGACAAAGGCGTCGAGCTCACCAACACCGTCATCTCCGCGGAAACAAATCACGCGAACGAGCTTGCGAAGTACGCGAGCAACATTGACAAGGATGACTGATGACCCACAAGTATAGGGGATGTATCGCAGTATTTTCAATAAGTCAGATTGTCGAACCCAACGAGGAGCAGTAGGTGTTGACGAGTGGCTTGGAGTAGGAATTCTCTGTAAATACTTAGCAAACGGATTTTTAGGGGTTTTTGATAATGTAGATAAATAGAGTATGAGTACATAAAAGGCAATAATAATAAATGCAGCAAGTGTCCCAATCCTTTCTTTAGCAAAGGACAAGCCGGTTGTATTACTTAAGATGACCAAACGTTCTCGAGGACACCTGGGAATATCATCAAGTGCTTTCGCTTCATATAGTTGATTAATTTTCTTTAGTTGGATAAGTGTTGTGTGGGTGAACATGTGCTAATGTGCTGACCTTCCTAGGACTAATACATACTTGTGATTATACCCCTTGCAAGCATCCGCAACTACAAGAAAGTAATTAAGATTAAAACCTAACCACAGCCTTAAACTCTGAGATCCTACACTACCTTGTGCAAAGGTTTCCTAATGGGGGTTTAGGTTTGTGTCACTCCGACAACCCCTACGATTAGTAGCCAAATACACAATGCACTCCCCTAGGCCCATAAAGGTGAAGTATCATGTAGTCGACGTTCACATGACACCACTAGAAGAATAACACCACAACTTAATTATCAAACCATTGAATCTTTCTCAACACAATTCCACTACTAACAACATGACTTCTCCCATGTCCTCAAGAACTAAACGAACTACTCACAAGACATCATATGGATCAAGATCAGAGATGAAATAATGATATGTAACAATCTGAACATGAATGATAATTCAATGGTTCCACTCAATAGCATCAACTACAACAAGTAATCAACACCGGGAAAGTTTCCCCTAAGAACTATGCAAGATTCAACCCAATTGTTACAGCGGTATGGAGTGATGATGATGGTGCTGGTGGAGATGATGATGATGATGATCCCTATGAAGTCTAGCATGATGATGGTGTTGATGGCGATGATCTCCCCTATCCGGAAAGGAATTTCCCGGCAGATTTCTGCCTGCCGGAGAGCTCTTTCTCTCTCTGCAGTTTCCGCCCCGTAGAGGCAGTGGAACCTTTCTGTGGTCACTCCCCGAGTCTTATGGTTTCGGGAGGATTATACACGCTAAAGAGCAGAGCCAGAGGTGGGACAGGGTGGCCACACCACCTGGTGGTGCGGCCTAGGGTGGCCCGCGCCAGGGGGTGGTGTGGGCCCCTCTGGCCCATCTCCGCTCCCCCTTCTGGCTTTCTTCGTCTTCTGGAAAAATAGGATTTTCCGTATATTTTCTGCGATTTTTTGATCTTTGTGAATTTTGTCTCCAAACTGCGCCTTTTCCATCAGAATCCTGGATTCAGTGGTCCATCCTCCAAAAGTCATCAACCATGCAAAAATAGATGAAATAACATAAGTATCATCTCTTAATATGAAATATATCAATGAATAACAGTAAATTATGATATAGAATAGTGATGCCAAATGGACGTATCAACGACTCCACCATACTGAAGAAGCCAACCGCTGCAAGCTCGACCTTCGAAGCGACCATGCACACCGGCACCGTCGAGCTACTCCCGGGCGACCCTAGCTAGACGGTTACCATCGAGGCAAACATGAGTCCCGCATAGGAAAGCGTGCTCATCGAGTTCCTATGTGAGAATCGTGACATCTTTGCATGGAAGCCTTCCGACATGCCTGGTGTCCCGAGGGAACTTGCTGAGCAAAAACTTAATGCCGACCCCAAAATGCGACTAGTAAAGCAGTCGCTACAGCCCTTCAATGAAGAGTACCACCGAGCAATCACCGAAGAAGTGCAGCGCCTATTCGCCGCAGGCTTCATCCAGCCCATCAAGTACTCCAAGTGGCTGGAAAACCCAGTCCTTGTCCTCAAAAAGAACAATACCTAGCGAATGTGTATCGACTACACTAGCCTCAACAACACCTGCCCGAAGGAGGAGTTCGTCCTACCGTGCATCAATCAAATCATCGACTCGACTACGGGATCAGAGTCACTGTGCTTCCTCGACGCATACTCTGGTTATAACCAGATCAAAATGGCGGTCTAGGACGAAGAGAAGACAGCGTTCATCACGCCATTCGGCGCCTTGTGCTACACCGCAATGATGTTTGGTCTAAAGAACGCTGACACGACCTATCAGTGGTGCATGAAGGAGTGCCTTGTGAGCCAAATTGTCCGCAAAATCCATGTCTACATAGATGATGTGGTGGTAAAGTCCACCCTCCAGAGCGACCTGCTTGCTGACCTGGCTGAAACCTTCGCAAATCTGCAGAGGTAC
The DNA here is from genome assembly GCA_910589775.1 of Avena eriantha. Classification (NCBI taxonomy): domain Eukaryota; kingdom Viridiplantae; phylum Streptophyta; class Magnoliopsida; order Poales; family Poaceae; genus Avena; species Avena eriantha. The sequence continues at coordinate 310,873,696 of OU342742.1, forward strand.
AAGATCAAGCTCAACCCAGGGAAGTGCACCTTCGGCGTGCCATTGAGACGGCTCCTTGGGAATGTGGTCTCCAAACGAGGCATCGAAGCTAACCCCACTAATATCGACACCATCGCAAGACTTGGGCGGCACGAGTGCCTGCATGACCTCCAGAAGCTGGTCGGGCGAGTCACGACTCTTAGTCGCTTCATCCCTAGGTTCGGTGAGATGGCAATGCCTCTCTACCGCCTAATGCGCAAGAACCCAATGTTCCAATGGGACGAAGAAGCGGACTACGCGCTCAAAGCGCTCAAGGAAGTGCTACTGGTAGCACCATTACTTGGCGCCCGAACTGACAAAGAGTCGATGCTTGTCTACGTCGCGGCCTCCACTCTAGTCATCAGCGTCGTGATGGTCGTTGAGCAACCAGAAGAAGGCAAGGAGCGCCCCATACAACGCCCTGTCTACTACATTAGCGAGGTCCTGACAAACTCAAGACAACGCTACCCTAATGAACCAAAGACGTTCAACCATTTAATCTAAGAACAAAGAAACTAAACAAACATGACATAGATCATAAGATTATAACTTATAGCATCAAACACCATGTTTACATAGGACGATACAGATGTGTGTGGGAGGATGAACCACTTCATACTAGGAGGATTAGGTGATGGAGATGGCGGTGAATATGGTGAAGAGGGTGGTAGCGGCGACGGCGCGGGGGACTCCTTCCCCGCCGCTGGTATCATGGGGGAGCACCGCCCCTTAGCCCCCTTCCTTCATGGCTTATTGGGAGCCCTCCCCCATGGAGATGGGATCCATGGGGGAGGGGAAAACGTGGCTTTGATGGCTGCAAATTCGTGGGAGGAGATACCTTGGGTGAATTAGGTTTCCTCCCTTTATATAGCTTCTCGGATTCCCATCGCCCCATCTTGGGCTGCCGTAAATCGGGCCTAAAAGCCCGTACAGACTCGGAATCAGCTAACTTTTTTTCCAGAACGTTTGTTGCGAAATTTCCAACAATGTTGTAGTTGAAGAATTTTCCGTTTGACGCTGTCTTCGACCTGAAACGTGACGATGTTCAAAAAGTGTTCTAAGACAGATTTCTGGAAAAATCCCAATTTGAATCCAATAAGGTTTCCACTTGTACTTTTGGTGATTACTACACATCAAAGTGTAAAACAAGAACTAAGGTTAAAGTGACACAACTAAGAGGATATGCTTGACAAGTTATAAGCTGAAATCTCATGCCCCTTACTTACGAGTACCGAACCTCATGCTACTCAACTTTAGTCACAAGTAAGCTATTGTCATTGTAAGTACATATGTATCATAGAGAACCGCCAACAGGGTACCCCTTGCACATGATACATGAGCTATCCCATAATACAAATGACAATGCAAGCAGACAATGAGCATCTGAGTGATCTTATTATTTGCTATTTGCATAGGTTTTTATTAAGGATGCTTCATAGAGTGCTCATTATGGTTATGCTGCAACTTTCCACCATGATTAGGCATGGCTTAATCTAGCGGCGCAGATGTTTCTCTAACACACATACAAACTTCATGATCTAACAAGTTCCCCTTTTATTTCACACCGTCGGGATCAATAAGCAAAAGAATCATGATATCAACGGAATATAAGTGCAATGTTGAAAGTGTTCCCCATGATACATGGTTCTGCTAACTTCAACTTATAAAGCGCAAGCATATACGCAACAAAGATGGACACAATGGTTCAAGTTTATTAAGTGCAAGAAAATAAAGTGTGCCATCAAGTTCGTGAGAGCTTTAATCACTAATTTTCACATAATAAGTTTAATTCAGAAGGTAGATAAAAGTATGAATATACTTGGAATAGAAAATGCTAATAGGTAGGTATGGTGGACGATTTGGAATAACTTGATTTTATTTGGAGTTGGATGCACGAGTGGAACTCATACTTGGTTATGGAGGTTAGCAAAAGACTAGGACCGACCAACTAAAAGAGCAATAATGGCCATAACAGTACTAGCAAAATGGCTATAGGTAATCCACACATCCGTGGCGCACGTGCTAGTGGTGCCCCACGGGTAAAATAGGCATGGCGCACTGTCCACAGGTTCCCTACGGCTAATTGCCGTAAGCGTGACGCACATTGAGGTGGTGCGTCACGGCTACTTGTGGGCCAGGGCACAGGTGGCCGCAGACAACCTAGCCGTAGCGCACCTGTGCGTGGTGCGCTACGGGTGTGAAACTTAGTCATAGCGCACTCTGACATAGTACGCTATGGGTATGTGGGTTGCGGCCTGCCGTGCAGCTGGGCGAACTTACCCGCAGGGCACCCTAGCCTAGTGCGCCATAGGTAAGTTTCCTGCACCAACCCCCCCCCCCCCCCCCCCCCCCCCCCCGTGGATCGCCTTTTTAGCTTTGCAAAAAAAGATCATGCCACGGTAAAATAGCCGTAACTTTTGCATATGAATTCGAAAAAAAACAGTTTAATATACCAAAATGACGAGAACAAGATTTCGCATCCGCTCGCAATGACCTTGGATCGTTAAGAGATTTTTTAGACTTTCAAAGATCATTTTTTCCTGCAGAAAAAAATGGAGGCCACTTACTTGTAGTGCACCACCCCTAGTGCGCCACGAGTAAGCTGGACAGGATTCGAAATCCGAATCACCACCCGACCACCTAACCCTCCATATATATCTTCCCCACCCACCCCTTATCTCCTCCAGTTCCACTTCTCCTTCTCTACTTCTCCTCCCTTCCCCACCTTCTCCGTCTCCTCCACCTCTCCTACATTCTTCTTCTCCTCACTTATCCTTCTTCTCTCTTCGGCTGCACCCACCTTCGACGGCTCCCTCCTCTGACAACCTATGGCTGCACCCTCCGACCATCCTCCAACAGCGCCCTCCTCCGACCACCTCCGGCTACACCCTCCCCGACCATCCTCCGACGGCGCCCTGCCCCGTTCACCTCCGGACGCAACCTCCTCCACCATACTCCGACCGTGCCCTCCTCCGACTGCACCCTCCTCCACCAGCCTCTGACCACACCCTCCTCTGACCACCTCTAGCAGCGACCTCCTTCGACGACGCTACAACACCGAAAACGACGGCGGCCGGCGGCTCGATCTAGATCTAGATCTAGGTAAAATCCTGCTTTTTTTTGAAATTTGAAATCGTACCCATCCCGCACAACACCTAGTGAGCCACGACTAACTTTTCATACGCATGGCGCACATCACCTAGTGCGCCACGGCTAACTTTTACCCGTAGCGCGCGCCTCGTGGCGCACCCCTAGTGCGCCAAAGATGATCAAAACAGGTGCGCCACAGATTAGCTGTTTTCTAGTAGTGTAATCACGCACAGCGACAAAACATCATTAATTAAAGCATAAAGTGATATTACAAGTCGAAAACTAAAGGATCATAAAGGCTATGGTGACTTGGGATAGTCATAACATGGTGTGAGCATGCGCCAAGTCAACCCAAATAAAGCATCAAAGGAGAATACCACAATACTATACTTTAATATGCTAAAACAACGCATGATTATTGTAAGTCACATTAAGCAATCTCAATTGTTTATAACATGTCATGCTACAGCAAAAATCACTAAGCCTAAAGCTAAAACAATATCAAGCATGACATGACAAAGCATAGGCCACCGTAAAAAACGAGCTCCTTTTACCACATAAGCATGAACTTTTCCTACTCTTTTCCAATCCAAACCACACTTATTTGAAAACTAATGTATGAAAGAGGGGGTCCAACCAATTTATTCAAGCAAACTAAGAAAACCAAGAAAACGAAAACAAAGACGCTCCAAGAACAACACAATTGTGCATGAAACAATAAAAATGAAGTGTTTGGAAGAAACCTGAGATTTTTATGCCTGGGCATCCCCAAGCTATGACGCTTGTACTTCCTGGATATTTCTTGGGGTGACACACATTGCATCCCCAATGTTGAGCTTTAGTCCATTCTTCATCTAATTACATCACTTTTTCCATACACCTGAAATTTTTTCCTTCATACAAAACTTCGCGCAATCTTTATTAGCAATATTAGTGCACTCAAGATAATAAATCTTTGGGTTCAGTTCCAATACCAATAAAACTTCCATTAAAACACAAGATACTGTAGCACTTCCCTCAGAAAGCTCATTCCCCAAACATAACCCAAAAAGGAATCAACAAGAAGCAAATGCAAATAATTGCAGAAATCTATCAAAACAGACCAGCAGGTAAAGACCAATTTTTTCGAAGATCTTCTGTTGTTCAAATCGAAAAGTGTTGAACTAACGAAAGTTAGATAACAACATGGGGCAGAAGCTCAAAAATTCACAGATCAAACCGACGTACAGAGATTTTACACAAAGTTTTATAGCGAAGCACAAAAATCTGTTTCGGGCCAGCAACTTTCCCAAGCATTACTGCTCTCTCATTAAAGGTTACTCTTGGCACAAAAAGCAAATAAAAAGGATAAGGAGCGGTAATAACCTCCAAGACTCCTCTAAATCTTTTGGGTTATCTCCCAATAAGTAATTTTATTTAACGCCTTTAAGTTAGGCATAGGAGCAAGATTCAAGTATTTTCGAATGAACAAGCATTAAGATCAATACCAGAAATATCTTTCTTTTTCAAGGATTCATGCATTCCTACAAGTTTTTAACTGAAAAGCTTTCATGGAAAGATTTTTTTTGGTTTCATAGGAATGAACACAAGTGTTCAAGGTCGACCCCCACTTAACCATTACTCATCTTTCCAATCACTTTCCATTTTGAAAACGTTTTTAGGTAACAAGTACAACTTTTTTTTGTAATTCGCATTCCCTATCCATACTAAGATAGAGAACAACTTAAAACTTAAAGTAAAACCGACTTATAGATAAAGCAAACAAGTGTTCACAAGAATATTCACCCACATACTATCGCTCCCCGGCAACGGCGCCAGAAAAGGTCTTGATAACCCACAAGTATAGGGGATCGTATGTAGCATTTTGGATAAGTAAGAGTGTCGAACCCAACGAGGAGCTAAAGGTAGGATAAATATTCTCTCAAGTTCTATCAATCACTGATACAACTCTACGCACACTATTATTTCTTTCTACGCTGTCCTTAGTAGCGGGTTGGTTACATCTACAACCCAAATGGACGAAAAAAGAGAAAGAGCTTACAAACTTCTCTGAACCCGGTAGCCAGACACTTCCAATAAGCAAATTAATGTGACTTGTGAGGTACAACAATTATTAGGAAATAATTGAGACGTTAAGACCCCGTGCACCTTGACTATAGCTTCGACGTTTGCATTATCTAGGAAATAAAACTAGAGCAACAATACGAGTAATAGAGATAGCTTTGCATGATAATAAATAACAAGAAAGAAAAGCTAGTTGTTGCAGCAATAAAATACACTAAACTAGTAGAACCATGAGTGTGGAATAATGGTGGTAATTGTGGTGGCTTTGTGCAAGTTTAAATAGCGAATAGATCAGGTTCATTGTCTTTGATGCAGTTTTCTATGTGGGAGAGGCTAAATATACATGCGCATCACTACTTGGAATTACATGTACTATATGATTGGATTGTTAGCAAACATTCGTAAGTACTAATCAATGCATTAAGGATTCCCCAACCATAGCCTTAAGTTTAATTGTCCTCTTACTCCCATACGTGTAACGTTTCGGTTCGTGTCCTCAGGTTTCTGTCACTCCGGCAGAACTCCCCCTTCCTCTTACACATACAACAAACACTATGATGTTTAATCCATGCGCGTGCAAGTATAATGGACACCAAATGACTTTACCATATCAACATACAACACTAACGAACCAAAGACGTTCAACCATTCTATCTAAAAACAAAGAAACTATGCAAACATGACATAGATCATAGGATTATAACCTATAGCATCAAACACCATGTTTACATAGGACGGTACAAAGGTATGTGGGAGGATGAACCACTTCATACTAGGAGGATTAGGTGATGGAGATGCCCGTGAAGATGCTGAAGAGGGCGGCGGCGGCGCCGGCGGTGGCGCGGGGGACTCCTCCCCCACCGCCGGTATCATGGGGGGAGCACCGGCCCTTAGCCCCTTCCTTCACGGCTTCTTGGGAGCCCTCCCCTATGGAGATGGGATCCATGGGGGAGGCAAAAACGTGGCTTTTGTGGCTGGATATTCGTGGGTGGAGATGCCCTAGGCGAATTAGGTTTCCTCCCTTTATATAGTTTCTCGGATTCACGTCACCCCATCTTGGGCTCCAGTAAATTGGGCCTAGAAGGCTCGCCCGGACTCGAAATCAGCTAAATTTTATGTCAAGAACATTTGTCGCGAAATTTCCAACAACTTTGGAGTTTAAGAGTTTTCCGTTTGACGCCGTCCTTGACCCGAAATGTGACCATCTTCAAAACGAGTTCTGAGAGAGATTTCTAGAAAAATCCCAATTTGACTCCAACAAGGTTTCCACTTGTATTTTTGGTGATTCCTACACATCAAAGTGTAAACAAGAACATTGTGAACTTTTGCAACTATTAGTAGGTTAGTCCAAATAAATCATAAACTTTATAGAAAAGGAGTGTCAAAAGCATATTATTAGCATGAAACCATCAAAAATTATAGATACGTTATGGACGTATCAACATCTCCAAGCTTAGTTCCCGCTCGTCCTCGAGTAGTTGAACGATCAGAACTATATAATTTTTGAGGTGACATGTAGACAACACAATCTTGATCATCATTATTGGAAAAGCATTGATAGCTGGGATTAAGGTACTCTAAACATGAATCATGAAAGATAGAGTTCTAACAATAAGACATAGCAACTATGTTGTAACATGAAAAGGCACAAACAAAAGATTCATGTGTAACAATGCTCTACAAGACGTTTGTTTGTTTCACATAAAGAAAGCATAATGAGAATGGTATTTAGCTTGTCCCTGATAAAGTAGAAAAACATAAATGCATAGGAAACCTTCAAAGTTCATTAGGGTGACTAGGTACAAATAGTTTAAGAACAAGCAATATCAAAGTTATGCATCGATCAACATGTAACATCCCAATTTCAGCAACCCTAATTTTTTTTCCAGAATGCAAAAATCAGGGGGAACAAAAAAAAATTTCTTGTTCTTTGGTGCAGTGTTGGCTTGTTGTTTGTTTGTGCTTGTGCATGTGGGTGTATACCGTATGATACTCCTTACCCCACCATTAGTTGACAAAAGCTATTTAACAAAACTATCCTGGCTCATACTACATATTCTCAAATGTTCTGGCATTTCAAAACATGAGCCAAGATGCTTATGTAACTAAAACTATTTTAGTAGCTTCTATTGAAAAAACTATGGAGAGTTATATAATATAACCTCCTTATGAATACCACTATCAAGCATGGATCCCTTCTACTCAATCTACACTTCAATATCATCCACTTGATGATGCTTTGGTACCTTGAAACCTCTCGAAAACATCCCCTCTCCTAATCTAGTCAAAAAAACCCAAAATCTACCAAATTTGGCTAAGTCCGGAAAACTGTTCCAACATCACCTTTTTTAATGCCTCCCTCTCTCAACCCTTGTGAATTTTTGGAAATGCACCTGAACCATCTTGTTAACCACACTAAGGACTACCAATTCCCACTATGGACCTTGGTTAGATAATCCTCCAACCCACTTGTTCTTGATGGTTTTCAGGCAAAAAAATAACTTTTCCTGCAAATCTAGTCATCATGCCTACTTTGATAGAAGCTCACACCACCATCCAACCTTCTATGGACCAAATCTTTGCATGGTTGTGATCTAATCATATAGATCTATCAACATATGTTTCACTTGCTACAAGTGGATCCTTATGCTCCTTAAACCCACTTGGTTTATAAGGCATCATGACTCATTTAGTATGGCAGCCTCAATTTCAACAAAGTTTGCCATCCTTTCCAGACCACCTCAAATGTAACCAGTCCAAACCCCTTCCGCCATGATCATATATATGACTTGGTCTACCTATCCAAGATCCAACAAGGTTTTGGTAGTATAAAAATAATATCTCCCTAGATCAACAACTCCTTGTATTCCATCTTATTCAAGTTGGATTTCCATTTCCCAAGGTTGAAAATGCTTTCTATACCTTGTCTACATCATCTAACTTGATCATCAAGATTTATCAAATATTACCCATAATTATTATGGTTCCAAATATATTTAATTCCTTTAATAGACAAAATCTCAAAACCCCTTTCCTAATGGAAAGTTTGGTTTTTGTCAAAACACTACCGCAACTTTTGGCTCATGTGAATTCCATATATCATACCCTATCTTCAAATCACAAAAATAAATATTTTTGAAGATCTTTATTATTTCTTTTTGCCCATTTTCTTAAATGGCTGAATTGGAATAATAATTGTTCTAAATACTTTTAAGCCACAATAAATCTTGGGAAAATTCCCCTAAGTGTGCATCCACATTTGGGACCCTGTCACACCAAAAACCAACCTTATCCAAGGTAAATATATCAAATGATCTTCTAGAAACTACTTCTGCCCCTTTTGAATAAATAGTGTTAAGTGGACTAAAAATCCTTTGAAAAATCCCAAATAATTGCTGGAGAGGTCTTTTAACCTCATCTATCGACCAATACGATCTTCCCCATCCTTTCAAATGCAAATCTCTGAACTCCTTCACAAGATCTCTTGTGATCAAAATCTTGCAAAACATTTAAACTTGAACAAAACTAGGACCAAACCACCAACAAAGCTTGTCAAGCACTCCTCCATAGCACCCAACACTCCACTGGTCGTGAGCACTGTAGCTCCACCCCAGCATTGCCCCTTTTACCCTTGGACTAGTAGAGAGAGAGAGATGCAACCAAATCTTACAAGGATTTGCCCCATTTAATTACCACAGCAGACATACCCCTCTCTTCCCGACCAAATCCCCCTCTTGCCCCGTCCCACCTTCCTCTCGGCCAATCCCTGGCCAGATCTATCCCTCCCCCATGTCCAAAGAGGACATTTACACCATAGATCCCTCCCTCTCGGTATAAAGGCCAGAGGCCACCCCAGCACGCCCGCTGCCCCTCATTTGCCCTCTCTCCTCCTCACTTACCTCCCCCGAGCACCACTCCCTCTCCCCTGCTCTGTGATGCCCGTAAGAAGAAGAAAGAGGAGCTCTCGGCCTCCCCCAAAAATCGAGAAAGACTTCCTCCTCTCAGCTCCTCTCCCTCTGCATGTCACACTACAGAGGTCCCCTCTCCTCTATCTAACCGTGGTCCTTTTCTTGCCCAGGACCGTCTCCTCCATCGTCGTCGTTGAGCTTCGACGAGATATCCTCGGTCATCGACGTGCGAGCCAGATCCCGGCGAGGAACTCCCTCCTTCCGCCCATCCCCGGAGTCGCCGTCGACCACCGCGTCCTCCTGCACCCTCCCCAGCACCTCCCGACCCATCTGGTAAGCTTCCACGCCGCCACCCGTGCCAGCTAGGGTTCTAGCTTGCCGGCGCCGTCGTGAGGTCGACGACGGACGCAGGCCATCCATCGCGACTTGATCCAACGGCCTACAGCCACCGATACCCCTTCACCGCCCGCTGTCACTGACCATCGGGCCCCGCTTGCCAGGTTCAAGCGCGTCCTCTCGCGCGTCGCCTCTCTGGATGGGCTGGCCCAGCCCCTCCGGCATGCCTCTGTACGTACCAGCACCCCTAGAACCAGCCTAGTTCCCTATTGCCCCTTTTCTTTTTCATTAAAATTATAGATCCAAGAATGTACCGGTTAATTTAAATCCATTTGAAAATGTAAACAAGATCCAAATGCCAGGATCTAAAATTCTGGGAGTCCTCTGATGTTTTTTGAACCATACGGAACTGGTCCCTTGCCAAAAATAGTTTTTATTATTCATGGGCAATTAATCCACTAAAGATTGTCCTTTGCAGTAGATAAATTCCTTAGGGAGTTTTACATCTCCAATTCGGGGGAACCAAAGCTCTACTGGAAGGTATTTGATATACCTGCCATCTAGTACAGGTCCTATGCCAAGGTGAGTAGTAGTGTGCCATTAGCAAAAATGACAAAAACAACATTATCTGACTTAGTTAAATTCTCTAAGTCAAGACAAATATGGTTTTGACCTTATTCCAACTCCTAGAGAAGTGGCACACAATTGACTATCTAAAACCAGGATATAAGGATTTATTGACCCTCTGTTGGATTTTAGTGATTTAAATACTTCTGTAAGTAGTATTATCACTAAATAAATCACTCTAGGAGTTTGACAACTCCAAAATGAGTAAATCCAATTCCTATAGAAATTTATTTTAGATTCCTACCACGTGCCCTTAGAATCAACTCAAGAGCTTCTGTATAATTAATCTGGTGAAAAAGAGAAAAACCATACAAAACTGCCTTTGATGATTTATTAAGGGAATTATTGTAATTATTTTGACATGATTCCAACTCTATGTGGTCCAGTACATCAAACTCTACCTAATCACCCAAGGGAATATTTTTGGGCCTCCAGATAAATTATGGTGAATTATTTCCTCAAACTAGAGTTTATTCCACTATAAAAAGCATAACTAAATCTAGGAAATTGATAATCTAGTGAAACCACTTGTGTCGGTCTTGTTTTGTCACGACCTATATGAGGATATCATTGATGCACATTGACATCCTCCAGACGTCAAGTCTCCACCACAAGACCTTGGTTTATATCCTAGACATCTATCTTCAAAGGGAAAAACACCTCAATGGCAATCTAGTAATTCCACTACTAGAACCCAACTTCTCCAAAACCTCCTAAGTTAAGTAGTATTCCTTATGTTTGTTTGCTGTATGGTTATATGCATGTATGCCTTGTATTGATTGTGGTATTGTCTGCTTGCATGTATACTCAATGACGGCGATAGTGTGAGTATTTGATGGCAAGAAGGAAAGGACTTCTTATTATTATTTATTGGGCATTCTTGGTTATCTAAGGAAGTCCAGGGACTTTTTGCTGATCACAGGAAACCCACCATTCCCGAATTCCGATAATTCTCCTATTCTGTTTTATTACCTATTTTGTATCTCCTTGATAAATTGCATTATTTATCTGCATCTCTTGTTTTAAAATACTGCGCTAATAACTTGGCTCCTCCAAGTTATGACCTTGTTCCCCTGGTGGCACCACCCTGTCGTACCTACCATGTTACCCCTTTAGACTGAGAGTATGATGGATAGCATCCTACCTCGTTCGAAATCCGACTTTGAGAAAATGAACTGTTTTGGGTTTTACCCTACTACAAATATTTAAAAACTGCGTTGTAAAAACCCTTGGGAACATGCATTGTTCCAAGCGGATGATTTAACTACAGAAATGGTGCTGATGAGAAATGAGAAAGTGAAGGGATGTTCTACGCCTTTACTGGAACATTTTTTATCAGTGCAACTACATTACCCCAGGTTCTGGGGCTTAGCTCGTAGTTTGTCTTCATTAGCCGGGGCAGCTTGGACCATGGTTATAGGGAGAGATCCCTTGAATTCCGGGCAGGCGCTAACAGATCTCGGATCTGGAGCCTGTAGCTTGCTTCGGCAAGAGTGAGCATGTTTTGGCAGGAGTGGCGGTGGAACAATTGGGTCTCCTGCAAACGGTATGACTTAGGCGGTACAGAAGGAAGTGGAGTCACCAAGTTAAGGTATACGCCAAGTTGCGGCTTGGGTATGCGCATGTACGGAAGGCAAGACTATGGCTGGGAGCCACATACTCGTTGCCGGGGAGAACAAACCTAAAAGGAAAAGCAACCTTTGCTAGGGTCGACAAGTGAAAGGTTAGGTTTGATTATCCGGACCCCCATCTACAGTGTGTAGTGGGCTGTGGTTGTATCCCGACAGATGTATTGATTCTTGTGGGGAAAGTGTGCAAACTCTGCATAGTATAACCTATTTGAATAGCCGTGTCCACGGTCAAGGATAGTTGTAAAGGTGTTGGCTAGGAGTACCAAAACGGTGTTTGTTTGGAAAGAATGGATGAAAGTATGGAGGTTCCGGGGGAACCTGAGTTCGAAGGTGTTGTTTTGACCCGAGGTGGTCAAGGAGGTTTAAAAAGGGTTTATACTCCAAAACTATTTTCAAATCTCTTTTTCAACAAAGATATGGGGATGTCTTGATTTATTAAACATGGGCATGTTTCAAAACTCTTTCTCAACAAAGATATGGAGATGCCATAACTACAAAAGATAGTCTAGGCTTTTCACAAATAATCCTAGATAGAGCTATCTCACCATAGCCATAATTGCATTTCCTTATTCCTTATCTTGGTGGTTTGCGAGTACATTCAAAAGTACTCATGGCTTTGTCCCTAGCTATTTACTTGGCCAGGCTTTCAGAGGTTCGACATCAGAAGATTAAGGTGACGTCCAACGAGCTAGGCCGTCTTCCCAGTAAGTCGCCTGTAGGTTGAGGCACGATTGGGCTCTGCGCGTGATGTTGTTCCGCTGCTAAAGATGGTGTAGCCTTAATGGCATTTATGTAAGTCTTGTAAATTCGTTATGTTTCGAATGTTGTAATGATACTTGTCGGTTATGTTCCACGGCTCACTGATCATGGGAACGTGGATATATACATAACAGGGATTTCTCGGATGGTTAATCCGGGGAGCCCACAGACTTGGTATCAGAGCCATCCTGACTATAGGAGACCTTAGTTAGCATGGACGTTAGACAGGAAACGACAAACCTATTTTCCAAAAGACAAAGGAGAAGAAATGACTATTTGCAAAAGTGCTTATGTCCTTTTTCCCTCTATCTTAAAAACTACTTGAATTAATGTGCTTTTCTAATCTTAAAATCTTGCACACTTGGCACTAACCCAACTTGGCCCTAAACACTTTTGTAGATGGAACCTATTGATGAAGAGTGGATGAAGATTGGATTTCCTCGACTCCTCTGGGACTCTTTGCAACTTTGCGGTTACCAGCAAAAACCTATCTACACCCTCCACAAGGGACTGGAATCAGGAGATTATGTGGGACAGATTGTCATACTAGCCAAGCCAGGAACCAATGGAAGCCCTATCTATTCCACAGGACCTCGGATGCCCAATCTTGTACTTGCTGTTGATTTGGTAGCCAGAGAAGCTTTGATGCACATCCGTAGTTCCCTCCCAGAGATGAGACAGCCCGCAACCTTTTACCTCCCCATGAAGGGAAATGTCGACTGCACCGGAGGATCTCAAGACCCCAGCCTGGCATACCCTGCCCTCTCTTTTCAGACCAGCTTCAGCTACTTTAGCAATGAGGTGTTAACAGCAGTCGTTGACGAATACCGCCACTCCTAGATGGAGCTCTGTCGCCTGCAAGCCATTCTCACCTGTAAGGAAGCTCTAGAAACCCTACAAAGGAATCAAGCACGAACCACCGCCACTCAAGGAACATCTAGGGAAGCCACCCCCAAGAGAAGCAGGAAGTGCACCACCGCAAGTCAGTATCTCCGTAGGTTAAAGCCTATCAAGGAGGTGCAGGAAACCTCCACTGCTCCGCCAGAAGCCAGCCACGACACCACAGATGCACCCTACGAGTAATCACCCGCGTTGCGGTACTCGCCCATCTAGCAATAGGGTAGAGTCATGTATCGTCCCTGAATGCGTTTTGTAATGCTTTAGTACTATTAGCACCCTCGGGTGCAGACTGGTTGGTTGTGTGATAACATCCTTGGATTGCTATGCTTGCTTGATGTTTTCCTTCTTGCGTGTTTTACCTAAGACGTTGCATCAGACCCAACCTAGAGCGTTACTCTCCCGATGGCCAGAATACTACAGTTCCTCGAAGACGAGGATGCATGAAGACCACGAATCTACTCCGCCCTCAAGCAGAAGCAATGCAAGAGATTCAAGTGAGGACCCCTTCACCGACGCTGGATGCATCAACCCTAACTAAACAATAGCCAGGAGAGTCATAAACCGCTAACTTGTCCTGAGCTCACTCCATAAGGCTTCGTTAGGAAACCACCCCCTCCAAGGTGTATAGAATAGGGCATCACTTGATGACCTTAGCTCAAGACTCCAGGAAGATGCAGCTTTCCGCTAACCTCAGGTCAACAATCCTAGCCAGAAGATCCGCACCACTCCTAAGGAGCCTTAATGAAGCTCTAAGGTGGAAAGACTGTGTCTCTCCACTCAATCCACAAATGACTGGCGACCATAGAATACGTCGGAAGACCTCCAGTTTGAGACGCCTTCTAACGATCTCGACTTCTGGAGAATCATGGAAGTCAGCCATCAAAACATCCATCTGTGACTCCAAGAAGGAAGGACAACGTGAACTCTCCGATCTACCCAAGTCTAATCCTAAGGGGGAAAGACTGCATCTTTCCCGCAAAATAGAATAACCCTCTGCCAGAAGCAATCCAACAGTTGGACCCAAGGATGTATACTAGAATTAAATAATCCCTTAGGAGAGACGCCGTAAACCCTTACTGCAGGAAGATCACTACTTGCAACCCAGGTTGAAGCCTGCTCCGCACTCGTGTTTCAAGACAATTGAAGTTCAACCTCACTGTCGCAGTGACCTTGTGCAACGACAAAGCCAACATGTTAGTACGCGAGAAGCACATAGCACTAACTCCAACACAAATCCCCTCACCGTACTCTCCCGAATCTCGGGACGAGATTCTTTTAAAGGGGAAAGGTATGTAACATCCCAATTTCAGCAACCCTAATTTGTTGTCCAGAATGCAAAAATAAGGGGGAACAAAAACTATTTTTTCTTGTTCTTTGGTCCAGTGTTGGCTTGTTGTTTCTTTGTGGTTGTGCATGTGGGTGTATACCATATGATACTCCTTACCCCACCATCAGTTGACAAAATCTATTTAACAAAACTATCCTGGCTCATGCTACATATTCTAAAATGTTTTGGCATTTCAAAACATGAGCCAAGATGCTTATGTAACTAAAACTATTTTAGTAGCTTATATTGACAAAACTATGGAGAGTTATATAATATAACCTCCTTATGTTTTCAAGACAGAACCCTCAACTAATCTTATCTTTAGTTTTCCCAAAATCTCTTCTCAAAGCATTTGAATTATGCTCTTGGTAAAAGTACCAAGGAATCTCATCTTTTTCAAACCCCAACCTCTTCAAAATACCCCATCCTTACCTCAGGCTAGGCTTGATGGTAACCCCAGTAGTGGAGTTGCTTAGTTTATAAGATGAGTTGCCTTGATCTGATGTCTCATGAGTTGTCTTGATCTACTGTTTGACTTGTTTGCTTAGGAAGTAGTATGAGCCACTCTAGGAGCTCATCACTAGGCTCAAGATGTGTCCAAATCATCAACCCCTAAGAAAGAATACAAATCTGCATATGATCCCTAGCTACTAGGTGACTATCTAAAACCCTTAACCAGATCCATTCTGAAGTTTTCCATTCTAGAAGCTTCCAAGTCCATGAATACCACTATCAAGCATCGATATATTGTACTCAATCTACACTTAAATATCATCCACTTGATGATGCTTTGGTACCTTGCAACCTCTCAAAAACATCCCCTCTCCTAATCTAGTAAAAAAACGAAAACCTTCCAAATTTGGCAAAGTCTGGAAAACTGTTAGAACATGACCTTTTTGAATGCCTCCCTCTATCAACCCTTTTTCATTTTTGGAAATGAAACTGAACCATCTTGATAACCACCCTAAGGACTACCAAGTCCCACACTTGACCTTGGTTAGATGATCCTCCAAACCACTTATTCTTGATGGTTTTGCAGGCAAAAAATTTAACTTTTCCTGCAAATCTAGTCATCATGCCTACTTTGATAGAAGCTCACACCACCATCCAACCTTCTACGGACCAAATCTTTGCATGGTTGTGATCTAATCATATAGGTCTATCAACATCTATTTCACTTGATCCAAGTTGATCCTTATGCTCCTTAAACCCACTTGGTTTATAAGGCATCATGACTCATTTGGTATGGCAGCCTTAATTTCAACAAAGTTTGCCATCCTTTCGAGACCACCTGAAATGTAACCAGTCCAAACACCTTCTGCCATGATCATATATATGACTTGGTCTACCTATCCATCTATCCCTTGCATCAAGGTGAGCTCTGAGCTCCAAGATCCAACAAGGTTTTGGTAGTATAAAAATAGCATCTCCCTAGATCAACAACTCCTTGTCTTCCATCTTATTTAGTTGGATTTCCATTTCCCAAGGTTTCAAATGCTTGCTATACCTTGTCTACATTATATACCTTGATCATCAAGATTTATCAAATATTACCCATAATTATTATGGTTCCAAATATATTCAATTCCTTTAATAGACAAAATCTCAAAACTCCTTTCCCAATGGAAAGATTGGTTTTTATCAAAACACTTCCCCAACTTTTGGCTCATGTGAATTCCATATATCATACCCTATCTTCACATCTCAAAAATAAATATTTTTGAAGAGCTCTATAACTTCTTTTTGCCCATTTTCTTAAATGGCTGAATTGGAATAATAATTGTTATAAATACTTTTAAGCCATAGTAAATCTTGGGAAAATTCCCCTAAGTGTGCATCCACATTTGGGACCCTCTCACACCAAAAACCAACATTATCCAAGGTAAATATATCAAATGATCTTCTAGAAACTACTTCTGCCCTTTTTGAATAAATAGTGTTAAGTGGACTAAAACTCCTTTGAAAAATCCCAAATAATTCCTGGAGAGGTCTTTTAACCTCATCTATCCACCAGTACCATATTCCCCATCCTTTCCAATGCAAATCTCTGAACTCCTTCGCAAGCTATCTTGTGATCAAAATCTTGCAAAACATTTAAACTTGAACAAAACTAGGACCAAACAACCACCAAACCTTGTCAAGCACTCCTCCACAGCACCCAACACTCCACTGGTCGTGAGCACTGTAGCTCCACCCCAGCATTGCCCTTTTTACCCTTGGACTAGTAGTGAGAGAGAGGTAACCAAATCTTATAAGGATTTTACCCATTTAATTACCACGGCATCCCTACCCCTCTCTGCCCGACCAAATCCCCCTCTTGCCCCTTCCCACCATCGATACTCTCAGCCAATCCCTGGCCATCTCTATCCTCCCCCATGTCCAAAGAGGACATTTACACCATAGATCCCTCCCTCTTGGTATAAAGGCCAGAGGCCACCCCAGCATACCCCTGCCCCTCATTTGCCCTCTCTCCTCCTCACTTACCTCCCCTGAGCACCACTCCCTCTCCCTTGCTCTGTGCTACCCGAAAGAAGAAGAAAGAGGAGCTCTCGGCCTCCCCCAAAAATCGAGCAAGACATCCTCCTCTCAGCTCCTCTCCCTCTACATGTCACACTACGGAGGTCCCCTCTTCCTCCTCTATCTAACCATGGTCCTTTCCTTGGCCGGGACCGTCTCCTCCGTCATCGTCGTTGAGCTCCGATGAGCTCTCCTCGGTCATCGACGCGCGAGCCAGATCCCGGCGACGAACTCCCTCCTTCCGCCCATCCCCAGAGTCACCATCGACCACCGCGTCCTCCTACACCCTCCCCAGCACCTCCCGACCCCTCTAGTAAGCTTCCCCACCGCCACCCGCGCCAGCTAGGGTTCCAGCTCGCTGGCACCGTCGTGAGGTCGACGACGGACGCAGGTCGTCCATCGCGACTTGATCCAATGGCCTACCGACATCGATACCCCTTCGCCGCCCACTGTCACTGACCGTCGGGCCCCGCTTGCCAGGTTCAAGCGCGGCCTCCCGCGCGTCGCCTCCATGGATGGGACGGCCCAGCCCCTCCGGCATGCCTCTGCACGGCCCAGCACCCCCAGATCCAGCCCAGTTCCCTATTGCCCCTTTTCTTTTTCTTTTAAAATTACAGATCCAGGAATGTACCAGTTAATTTAAATCCGTTTGAAAATGTAAACGAGATCCAAATGCTAGGATCTAAAATGCTAGGGTCCTCTGATGTTCTCTTAAGCATGCAGAACTAGTCCCTTGGCAAAACTAGTTTTTATTATTCTAGGGCAATTAATCCACTAAAGATTGTCCTATGCACTAAATAAATTCCTTAGGGAGTTTTACATCTCCAATTTTATATACCTACCATCTAGCAGAAGTCCTATGCCAAGGTGAGCAGTAGTGTGCCCTTAGCAAAAATAACAAAAACAACGATTATCTTCCTTGGTTAAATTCTCTATGTCAAGCCAAATGTGGTTTTGACCTGATTCCAACTCCTAGAGAAGTGGCATACCATTACCTATCTAAAACCAGGAGATAGGGATTTATTGACCCTCTGTTGGATTTTAGTGATTTAAATACTTATGTAATTAGTATTATCACTAAATAAATCACTCCTGGAGTTTGACAACCCCAAAATGATTAAATCCAATTCCTACAGAAATTTATTCTAGATTCCTACCACTTGGCCTTGGAATCGACTCAAGCGCTTCTGTAGAATTAATCTGGTGAAAAAGAGAAAAATCATATAGAAGTACCTTTGATAATTTATTGAGGGCATTCTAGTAATTATTTTGACATGATTCCAACTCTATGTGGTCCAGTACATCAAACTCTACCTAACCACCAAAGGAAATAACTTTTGGGCTCCAGATAAATTCTAGTGAATTATTTCCTCAATCTAGAGTTTATTCCGCTATAAAAAGCATAACTACATCTAGGAAATTGATAATCTAGTGAAACCACTTGTGTTGGTCTTGTTTTGTCAAGAACTATCTGAGGATATCATTGATGCACATTGACATCCTCCATACCTCAAGTCTCCACCACAAGACCTTGGTTTATATCCTAGACATCTATCTTCAAAGGGAAAAACACCTCAATGGCAATCTAGTAATTCCACTACTAGAACCCAACTTCTCCAAAACCTACTAAGTTAAGTAGTATTCCTTATGTTTGTTTGCTGTATGGTCTGATGCATGTATGCCTTGTATTGATTGTGGTATTGTCTACTTGCATGTATACTCAATGACGGCGATAGTGTGAGTATTTGACGGCAAGAAGGAAAGGACTTCTTATTATTATTTATTGGGCATTCTTGGTTATCTAATGAAGTCCAGGGACTTTTTGTTGATCACATGAAAGCCACCATTCCCGAATTCCGATACTTGTCCTATTCTGTTTTATTACCTGTTTTGTATCTCCTTTATAAATTGCATTATTTATCTACATGTCTTGTTTTATAAATATTGCGCTAATAACTTGGCTCCTCCAAGTTATGACCTTGTGCCCCTCGTGGAACCACCCTGTCGTACCTACCATCTTACCCCTTTAGACCGAGAGTATGATGGTTAGCATCCAACCTCGTTGGAAACCCGACTTTGAGAAAATGATTTGTTTTGGGTTTTACCCTACTACAAATGTTTAAAAACTGCTTTGTAAAAACCCTTGGGAACAGGCATCGTTCCAAGCAGATGATTTAACTACAGAAATGGTGCTGATGAGAAATGAGAAAGTGAAGGGATGTTCTACTCCTTTACCGGAACAATTTTTATCCGTGCAACCACATTACCCTAGGTGCTGGGGCTTAGCTTGTAGTTTGTCTTCATTAGCCGGGGCAGCTTGTACCATGCTTATAGGGAGGGATCCCTTGAATTCCGGGAAGGCGCTAACATATCTCGGATCTAGAGCCTGTAGCTTGCTTCGGCAAGAGTGATCCTGTCTTGGCAGGAGTTCCAGTGCAACAATTGGATCTCCCGCGGACGGTATGACTTAGACGGTACGGAAGGAAGTGGAGTCACCAAGTTAAGGTATACGCCATGTTGCAGCTTGGGTATGCGCGTGTACGGAATGCAGGAGTATGGCTAGGAGCCACATACTCGTTGTCGGGGAGAACACACCCAAAAGGAAAAGCAGCCTTTGCTAGGGTCGACAAGCGAAAGGTTAGGTTTGATTATCTGGACCCCCATCTACAGTGTGTACTGGGTCGTGGTTGTATCCCGACGGATGTATTAATTCTTGTGGGGAAAGTGCGCAGACTCTGCAGAGTATAACCTATTCGAATAGCCGTGTCCAAGGTGAAGGACGGTTGTAAAGGTGTTGGCTAGGAGTACCCAAACGGTGTTTGTTTGGAAAGAATGGATGAAAGTATGGAGGTTCCGGGGGAACCTGAGTTCGAAGGTGTTATTTTGACCCGAGGTGGTCAAGGAGGTTTAAAAAGGGTTTATACTCAAAAACTGTTTTCAAATCTCTTTTTCAACAAAGATATGGGGATATCTTGATTTATGAAACAGGGGCATGTTTCAAAACTCTTTCTCAACAAAGATATGGAGATGCCATAACTACAAAAGATAGTCTAGGCTTTTCACAAATAACCCTAGATAGAGCTATCTCGCCATAGCCAGAATTGCATTTCCTTATTCTACTTATCTTGGTGGTTTGCGAGTACATTCAAAAGTACTCATGGCTTTGTCCCTGGCTATTTACGGGGCCAGGCTTTCAGAGGTTCAACATCAGAAGATTAAGGTGACGTCTAGATAGCTAGGCCGTCTTCCCAGTCAGTCGCCTGTAGGTTGAGGCACGATTGGGATCTACGCGTGATGTTGTTCCGCTGCTAAAGATGGTGTAGCCTTAATGGCATTTATGTAAGTCTTGTAAATTCATTATTTTTTTGGATGTTGTAATGATACTTGTCGGTTATGTTCCACGGCTCACTAATCATGGGAACGTGGATATATACATAACAGGGATTTCTCGGATGGTTAATCCGGCGAGCCCACACAACAAGTCTTGGGACAACGCACATTAAACTCAGAATGGCCACTATGCTCTCTTAATAGGTGCATAAAGATGGAAGATGGAGACTCAGCATAAAAGTAAAAGAAAGTCCTCCTTAGAAGGAAGCAGGGATTCAAGTCTCATAAAGAGCTTCCAAAAATTATGGTACTTATTAGCTTTCATCTCTCATTGCCCCTATCATAAGCATCTTTAATTGATTAAGGTTAAAGTGACACAACTAAGAGGATATGCTTGACAAGTTATAAGCTGAAATCTCATGCCCCTTACTTACGAGTATCGGACCTCATGCTACTCAACTTTAGTCACTAGTAACCTCTTGTCATTGTAAGTACATATGTATCATAGAGAACCGCCAACGGGGTACCCCTTGCACATGATACATGAGCTATCCCATAATCAAACTGACAAGGCAGGCAGAAAATGAGCATCTCAGCGATCTTTTTATTTCCTATTTGTAAAGGTTTTTATTGAGGATGCTTCATAGAGTGCTCATTATGGTTATGCTGCAAGTTTCCACCATGATTAGGCATGTCTTCGGCTAGAAGCCCATACGTTTCTCTAACACACATACAAACTCCGAGATCTTACAAGTTCCCCTTTTATTTCACACCGCCCGGATCCATAAGCAAAAGAATCATGATATCAACGGAATATAAGTGCAATGTTGAAAGCGTTCCCCATGATACATGGTTCTGCTAACTTCAACTTATAAAGCACAAGGATATACGAAACAAAGATGGACACAATGGTTCAAGTTTATTAAGTGCGATAAAATAAATTGTGCCATCAAGTTCGTGAGAGCTTTAATCACTAATTTTCACATAACAACTTTAATTCAGAAGGTTGATAAAAGCATGAATATACTTGGAATAGCAAATGCTAATAGGTAGGTATGGTGGACTCTTTTGGATAACTTGGTTTTATTTGGAGTTGGATGCATGAGTGGAACTCATACTTTGTTATGGAGGCTAGCAAAAGACTGGGAGCGACCAACTAAAAGAGCAATAATGGCCATAATCATGCAAAGCGACAAAACATCATTAATTAAAGCATAAAGTGATATTACAAGTCGAAAACTAAAGGATCATAAAGGCTATGGTGACTTGGGATAGTCATAACATGGTGTGAGCATGCCCCAAGTCAACCCAAATAAAGCATCAAAGGAGAACACCACAATACTATGCTTTAATATGCTAAAACAATGCATGATTCTTTTAAGCCACATTAAGAAATCTCAATTGTTGATAACATGTCATTCTAAAGAAAAAATCACTAAGCATAAAGCCAAAACAATATGAAGCATGACATGACAACGCATAGGCCACCATCAAAAACGAGCTCCTTTTACCACTTAAGCATGAACTTTTCCTACTCTTTCCAATCCAAACCACACTTATTTGAAAATTAATGTATGAAAGAGGGGGTCCAACCAATTTATTCAAGAAAACTAAGAAAACCAAGAAAACGAAGACTCTCCAAGAACAACACAACTATGCATGAAACAATAAAAATAAAGTGTTTGGAAGAAACCTGAGATTTTTATTGATGAAGAAGGGGATGCCTTGGGCAACCCCAAGTTTTGACGCTTGTACTTCTTGGATATTTCTTGGGGTGACACACGTGGCATCCCCAAGATTGGGCTTTAGTCCATTCTTCATCTCATTACATTACTCTTTCCATACACCTAAAATTTTTCCTTCATACAAAATTTCACACAATCTTTATTCGCAACATTAGTGCACTTAAGATAATAAGTCTTTGGGTTCAGTTCCAACACCAATAAAACTTCCATTAAAACACAAGATACTGTAGCACTTCCCTCAGAAAGCTCAATTCTCCAAATAGAACCCAAAAAGGAATCAACAAGAAGCAAATGCAAATAATGACAGAAATCTGTCAAAACAGACCAGCAGGTAAAGAACAATTTTTGCGAAGACCTTCTGTTGGTCAAATCGAAAAGTGTTGAACTAACGAAAGTTAGAAAACAACCTGGGGCAGAACCACAAGAATTCACAGATCAAACCGACATAGAGAGATTTTACACGAATTTTTACAGCGAAGCACAAAAATCTGTTTCGGTACAGCAACTTTCCCAAGCATTACTGCTCTCTCATTAGAGGTTACTCTTGGCACAAAAAGCAAATAAAAAGGATAAGGAGCGGTTATTACAAAATTAATAACTTCCAAAACTCATCTAAAACTTTTGGGTTATCTACCAATAAGTACTTTTCTTTAACGCCTTTAAGTTAGGCATAGGAGCAAGATTCAAGTATTTTCGAATGAATAAGCATTAAGATCAATACCAGAAATATCTTTCTTTTTCAAGGATTCATGCATTCTTACAAGTTTTTAACTGAAAAGCTTTCATGGAAAGATTTGTTTTGGATTCATAGGCATGAATATAAGTGTTCAAGGTCGACCCCCACTTAACCATTACTAATCTTTCCAATCACTTTCCTTTTTGAAAACGTTTTTAGGTAACAAGTACAACTATTTTTTTGTAATTCGCATTCCCTATCCATACTAAGATAGTGAACAACTTAAAACAGAAAGTAAAACCTACTTAGAGAAAAATCAAACAAGTGCACACACGAATATTCATCCACACGCTATTGCTCCACGACAACTTCGCCAGAAAAGGTCATGATAACCCACAAGTATAGGGGATCATCTGTAGCCTTTTCGATAAGTAAGAGTGTCGAACCCAACAAGGAGCTAAAGGTAGGATAAATATTCTCTCAAGTTCTATCAACCACTGATACAAATCTATGCACACTAAATGTTTGCATTATCTAGGAAATAAAACTAGAGCAACAATATGAGTAATAGAGATAGTTTTGCATGATAACAAATAACAAGAAATAAAAGCTAGTTGCTGCAGCAATAAAATACACTAAACTAACAGAACCATGAGTGTGGAATAGTGGTGGTAACTGTGGTGGCTTTGTCCAAGTTTAAATAGCGAATAGATCAGGTTCATTGTCTTTGATGCAGTTTTCTATGTGGGAGAGGCTAAATATACATGCGCTTCACTACTTGGAATTACATGTACTATATAATTGGATTGTTAGCAAACATCCGTAAGTACTAATCAGTTCATTAAGGTTTCTCCAACCATAGCCTCAAGTTAATGGTCCTATTACTCCCATACGTGCAACGTTCCGGTTCGCGTCCTCAGGTTTCTATCACTCCAGTAGAACTCCCCCTTCCTCTTACACATACTACAAACCCTATGATGTTTAATCCATGCGCGCACAAATATAATGGACACCAAAGGACTGTACCATATCAACATACAAATCTAATAAACCAAAGACGTTCAACCATTCAATCTAAAAACAAAGAAACTACGCAAACATGACATAGATCATAGGATTATAACTTATAGCATCAAACACCATGTTTACATAGGACGGTACAGAGGTGTGTGGGAGGATGAACCACTGCATACTAGGAGGATTAGGTGATGGAGATGGAGGTGAATATGGTGAAGAGGGCGGCGGCGGCATGGGAGACTCCTTTCCCACCGGCGGTATCATGAGGGAGAATCCGGCGGTTACATGGGGAAGACAAGGTCGAATCCGTCGGTATCACGGGGAAGACAGGGTCGAATCCGGCGGCGGCGCAGGGGACTCCTTCCCCGCCACCGGTGATGAAGATCGTAGAGTTGTTTTTGCACACTCCTTTCATGATTTGACCATGGGATACTCGGTATGTTGTTTATTGTGTTCCCTATTCCCTATAGATTAACCATGTGCCTTCTTACTTCCTACCTTAGGAATCTCGCGTCGATATTCTCGTAAGGGGTATAGAGCTATAACGCTCCAGTTTTAGTTAATCCTAATTGCTGCTTTGATTGTGCATTCATGAGCATCGTCTTTTACAAATGCATGGAAAAGTAAAATTAATGAAAAACCCAAAAACCCTAATGTCCCCCCTCTTTGAAAACACTTAAAAGGTTTCGAGTATTTTGAAAGAGAAACCTAAGAATACTTGGATCCGAAATTGAATACAAGGGCCCTGAATTTTTTACATATTTTATACACTCCCTGGTATTTTTGAAATAGTCTAAAACATTTTTGAATTTGGAAAATACAAAGAGAAGAAAATAAAAACAGAAAATAAAAGGGTTTTAGTAATTAAAAACAACTCCTAAGCCTAAGCAGGTCGCATCCCATGTTCTCCTCTCCTTATCTACCACCGCACACAGCATATCAACGGTTAGCAACAGCCCATCCGCGGCCCAGTCCACCTTTCATCTTCCCTATCTTCTTGCTCCGCACATTTAATATGCTATGTGGCTGCGCCATCTTCGTCGATGTTGCGAGGTGATGCTCGCCACTACTGCCGCCATCTGTAGGATGGGATAAGGACCCCCTCGTGACCTCACTCTCTCCTCCCTAGTTCCTCCCTCCCACTCTTGTGCTCTTTCTATTCCCCTCTGCACGCCTAGACCCCTAGTACATTAGAGGACATCGTCCGCCATCGTATAAAGCCTCATCGAGCCCCTCCAAGCATCTTAGAAGCTCTGCCGTGAATCAAGCGACCACCTTGTCAATGCGTGTGTGCTGGGAAGCCTCTAATCGCCGGATTCGACCTTGTCTTCCCCTTACCTGACTGGAGCTCGTTGCCGAAAATTTGTTGATTCGTGACCTCCCGCCGCCTCTTCGACATGTTCATCGCAACCACGGTAAGCCGGTGGTCCTCTAGGACCCCTCATACCTCTCATTTCCATCATGTAGTTTGCCACCGATGTGCTCCTATATCGACCACCGTGCAGGCTCCTCGGCCACTGTCTCTCGAAATCCAATCCGGGCGGTGCCGCCATTGTATGGCTCAACATGATGGGTTGCATCGAACACGCGCAACCATGATGCCTCGCATCACCTCCTGCGTTGTCCTCGCCATTGGTCTGAGGCGCCGACGTGATGATGTCTTGTTAACATCATCGTGACATCAGCAGGCGCACGGTCAGCTTAGTCAAAGCCTCCCTAGGACCCACCTGCTCGTGTGGCAGCTGAGGTGGCCTAGGGCCCCTCCTATCAGCTACTGTGGCTAGGGTAGCCACGGTATAAAAAGGTTTTATTTTTGTTTTTATTTTTAGTAAATTTAATCAGTCTTGTAAATTCAATAATATATCAAAATGTTCAGAAGAATGAGATCTGTCTCTTTGCATCAAAACGATGCATTTTAAGCAACTTTAATGACTAGTTTAATTAGAGGACAAAATGACCCCTCTCATATGCATATAGGGTTTCTCCGAATTAGGGTTTGCAACCCTCAGATCCCGCTTAAGTTGCCAAGCATGCTTTAGGGTTTCATTTTGATGTAATTTAACTTGCCGTATCATCATTTTTGCTTGAGAATTGCATCGATGCCATGTGTTGATTGTTTCCCTTTCTTTTGGTTATTTGGTTCTTCCTGGTGGAATACGATATTGAGATCAAGACTGAAGACCGAGATCAACACCATCGAAGATTGACAAACAATACTTGACCAACTGTAACAAAGTCAAGTACGAGATGCCTGAAGATCTGCTTATTGGTTATCAATGGGCAAAGGCAAGCATAGCCCCACCATGATACAAACCCATGCTTTCAAAGTATTTCAATTCTTGCCATGATGCATGCGATTCTACTATGGTCTTTTATCGATAGATAGGGTATCATATCTGTTGGATTACTCCCTTTGAGCTTATATTACCTGATCCATTGCTCCTAGCATAACTAGGATTGGCTTGTGTGCACAACTAGAGCTATTATCTTTATCTTGCTTTGCCATGCTTAGCTGGCAGTTCTGGTTCATCTAGATGATGTTTCAGATGCAGAGAATCTAGTATGACAGGAGAACGAGATGAGGTCAGAGAAGTGGTAAAGGTTAAACATGTTAAGGCTTGTATGGGAGGCCATGCTGGGATGTGGTTTTTGTAGTCCCATGCTCGCCACCAATAGGAACCTAGTTCTTGCCTTTGGAACCGAGACGAGCATACAGGAACACGGGGCCTGGAAAACCTCATGAGTAACTAACTTTCCTAGTAGATTCCATTAGTCACATAGTTGGGCGTTCCATTCGACATATGCATAGAATTTTTTTGATAGATTTGGCGGGTGAGGGCGCATCATAATAGCTAGGTAAGCTTGGACCAGGTTGCCTAAGATCAATACAACCCCTTATCAACTAACCTCACCTCACATCTCTAGGGACCGACTTCAGGACTTGACCCATTACGACGGAACCCTCCTTAGGGTGTGACTCATGGTCTTGGATAAATCAAGGTAAAGGTCATGTCTAATCGCCCTCCGTCGGCCTTCCTAGGAAGAGGTCTTATCTAGTGCCATTAAGACAAGGTTAGTACATGTGGGTAAAGTTGTACACCCGTGCAGGGTTAAATCCTTTCGAAAGCCATGTTCATGGTTATGAACGCTTGTGACTGAATTCTAAGATCATAGAGAACTATAACCTAATCATAAAACTTGGAGGTTTCGATGTGTGCTTAAGGATGCTTCCTCATGGGTACAAGGGGTGATCCTATTTGATAGGTGATTATGACTTAGTTGAAATCAAAAGATGATCAATACTTTGGAGATGTCACTATATTATCCCCTTCTAAAATATTCTGATTAGACGAGCTTCTTCTCCCTCTTTTTTATAAACAAAAATGGCTTTATGCAAAATAACCCTACCAGCCATAAGTCTTGTTCGGTGTACATCCTGTACTCACCCTTTCTTTGTTGATACTTTTGTAGCAGCATAAGTGTTCCCCCAGAAGACAAGTTTGGTACAACATCGACACCGACGAGTAGCTTGGGGTTCCCGGCCGACAACCTAGAATCTATGGGCTGGGATGTCATCATTATGCTTCAGGCCTCTTAGGCCATTTGTTAAGTTTTCTATACTTAATAGCATAATTTTCCTTCCGTTGTTTGATCTTTGTGTTCAGTGACCTCTGCTTGTAATATTTTGGTTCTTTGCTCAGTTATAAGCTTGTTGTAATAATTTTTGTGTCGTAGGGTCGCTGTTCTGTTATGGATTCTTCACTGGATATACTTGAGCTCTAGGTTAATATTATGTCAGGCTAAGGTCTGGGATTTATTTAACCCTGATCCTAGAGGTGTCACATACTAGAACTAAATAAGTGTTATTATGTTCCTATACTAAGCTAAAACATCATTTCTGCCTCATGTTTGATGGAGTAGGGTTATCAGTCAAATGTTAAGAATAATGGTTGTTCCTTTTATTTGAATATGTGTTTCATGGCTATGCATCTGTCCAAGCCAGAATTTTTGTGCTTGATCTTGAATGTGATTAGTCTATAACTTGAATATTAAAAGGTTGAAGTCGAATGATCTTAGTTTTACTTATCTATGGCATTGTCTCCTTGGTCGTATCGGCAAAAATGCATGCAGAAACTCCATGGTGATGGACTCCTGGATTCGTCTGGCTTGGAGCCGTTCGAAACATGAGAATCTTATTTTCTGGCCAAGATGACTAAGAAACCATTCGTAAAGAGTTGCGAGAGGGCGTCTGGCTTGCTGGAACTGATACATAGTGATTTATGCGGTCCAATGAGCATGACAACCAGAGGTGGTTGTGAGTATTTTGTTATGTTCATGCATGATCTTAATAGATATGGCTATGTCTACCTGATGAAATCCAAGTCAGAAACCTTTGTAAAGTTCAAAGAGTTTCATAGTGAAGTGCAAAACCAACTCGGCAAGAATATTAAGTTTTTGCAATCAGATCATGGAGGCAAGTATATGAGCCATGAGTTTGATAACCATCTCAAGAGTTGTGGAATAGTTCCATAGCTCACCCCGCCAGGAACACCTCAGAGGAATGGTGTGTCGAAAAGGCAGAACTGAACCATGTTAGACATGGTAAGGTCGATGATGAGTAAGACGGATCTTCCTTTATCATTATGGGGTTTTTGTCTAGAGACAACAGTGATAACACTAAACAAAGTATCATGTAAATCAGTACAAAAGACATGACATGAGATGTGGATGGGCAAGAAGTCAGCCTTGGCTTTTCTCAAGATTTGGGGATGTGAAGCTTGTCAAGAGATTACAATCCGACAAGCCAGCCCCAAGTCAGATAAGGTAGTTTTCATAGGCTACCCTAAGGAAACTTTATTTTACTATTTCTACAACCAAGAAGAGGGCAAATGTTTGTCACTTGAAATGGTGTCTTTCTCGAGAAGTAGTTTCTAAGTCGGAAAGATAGTGGAAATAGGGTGCTCCTCGAAGAAATTTGGGATTCACCGAGTCGAACATTATGCCTAAGCTGACAAATGCACCAGAGCTACGAAGAATAGCGAGACTACATGGAGACATACTTATGCTGGATGGCGATGATCTGACTACTTATCACGATGCGATGGGAAGTTTTGATTCCATGCCATGGCTTGGATCCATGAGATCTGAGTTAAAGTCCATGGATGACAATCAAGTTGGGAACTTGGTTTGTCTCCCAGATGGTGCAAAATCCACGAGAACAAATGGGTCTTTAAGAGGAAAACTGACCAAGAAGGAAATATTTCTGCCTATAAAGCATGGCTCGTCACGAAAGGGTTCCAACAAGGTCAAGGAGTTGACTATAACGAGACTTTCTCGCCCGTAGCAATGCTTAAGTCGGTGAGGATCATGTTAACACTAGCTGGATATTTTGATTGGGACATATGGCAGATGGATGTCAAAATGGCTTTCCTTAACAGAAATTTAATTGAGGACATGTATATGATACTGCTTGAGGGTTTTATCGATCTAGCTAGTCCTAACAAAGTAGACAAGCTCATCGCCATATGTTTGAGCTAGAGTACATATCTGGATAAGATATTGAATAAGTTCAATATGGATTTGGCTAAGAAGGGGTTCTTACTGATGGCACATGGAATCCGACTTAGTAAGACTCAATGCTCTGTGTGGGCTGATGAGCAAAGTCAGATGGAGAGGATCCCTTATGCTTCAGTAGTAGGATCAATCATGTATGCGATATGTACTAGGCCGTATGATCAAGTAACGAGCTGATATCAGTTAAATCTTGGTGAAAGACACTAGATAGCAATAAAGAATATCTTTAAATACTTGAGACGTACTCAAGATGAGTTCCTAGTCTATGGTGGTGAGGAAGAGTTAGGTGGAAAGGGTTACACAGATGC
Organism: Avena eriantha; assembly: GCA_910589775.1. NCBI lineage: Eukaryota > Viridiplantae > Streptophyta > Magnoliopsida > Poales > Poaceae > Avena > Avena eriantha. The sequence goes on from OU342742.1 coordinate 310,903,523, forward strand.
TAGCTTTCGGACCGACCTAGATGACTCACGCTCGCATTTCCACTATGTCTTCATGGTAAATGGAGGTGAAGTGAGCTAGAAAAGTTCCAAGCAAGAATCAGTGGCTGATTCTACTATGGAAGCTAAGTATGTTGCTTGCTCAGAGGCGGCAAAGGAAGGAGTTTGGATCAGACATTTTCTAATTGAACTCGAGGTTGTTCCAGGCTTGTCCAATCTATTAGAGGTGTACTGTGACAATACTAGTGCTATTCTACAAGCTAAGGAGCCACGGGCACACCAGAAGAACAAGCACATACTCATGAAATTTCACCTGATTTGGCAATTCGTCGATCGCGGAGACATTAAGCTATGCAAGGTACACACACATGCAAATGTTGTAGATCTGTTGACCAAGCCACTTCCACAACCTAAGTTTGAGGCGCACGTTAGACCAATGGGCATGAGATGCTTATGGCCTAGAGATGCCTCAGTGTTCAACCCTAGTGAAATTAGGAGACTGTTAGGAATGATGCCCTAGAGGCTATCGGGGCCCTGGCAACCAGGGTGCCATGTACCGACGGTTAGCAGTCCCCAGCACCTCCTAATGACGAGCTTTCAAAAGGCTCTGATACCTCTAGAGCTAGCGCCGATGGGTGAACCCTCGCGAGGGTCCGCTTCGTGAGGAAACCTCCTCCAGAGGTAGGCCCTCCCCCGGGAGGCTCCACTGTGGAACTGATATTTGGATGCACTAGAACACGTTCTAGGGCGTATTGGTAACTTCACCAAGCGACCAGTAGGCGAGACAGATCTCGAGAAGGGGCATAGTGGCCCTGCGTCCTCTGTTCACCTCAGGAAAGGAAGGTTCGGTCCACCCCTTTTTCTACAATGGAAGGAGATACGACTTCAGCGTAGCAGGCATGCCAGTTGCCATTTGGGTGCTAGGAAGACAGCAGGCAACGCCGGGCGAGGACAAACAGGGAAAAGGAAGGCCACTTTACCAATGGACGGAGGACCGCCTGGGGTCCAAGACCTAGTCCACCAGAAAGCAGTCATGTGGACCGGGACCTCGAGGAATGGCACTATGATGACCCTTCCCACCATGGACTGGGGGAAGAGGCCCGACAACACCCTATATAAGGGACCCTTCTCCTACCTTAGAAGGGATGGATCCTTGAGATCTAAAACCCTTGACTTTCATCCTCAATTGTACCCTCGCGAAGCATGCGAGAAATACAACCAAGCAGGAGTAGGGTCTTTACCTCCTCATGAGGGTCCCGAACCTGGGTAAAAAATCCGAATCACCTCTCTGTCATGTGCTTGCTCCACCACCGCTGTCATAGCTGGGTTTCCTTGGAGTCGTGTGTTCAGCCCCCTCTCAAACAAAGGGATCGTTGGACACTAGTTCCTTCACGGGACAAATCTCTGACATCTGGCATGCCAGGTAGGGGGTTGAGGCACGTTTTCAAGGTCTTCCCCAACCTCGAGGACATGCCGGCTGGCAATGAGACCCGCGCCGAGCTAGCCCTTCGTCACGCGGTGAGCAACGCCCAGAGGGAGCCGCCTCCATGGCGCATGTCCTCCAATCAGGCCCCGTGGACGGAGGACGAAGGGGGATCCTCCTACCACCCATCGTGGGAGCCCTCTCCCTCCTCGCACGGCACCACATGTCTCTCCCACACCACGTCGTGGCATAACCATCCCGAGCATCTCACCCCAGAGGCTTCCAAGTGCATGGTGCACGAACTCCGGGATCACCAGCCAGCCGAGCCGGGCAAGGGGAGGTGGTGCAACCAGATCACCGACCTCTTCGATGTCGCCACCCTCTCCCAGTGGGCCCGGGGGCTCGATGCATGGACGCGGCGCCGGGGGCTAGGGTCTCGCTCCTGCCTCGCCACCGCGAAGGCGCTCCTAAGACCGACAATGCTACTCCACCACCTGCGAACAGCTGCCAGATCGTCTGGCCCCCCGCAGGCACGACACAGCCGCGCAGGCGCAAATACCGTCTAGCCGAGGAAATCGCTGCTATGGGTCAGCAGAACCGCGTGGCCCATGCCAACAGTAAGGCGGTCCAAGCCAACGGCTGCAATGCCCTCAAAAATAGTCTATGCCGCGTGGTCTGGCCCCACAAGTTCCTCCTGGAGACACTTGTGCGCTACGACGAAACGACCAACTTGTGCGATTTCCTGCAGGTTGAGGAGATGACTGCGTCATGGCAAATTAGTTCCCCGTGTGTCTGAAGGAGACGGCCAGTGATGGCTATGAAATATAGCCATCTACGTCCACATTTAAACTAGATATTAATCATATTTTTGATGAAATATCTCTCTAAACCCTGCCACTAATGCCAATATTCAGAAGGGTATGAAATCCTTTGTTCTTGTATTTTTCCTGCGCAGATAATGTCGTTTAAAGGAGGGAATCACTACATTAAAGTCAAAGATATGATATTTCCTTCGACCAGAAGAAACCAGGAGACGTCCAGCGGAGGCAGACGCCGTAACAACCAACTATACGGCTGGAGCAGAAATTCTGACCGTATAGCTCCGGTCGTATAGTTGGCGCCGCCTCCGTTAGGTTAAACAGGACAAATTTTGTGAAGGGACCCCTATATAAAGAAGCCTTAGGCGACGAGAAAACACAGAGACACAACGCCCTAGAAGCCATACCTCGCCAAAAAGCCGCCTCCAGATCTACCAACCATTCTCCATCTCCATAGCCATCTTCCACCACTTGTAATAGTAGATCTGTTCTCCGACTGGCGACATTGTAAGACTATTGCTATCAATCTTATGATTTTCATTACAATGTTTGTGATTGTTGATCTCATCTCTATCTGTGAGTAATTCTTCTTGGGCTACGGGCTTCGGCCTAGCCATGTAGCAATTGTGCATGTGATTTATCATAGATGGGATCGTGTATTAGTTTGTATGACATGATGATTATTGTATCGTGTATTAGGACTTGTCAGGTACCCAAGACCCTGAGGGTTGAGCCAGGTATAGGGAGGGTGAGTGATGACTAATCTGCAGGTTGGGAACCCCGGTGACAGAAGGGGTAGTACGGATGTATGTGAGGGATTTTCTTGGGATTAATGGTGAGATCACTATGCATATCATTAGTTCTCTTTCTTCTAGTGATCAGACTATTAGGTTATTGCTATAAGCGGTTGCAGAGGTAATAGCAATTACGGATGCACTGCCCACATATAATTTATCTTTCTCTAACAAGTACACACATACTTTATGTCTATCTTTTATTTCCATCAGATGTTTTTCCATAGCTACAGGTGAAATCGAACGCCATAGGCCCTCTCTCTCTCCATCATCATCAACAACAAAAAAGACGCAAGCTACTAGTTCGGTTAAAACACAAAAGGAATTCTAAAACTCCTGAAGGTCCGTTAAAGTAACTTCACTATACATTCGCTTCCCGAGGATTCGATAACCTAGGTCTACTAGGGAAAAAGATATATACTACATCTGTAATACTGCTCGAAGGTATCAGCCAGAACCTAGCTGATAAACCTTCCTGAGGAATTAATCGACTCGTGGGCGGAGCTCAGCTCCCTCTTCATCGCCAACTTCAAGGGGACCTACGAGTGCCCAATCACCTACTACGACCTCCACAAGGTATGCCAGCAACATAGGGAAACCCACTTCAATTTCCTGCAGAGGTTTAGCTGAGTTCGCAACAAGATCCCCAAGATCTCGGACTCCAACGTCATCACCACTTTCTCTCAGTGTGTGAAGGATGTCAAGACGAGGGAGAAGATCGGTATCTAGGGTGAGAGCCTCACCACGGCTGGTGATCTCTTTGTCATTGCTGAGAAATGAGCCAAGGCAGAGGGGGGGCGGATGTTCGGCCTCATCGAGGTAGAAACTACCCCCAAGGCCTTGGGATCATCCACGAGCAAGGACATAGACCCGAATCGCAAGACCACCACCCTCCAGTCTATAGAGCCAGAGTGGAAGAGCCCTCGTGAGGGGAACAACGAGAGGGAGCGGGACGATAGCTCGTACTACCACTTCCACAAGAAGCTGGGGCATCCCACTGACGACTGCTATGAGCTCAAGAAGCTTAGCAACATGCGCAGCAACTAGAGGAGGGGAAGGTCGAGCGGCGAGCGAGGCGGCTAGAGCGGTGGCAAACGCAGGGGCAATCACTAGAACAACAACTCTGGTGGCCACGACCCCCTTCCGACAAGCCACTAGGCCAACGCCGTGCAACAACACCCGCATCCGCAAGAGAAAGGATGCGCCAAGGACCCTGGGGCAACCAAGTTCCGCATGGCACCATGGTCTGCATTCTTGGTGGTTCCTAGGCCCCGACGCCAAACTGACACTTCAAGTTACTCACTCGCGAGGTTGCGGCTGCCAGACAAGGGGTCCCATCACCAAAGCTCAAGTTGTCCCAGTGCGCCATCACCTTCGACGCTCGTGACCACCCCACTTCCACCAGGCCCGTGGGCACTCTCCCCATGATCTGCACTCCTACCATCAACAACATCGCGATCACGAATACCCTAATCGACGGAGGTGCAGGCCTGAACGTGATATCCACCGAGACTTTCACCCAGCTGCAGGTGCCATATGACAAGTTGATGGCGACCATGTCGTTCTCCGGAGTTACCAGCGGATCCACCATACCCATTGGGCAGGTGCATCTCTCCGTCATGTTCGGAATGCGCGACAACTACCGCACCGAGCTCATTGACTTCGACGTGGCACACATCGCCCTCCCGTACAACATCATCCTCAGCTACCTTGTGCTGGCCAAATTCATGGTGGCTACTCATCACGCCTACAACATGATAAAGATGCCCGGAGGCAGCGGCGGGGTCATCACGGTCTGTTGCGACGAGGTGGAAGCCTTGCGCTCCCTCGATCATGCATACAAGACTATGGCCGCTACTTACCCTAAAGACATGGATGCACTGGACTATGTTGGAGGCTCCATGATACATTGCAAATGTATCTATAATTTTGGATGTTCCATGCTTGGTTTTATCTACTTTCTTGTGTTTTGTCCACACTGGAGTACTTTTCATATGATTTCTTGGACTAACCTATTAACAAGAGCCATAGTGCCAGTTGCCTGTTTTCTGCTGTTTTTGGTTCTAGAAAGTCAGAAAATGAATATTCTTGGAATTGGACCGGACAAAAGCCAAAGTTGATATTTTACAGGAAGACTCACGGAGCCAGAAGACGAGAAGGAGAGGGGCCACAGGGTGGCCACACCATGTGGTGGAGCGAGCTAGCCCTGGCTGCGCCACCAGGTGGTGTGGGACCCCTGGCCGCCCACCGACCTTGCCCTCTGGCCTATAAAAAGCCTCCCGATGCATAAACCCTAGATCGTCAATCAGAAATCCACGAAAAGTTCCGCAGCACCGCCGCCACCGAAGGGGATATTCGGGGGATAGAAAGTCTTTGTTCCGGCACCCTGCCGGGACAGGGAATTGCCCTCGGAGCCATCTCCATCGATCTCCACCACCATCTCCATCACCGTTGCTAAGGGTTCTACCGGTAGCTATGTGTTCATCTCTCTATCTATGCATGATCTTGTTGTGGTCATGAGCTTGTAATCTATAGATCTACCTTGCTACTCAAGTGCTTCAATGAATCTCTGCTCTCCCCATGTGCGTGAAAGTGACAGCGTGCTCACCATGGTGGCACTTAGGCTAGAGATTACAAATACTTTTTATGAGTTATATTTGGAGTTGGATGTCTTTATGAAATTGTGGTGTTTGTTGGACTCATCTAGTACTCAAGGTGACAATGTGGGTTTTTCTAGATGGGAAAGGCTTACTTTGAGGTGTGTTGTTATAGCCCTACCATGGATTAGAGTGTCCAACCGGAGAGTAGTATCATGAAGATAATATATTTATGAGAGAGTGGTCACTAGTGAAAGTATGATCCCTAGGCCTTGTTTCTAAGCATTGATACACCGTTTTCTACTAGATTTGTTACATGTTTGCTTGCTTCCATCTTTATTTCAGTTTTCCTTTAGTCTCTCACACGCCATCAAGCTATTTTGTAGCACCGTTACCACTTATAATTATCCATACCACTTGTATTTCACTATCTCTTTGCCGAACTAGTGCACCTATACACCTGACAAGTGTATTGGGTGTGTTTGGGACACAAGAGACTTCTTGTATCTTGATTGCAGGGTTGCTTGAGAGGGATACCTTTGACCACTTCCTCCCTGAGTTCGATAAACCTTGGGTGATCCACTTAAGGGAAAACTTGCTGCTGTTCTAGAAACCTCTACACTTGGAGGCCCAACAACTGTCTACAAGAATAGAAGTGCGTAGACATCACTCCACATGGCAGATGGTGGCCCAAAAAAACGCCCTGGCAAAGAGGGTGGCAGCCACTCTGTTCCCGCCTCGCGAGGAGTTAGGTATGGCTGGCGCCTGCATCCTCGAGACGGACTCAGGACCACCCCGACCCTTCCTCATGAGAAACGGGGAGGCTCCAAAGGACAGCGATGATCCGGGGTTCCAGACTTCCTGATGGACTGCACCCAGGGAGCGTACAACGCTAGCTGCCTCCACGGCGGCGACTGGGCTACCTGCGGAACAGGCGGATCGGGCAGCTGGAAGGTGGACAAGCCTCTCCAAATGGCGTGCCTGAATCCATGACGTTTTGAGGGTGACCCTCAAAAAACCCTCATCCCTTACAGCTTCATCTCGTAAGACCCAGTGTGAGCTACGGTGGCATTGTAATAAGCTTGAACTACCGACGCATTTTTGGATCTTGTGCTTTGCGCATGTTTCACTATTTGGTTTTTCCCTCAGAAAGGCATTCTCCAAAAAATATGCTGCCAGGTTTCCCTCACACGCACCACGCGAGAGGGGGCTGGGCACGGTGTCATCATAGGGTCACTCCACGTCAACATCGGAGCATAAAGTGTCGAGCTCTAAACTTACATGCCAGTTCCGGTCATAAGTCACCTCACCCACGGTTCCTGGTGCTTGAGACCCTCGCGCGATGCATGTATGGAACTCCAGCGGCATGTTCTTGTGGCCTACCGCCCTCTCCTAGTAAGGGCTACGGGGAGGCTCGTGAGGCACTGACCCTCCATGGCCCGAGCTCATCAGGACCTAAAGTGTCGAGCTCTGAACTCAAGGTTCGTTCCTCGGCTATGAGCTACCTCACCCATGGTTCCTGACCAAATTTTTATTTCCACAACATCTCGTGAGGCACTGACCCGCCGCAGCCTGAGCTCGTTAGGACCTAAAGTGTCGAGCTATGAACTCACGGTCCATTCCTTGGCTGTGAGTTACCTCACCCATGGTTCCTGACCCAATTTTTTTAGTGATGCGATGGCTCGTGAGGCACTGACACTCCGTGGCCCGAGCTCGTCAAAATGTAAAGTGTCGAGCTCTGAACTCACGGCCTGCTCCTCGGCTGTGAGTTACCTCACCCACGGTTCCTGACTCAAATTTTTATTGCCGTGATGGCTCATGAGGCACTGACCCTCCACAACCCGAGCTCGCCAGGATCTAAAGTGTTGAGCTCTTAACTCACGGCCTGTTCCTCGGCTATGAGTTATCTCACCCACGGTTCCTGACCAAAAAAATTATTTCCACGACGGCTCGTGAGGCACTGACCATCCGCGACCCGATCTTGTCAGGACCTAAAGTGTCGAGCTCTGAACTCATAGCCGGGCTATGAGTTACCTCACCCACGGTTCCTGACCCAAATTTTTGTTGTCACGACGACTCGTAAGGCACTGACCCTCCACGTCCCGAGATCGTCAGGACCTAAAGTGTCGAGCTCTGAACTAACGGCCCATTCCTTGGTTGTGTGTTACCTCACCCATGATCCCTGGCATTTACAAAATCAAACATTCTCATGTCAGCTCGACGGCCTTCTCCCCGAGAGGCTTGCGAGGCGGCTCGTGAGGAGCTCACCCCTTGGGAGGCTAGAAAACTACAGGGTCTAGTGTGATGAGCTCTAAACTTGCCCCCAGTCTAGAACAACAAGTTACCTCACCCACGGCTCCTAACGCCTATGGCTAATAACATATGTTCATTGCCCCCTCCCGTGACACGCATGTCCCTCGCTGGAACGCTCTACGAGGGGCACGCGAGTCGAAACCGTATGGAGCCATGATTGCCGAACTCACGGCCAAGTAGGATCCCGATGTCAAGTTGCCTCACCAATAGCGAAACCCCCGCGCAGTGACACCCCCCGAGATGAGGCTCGCAGTATAGCAATGCGTGCAATCCTCTAGAGTTTAGCACAGCCCAAGCAGCTGGACCTTGAGGCCCGCGGAGGCTCCTTGTGGGTCACCGTGCATGACCCCTGGTGCAGTGAGCAAGACCACCGGCCGGAGGCACCCGGCAAGGGTACTCTCTCTTGATGCCGCCTCCGGAGGTTGCATAACCGGGCGCGGCCTCCACAAGACCACCTCGCGAGGCCTCGTCTCTTGACGCCTAACCCCGAGAGGGTTCATAGGGGGGACTCACAAGGCCCACCGCTAGGAAGACAATACACCGGCCACTGCCAGTTTCGCTGAACCGGTCACGCCATGAACACCGAAAATCCAATCATTACAGCATGAACATGCAAAAGGAGAAGCGACAAGCATGAAGGTCAGCTTACAGACGTCCATGATAGTCTTCCTTACAAACCTAGGCCACAAGGCAGGAAACTATAGGTAGCTACAATCCAAGTGCTAACAAAGGCGGGCAGCCAAGACGGCGTCGTCGTGGCCGCATGCCCGATCCCTGACCTTCTCAGAGGTGGCAGGGGTAATCCGTGCGGCACGACATAGGGTCACATACCACCACCAATAAGCCCTTCTCGGCGTCGTAGCGGAACCTCAGCACCAAGCCACGCCTGATCTCGTGGTAGCAGGTGAAGCTCTTCTAGCCAGAGGCAAGGTACACCTCCCCAGATGCGGGAACCTCGAGCTACACAGCCCACCAGTCACCGCCTCTCGAATGCCTCAGCGGCATGAATTCCTTAAGATGGAGCCTAGCAGTAAGGGCAAAGTTTGACGGGAGTCGTACATTGGTGGACTAGTCGCCATCCTTCAGGACAAGGACGAAGTCGATGACCTGCTCAGGTTCGCCTTCTCCTTCGGTCTTGAGCCCTAGTTGGGATGGCGCTTGGTCCGGGTTAACCCTCGAGCCAGTCTGGTGGTCTTGACAGCCGCAGCTCACGCACACCTAGCCGCACCTCCCGGGAGTGTTCCTCCCCGCCTCCGGAGGGGCTTGGCGGGAGGTCTGTCCCGAGGGCGCGCTGGCCTGAGGGCGCCGTGAGGCCGCTGCCCCGCGGCCGTCCCCAGCTCTTCTTGGATAGAGGGGTCTCTTCTTCGACCATCACCATGGTCTTCCCCTTCTCGGTGGCTGAGAAGCGCTTGGGCGCCATTGGGGGATAAGCCTTCACACAAGCGCACAGTGAGAAGGAAGGGGAATAGTGGCGCGGAGTGAGGAGATAACGCATTCAAGCATCGATATAAACGAGGTCAGTTGAAAAGACGTATCGAAGTTGTAACATCCCAGTTTCAGCAACCCTGATTAGCTGTCCAGAATGCAAAAATCGGAGGGACCAAAAACTTTTTCCTCTTTAGTGATGGAGTGTTTGCTTACTCGCTGGTTAGAGTTTCTGCATCTGACTATATATTAGATGATATACTCCTTACCTTATCCTTAGTTGACAAAACATATTTAACAAAACTTCCTTGGCTCATTTTACATATTCTCAAATGTTCTGGCATTTCAAAAACCTGAGCCAAGATTCCTTGCAACCCTAAAACATTTTAGTAGCTTCTATCGACAAAATTATGGATATCTATAAGATATAATCTCCTTATGTTTTCAAGACAGAACTTTCAACTTCTCTTACCTCTAGGTTTTCCAAAACCTTTTATAAAGCTTTTAAATTCTATTCTTGGTAGAAGTACCAAGGAGATTACCTTTTTCAAAACTCAAACCTATCAAAATACCCATCTTTACCTCAAGATAGGGTTGGTGGTAACCCTAGAAGTAGTATGATCTACCTTAGGAGCTCATCCTCTAGGATCAAACTAAATTAATATGACAAAACCTAAGCAAGATTCCTAGGATGGATCTAATCTCTATCCATTAAGTGATCATCTAAAAACCCTTAACCATATCACTTCTGAAATTATCCCTTCTAGAATCTTCCAAGTCAATGAAGACCAAATCCAAGCATGGATCCCTTCTAATCAACCTACAATTCAACATCATCATTTTGATGATGATTAGGAACCCTGCAACCCATCCAACACATTAACATTTGTATTCTAGTTAGAAACCACAAAACTGCCAAAAATGGTTGTCTGGAAACTGATGTCAAGATCACATCTTCGGATCTCCACCATTTCCAACCCGTGTGACTAGATCAACTTGTGAACCACTTGTTCTTGATGGTTTTGCAGGCAAGAAAATAATAATTTCTGCAAATCTTCTCAACAAGCCTACTTTGGCAGAAGCTCACATCTTCATACTAACTTATCTTGACCAACTCTTGGTACGGTTCTGCTCTACTCATATAGTTTTATTAATCCCTACTTCACATGTTCCATTTGGATCCTTGAGCTTCTAAAACCCACATGGTTTAGAAGGCTAGTTGATAATCGGTTTTGGGACCCTTATTTTATTCAAAGTTTGCCATCAATCCTTGGAGAGCTCAAGCATGATCAACCTAAAATTCTTGCTACATGGTGTTATACATCACTTGTTCTATACATCCATATATCCCATGACCCAAGGTGAACTCTAAGCTCCAAGAGCCAACAAGGTTTTGATGGTATGAAAATAACATCACCCTAGATCCTTTATTCATTGTTTCCCACCAAAATCGAGTTGGATTCTCAAAACCCAAGGTTGCTAATGTTAGATACACCTTGTGGACATCATCTACCAGGGAGAGATAATTTTAGGCAATGCTTTCCATAATTGTTTTGGCCCAAAAATAATTTAATTCTTTGATTAAACAAAAATGTTGGGCCACGCAGAGAAAAACAAAACTTTTTCCTACGCGGTGATCCCAAGATCTAGCTGAGGTAGTAGGCCACGAGAATTACCACTAGACGCGCGGTTGCGGAACCAATGAAGCATGTCCTTGATGCAGTGCAGTCCTCACGATCCATTCCGATCCACGATCGTCGAAGTGCTGAACGTACAACACCTCCGCCAGTATCCACACGTGCGAGGAGGAGCGCCGGCGATGGACTACTAGGTCCGGTATGGCCACCACAGGATTGGACTAGACTGGAGCTAGGGTTTCCAACACATGGAGTGACCTAACCGTGTGCTCTAAGCACCTGCGCCCTAGTTTATATAGGGAGTGAAAGTGGGCTCCACTCACTTGTGGCCCATTCACTAAAAGGCCTATATTAGCCACTTCAAGTCCCACTTGCTGACTAAGTCCATGTCTCTATTTGGGTCCAACCCAAATAGATTTCCTGTTTGGGTCTAACCCAAACTTGCTCCCGCTCTTAAGTGTGTGACCCGACAGGCTCATGGTGACCCGGCACGATCCGAGTCTCACTCATGACTGATCAGTTGGTAGCAGCTCCTAGCAGAACGTGCCAACTCCCAAGTACCAAAGAGTCATGACAACATACCTTCCAATGCGAATTTCGTCTGAGTCCCTTTTGCCTCACGATATACCTTGTCGAACTATAGGCGATTAATCGTCATCCCTTAAATAGTTTGACTCTCTTTCTCGATCCGAGATAAGTGATTCATCCGACTAACTCTTAGTCGGTCGCCTCGGTTAACACTTAACCGAGTCATGCATGGCCATGCTTTTCGAATGATATCTTCCGAGAGGGCCCAGAGAATATCTCTCCAGATGGAGGGGAAAAATCCTATCTCGGTTATTCACATCATGCAGCTTGATTCTCAGTCGACCCAAACTTCGCCTTTATAACTGCCATGTGACGGAACAATGTTTGACAGAACCTAAGTCGGTGATCCTCTACTCGGATTGTGCAATAACCTCAGGTTTAAGGATTATATTGATTGAGATATAGAAATGATGACTTACTCGTTGTATCTCAATATGGGTCAGTCCGACTCGCTAAACTCTTTAGCCGAATCCATGTAAGTCGGAATATAATCTCCATGCCCATGACAAGTGGAACCTAGTCATCTGCCGACTTTCACATTGGTCTAAGTTATGTGTCCAGCACAACCTCAGTGACCAAGGACAATTAGCATGAACAACATGAATATATAGTTCCACAATAAAATCACATATTCGTTGATACATATCAGTAGTTCATACATGGACTATAAATTTATGAATACATTGGGAAATATCATCAACCATGATTGCCTCTAGGGCATTTTCCCAACAAAAAGCTCCAAAAATTATTCTACAAAGAAAAGTTTGTTTTTCTCCAAAACACCTGTCCCTATTTAGGCACATTTGAGGCTTATATATCATACCTGTCTTCGAACTTCAAAAATAAATAGTTTTGAGGGGTTTATTATTTCTTTTTGCCTATTTTCTTAAATGGCTAAATTGGAATAATAAATGTTTTAAATAGTTTACGCCTCAATAAATCATGGGAAAATTATCCAAAGTGTGAATTCATAATTGTGACCATCTCAAACAAAAACCCTATCTTGTCCACTTCGAAGTTTTCAAATAAAATCCATAAAACATATTCAGCAGTTTTTGAATAATTGATATAAAATACACAAAAATCATCTGAAATATCTCAAATAAATCTTGGAGATACACCTTGATCACATATATCTACCAGCATCTTCACCTCATCTTCCCTAGACCAATATTTGAAACTTTCCTTGATGATCATCACTTTGACACATTTTGAGACTCTACTAAAACCTTGGACTACACCATCCAAACCACATCAAAGCTTGCACCATACTTCTCCACGGCCACCAAACCCTCTCCTAGTCGAGATACACTATAGAAATTACTGTAGCAACATGATCTCATTGTCCTCTTTTGTTTGGATAGAGAGGAGACAAGGGGAAAGCTCTTGCTTGTTTTTAAAACTTACTATGGTAGCCACCCACCGCCTCTGTTCTCTCTGGTAAAGCACCAGGGCCACACCACCTACTAGAACTGCCCATCTCACCCAATCAGCGCCCTAGCTCTCCTCCCCAACTCCCCCATGGACATAGTCCACCAAAGGCCTCTCCCCTTGGTTTATAAGGAAATAGGGGAGCACAACACTTCGTCCCTGCCCCATTTGCTTCCTCACCTCCCACCTACCCTCCCAAAGAGCCACTCCTCCTACCCTGCTCTGTCCTGCCCGAGAGAAGGAGACGAAGGTGCTTCGGCCATGGTTCTATATTCGAGCAAAGATCCCTCTCCTCTGTCCCTCCCTCTCTGCATGTCACCCTGCTAGACTTGCCTCGGTCTAGTCTATCCAACCCACCCTCTTTTATTGCTCAAGAACTGCTTCTCCGGTGGAGCCATTGAGCTATGACGAGGTTCCTCTTGGCCATCCCCGTGCGAGCACCTTTCCACTACCAAACCAGTCGATGCTGCCCCTCCCCTAGCTCGTTGTAAAACACTTCAATCGGCCCTATGCAAGTTTCAGCGATTCCTGCTAAACCCGCATAGAAACTATTCAAAGATGCCCACGAGGCACTTTCGTGCGGGTGGAAAACGAAGTAATATCATTACACAATAGTCCACAATGGAACCCATGGAACATACATATACAACAACGACTCATCGAGTCAAGAATATAGATATATAGTACAAAGATCCAAATCACCTTGAAAATGATACAATATCCGAGTACGAATAAGATGCAAATAGGGCTAAGAGCCCTGAAGAATAACCAATGGCGTCCATAACCCTGCCTAGGCCAAGCCAGAAGGGTAACCCTCCTAACAATGTCGAACTTATACCTGCTAAAACAAAAGGGGTGCGGATAAAGGGCAAAGGAAAAAGAGAGCAATCGGTACTGAGGCCAGAACACGAAGAGTCTAGAATTCAACGGTTCTCGCCTACATAGGTATGGTGGACTGAAGCGGCAGCGAAGCATGCACTAAACTGAAGGGAATATGGCTTGAGAGGCAATAATAAAGTTGTTATTATACATATTCCATGTATATGATAGATGTTTATTTTGCATGCTATAATTGTATTAATTTGGAAATGTTAATACATCTGTGTTTAATAAACAAAAGGAAAGTTCCTAGTTATGCCTCTCTTATAAACTAGCTCGCTAATTACCAAGATGATCAAGGTTTCCTGCTCATGGACATTGGATGTTGTTAATAACGAGTTCACAACATTAGTGGAATGATGTCATGAACATTCATCCAAAGTATAGCATTACGATCAAAGTCATTGTGTTTATATTGCTATAACATCTAACAAAGTAATCCTAGTCCTTAGACCATGAGATCATGTTAGTCACAAACACTAGAAGAGTATCTTGATAACATCAAACGTCACACCATGTGACGAGGGTTTAACTCATCAATGCCCATTGTTATGGACTTAGGTTCAGGAATTGCGAAGCGCTGGAAGTCTCGATCGGCTAGCAAACAAGCACACAGGGACGCAATGTTTACCCAGGTTCAGGCCTCGTAGAGGACCCTACTCCTGCTTGTCTTCTCTTGATTGATGATGATCCGAAGGATTACAATGTCGCCGATGGCGGTGTCGCGCAGATTGGATCTGGCGTATGTGCGAGAGATCGATGTCTAGATCTATTGTCTATTGTGGGAGTCGCGATTATCTAGATCAATTGTGTCGTAGCGTGTCCTCCTCGTTGGACCCTCCTAGACTTTATATATGGGGAGGCTATGTCTCAGGTACCAATACGAGTTGGTTACAAGTTAGATTAGAACTCTAGTCTTGAGCTTTCCTTGTCTTGTTCGTTTGGGAGTCCATGTCCATATGGGCTTCATACCAATCGAACCATCATAGGCGTCATGGACCTTGGCAATTCGTCGAGTAGGCCTTCCGTTGAGCCGCACCAGGTAGGCTGTAGTCGAGTGCCTATTGGGCATACCCATGTCAGTAGCCCCTGAGTGTCCATGCGAATCGTAGATTCGGATGGAGACTCTGAAGTCTTGAGTCTTGCATTAGGATCTCGGAGTCGACAATTGTGTCGAGTGCGAAGCACTCCACCCGGAAGTTCATCGGGTCGGTCGAATTTATAGTTGTTCATAGGGATGTTGGTAAACATGCCTGGTGCGCTTGATGGATCGAGACCAGTTAATTGCTCTGGGGCAAAAACAACGCTACCTACTCAAACTCGAGTCCCCAGACTCGAATTCGGAAATTGCTGGCGTAATTCGACTCATGCCGCGGAGGTCTTATAGAGTTCGAATCCCAGTGTATAAGTGTGAGCACTCGACGCGTCCGTCAAGGAATATTCATCGTACCTGCAGGCATGGATATATCTCTAGTAGTGCGCAGCATATGCGTTGCCAGGCCTTATCCGGGTCTTATCTTCACGCTGTAAGCGCGGCATCCGAATTTTGTCATCGCGGAGATGATTCGGGCGGCCCAGGAGATGTAATCTCTTTGTAGGAAAAATATGAGGCAAAGTCGCCATAACATTCGAGTGTGGATGTTATCAACACACAGTATGATGTGCAAGGAAAAATAATCATAGGGTGCGCGACCGGCGCTCCCTATGGAAGTAGCCCCCGAGTGCCTGGTTGAGTCGAAGGCTCAGGCAGGGACTAAAGAACTTTTGCGACTACTGTCGTCTTTTTCTTGCTTGTTTCAGTCGAATATGCTTTCAGCGCTCCCTATGGGAGTAACCCGAAGTCCACAATCGAATCATAGATTCAAGTAAAGGGTTTTCATGATGCTTGGATATCTTCACAAATTTCTTCGGGTGCGCGGCCAGCGCTCCCTATGGCACTAGCCCCCGAGTACTTAGTCGAATCATGGATTCGAGTGAGGATTCAGAGCGTGTCACTCGAGGATCTTGTATATGCGCGTCCAGCGCTCCAGTTTGGAGTAGCCCCCGAGTGTCTGGCAGAGTCATAGACTCATGCAGAGACTCGAGTATTGTATCTTGTAGACGTAGTCGATAATCACGCGAGGAGAAACCACTGACCTGGAAGTGCATCGAGTCAGCGTCTCACGCATAAGGAGCCAATAGTCGATGATGTAATCAAAGTCATGTGGCGATTAGCCGAGGGAGTCGACGATGCAGATGGAGTGGACGAAGTCTCTTCTATCAGGTGTGCGACAAACATCGCATGTGTGTAGCATCAAGCGATGCAACCATCCGAGGAGGAACTCGACTCGGGCCTTGAGTGTATGTCATAGCTAGTTATTTTGTCGACTCCTGTTGGAGGACCCGATAGAATAGCTCGACGAAGTCTTCATCTTTGTCAGCTGCATAAAACATGAAGAATTGTGAAGTACTTGTATCTTGTAAAGGATAGTTGCATGTCGATTGGCAAAGTAAAATTCTGGTGCCAATCGAGTCAACACTTTTGCACTGCATGCTAGGCCTTTTTGTTAGCCTGATTACCCTTAGTCTCAGTACCTTGCCGAGGCACTCGGAGTTTAAGGATTCGATGATCAGGCAGAATCAGCTACTCGGGCTGCCACGTCTGCGGTGCTCGAGTGTGTGTAATCGATGGCACACTAGGTTACTCGAATAGGGCGCAACCCACGAGTGTTTCGAGTGCGAGTTACAAAAAATCAGCTCTAAGTAGAGGGAAACTTAGCTTTATTGGTAGTCATCGTGGACGGAGTCGATGCAATTGCGGACGTAGGCAACACGGCAGCGGGTCGCGTGAAGGAGTCGAAGACACAACAGGTTGGCGGAGTCGAAGACCATAGTGAGTCACCGTAGCCGAAGGTGGTAACGGCCTCACGACGGAGTCGACAAAGCCCCTGAGTGTAGATTCGACGTGGTCGATGTAGTTGAGGCGACGTTCAAGAGCCGATGCACTGGACTGGAGTCGACGCGGCTGCGGATCGCCGAAGCCGATGGCGGCAACAATTTGCTGCAACCGAAGATTGTAGCCGGTTGTCGTAGATGATGTCGGCAGCGGTTGCTATCGTGGAAGCCGATTCGACCAGCGGGTCGTGCTAGTCGAAGATTGTTGAGGCTCGTGGTCGCGGGAGTCGAGGAAGCCTCTGAGTCATCTGAGCTGAAGATCGCAGCAGGTTGTTGAAGTCCTAGACCATGGTGGGTTGCCGTAATCGAAGATTTCAACATGCCGTCACAGTCGAAAACAGCAGAGGGTCATGGCGAAGTTGGCGTAGTAGCGGGTCACGCGGCGGACATAGTCGATGCGGCGGATCGAAATCGCATGGTGATGATGAATTGCCGCATCCGAAGACAGGTCACCGTAGAGGAGGGAGCCCCCGAGTGTAGATTCGAGGTGGTTGATGGAGTCGAAACGACGTTCGTGAGCCGATGCGGCGGACCGAAGTCAACGCGGCAGCGGCTCGCCGAAGCCGATGGCGGTAGCATGTTGTTGCAACCGAAGATTTTAGTGGGTCGTCGCAGCCAAAGGTCGTGGCAGGTCGCCGTAGAGGAGCGAGCCCCCGGGTCGCTCGAGCTGAAGATCGCAGAGCATCGCCGATGTCGAGGAAGCCCCAGAGTCGCGGTCACTGAAGCCGATGTGGCCGGTCGCCGCAATGAAGATCGCATTGGGTTGCCGCATCCCAGCGAGTCACCACAATTGAAGACCGCAGAGGATCATCGCAGTCGCAAACCGCAACAGGTTGATAGTCGCGAATCGTATGACCAAGTGGGTGCAGCCCCCGAGCGTGGAGTTGAGGACCGAAGCGGGTCGTACATCGGAGTCGAAGGAGCCCCCGAGTCGCCAGAGCCGAACATTGTAGCAAGTCACTGTAGCCGAAGGCGGCAGCGGGCCTTGGAGCGGAGTCGAAAGATCCTCTGAGTGTAGAATTGGTGGCAAAGAGATCATGAGGTCATGGACAACTGAGTTCGAAGTAGACCGTAGACTGTCCGATTCATATTGTATGTTGCCTATTAATTATGGCTCATGCGATCTTGCATGGATGACGACTTGAATCGTGACTCCTCTTTAGCTTTGAATATGAGCTAGCTTCATTCCGAATCGATTGTCTGTGTGAATTATCGACGGTATATGTTTCCAGTGCTGTATCGGGACTCGATCCCCTGAGTCGACAGCCGCGCCCAGGTTCGGTGTCTTGTTTCTTTACTATTCTTCAACTCAATTTTACAGGCGCGTGCGGGAAGGAGTATTGATGGGAGCCCTGGTGCTGATCTTGCGACCTGATGCCACCTGGATAGTGATTCCGAGGTAAATTGTCACAAGCGATTGAGACTGCAATGTTTGCCGGATAGAGATTTTTGGCCGTGATACAGGATCACGTGGCTTGTCGCTAGGCCTGATTAAATTTTAATTCCTTGTCCTTTGAGCTTCACCGATTGAAATTGATTCCTTGTCCTTTGAGCTTCACCGATTGATGACCCGACGTAGTGGTTTTTTTCCTTTTTCTTTTCTCTTCCAATTTTATTAGAAGAGGGAGTACGTCCCAAGGCAAATGCCCCAGATCGCTTTGTTCTTCCTTGGTATAGGTGATACTACACTAATCAATTGCCTGGCGTAAACCAACTAGATCAAGTCTCGCTTTAGTACTAGATTTGCTGGGCGATTCACGTACGAGCCTGTTTTTTTCGCCTGTCTTGGTTGCAGGACACCTTGACGATGAATCGGCTATGCACTCGCCTTGAAAACGAGACGTGTGTGATGGGCTTACTCTCGAAAAAGCTGAGCTCGCCCAAGCAGATAAATCTATCGGATGTGATCCGACACCGTTTGATGATGAAAGAGCCGAATCAGATCTGGCCTTCAATAGACGACGAATCTTAGATCACCGGAGATAAGGCCGTCGAGATCACAACATCAACGCACCCAGTTCCACAAACGGCGCCAATTGACGAGGGTTTAACTCATTAATGCCCATTATTATGGACTTAGGTTCAGGAATTGAGGAGCACTGGAAGTCTCGATCGGCTAGCAAACAAGCACATAGGGACGCAATGTTTACCCAGGTTCAGGCCTCGTAGAGGACCCTACTCCTGCTTGTCTGCTCTTGATTGATGATGATCCGAAGTATTACAATGTTGCCGATGGCGGTGTCGCGCAGATTGGATCTGGTGTATCTGCGAGAGATCGATGTCTAGATCTATTGTCTATTGTGGGAGTCGCGATTGTCTAGATCAATTGTGTCGTAGCGTGTCCTCCTCGTTGGACCCTCCTAGCCTTTATATATGGGGAGGCTAGTTCTCAGGTACCAATACGAGTTGGTTACAATTTAGATTAGAACTCTAGTCTTAAGCTTTCCTTGTCTTGTGCGTTTGGGAGTCCATGTCCATATGGGCTTCATACCAATCGAACCATCATAGGCCTCATGCACCTTGGCAATTCGTCGAGTGGGCCTTCCGTTGAGCCCCACCAGGTAGGCTTTAGTCGAGTGCCTATTGGGCATACCCATGTCACCATGAAAGGGTGATTATAAAGGTGGGTTTAGTGCTACGAAAGTGTTATGTAGAGGCTCATGGATCAAGAGTGGGATTTTTCCATCCTGATGATGGATAGATATTCTCTAGGCCCTCTCGGTGATATCACATTGGTTAGCTTGCAAGCAAGTGATGAGATCACTAGAATGTTATATCACGGGAACAAGAAAATAGTACATCTCGGTAACGAGATTAAACTAGGTATGGAGATACTGATGATCGAATCTCGGACATATAATATATCGTGAGACAAAGGGATTTAGTTATTAGCGTTAAAGGTTCTCACGATCACAGAAGTCATTGTAAAATGTGTAGGAGTCTGTATAGATCTTCAGGTCCCGCTTCTGATTACTGATCTGAGAGGGGTCTCGATCATGTCTGCATTATTCATGAACCGTAGGGTGACACACTTAAGGGACACCAATACCATTTGGAGCAAATATGTTTCAGACGAATGAATTGCAAAGCGCTGGAATTATTTCAATAGACACCGAAACTGTTTCGGGTGAAATTGCTGAAATTGGTTCTCCATGTAATATTGAAATGTTGTAGGGGTTTTATGTGAAGCTTTGTTAATTAAATTAATTTAAAAAATTCTGAATAAAATTAATAAAAGAGTTTTATTAAATGAGAGAGTATTAAATTTGGAGAAATTTAATGCATTTAAAGTGGAGACTTTAAAACAAAATGTGAAGGGGCATTTTAATGAGGAGGGGGTTACCACCACATGAATGGGGGAGGTGAGGGGTCACCCCCCATGGGGCGCTGGCCATGGGGAGGGGTACCCCCCTCTCCTATAAAAGGCCACCCCTCTCACCCTTCTTCTGTTGGAGATATGTCCAAGAGGCAATAATAAAGGTGGTTATTATTATATCTTTGTGTTTATGATGATTGTTTACATCCTATGCTATAATTGTATTATTAGGAAACACTAAAACATGTGTATTTTATAAACATAAAAGAGTCCCTAGTAAGCCTCTTGTTGAACTAGCTTGTTGATTAATTGATGATCATGGTTTCCTGATCATGGACATTGGATGTGATTAATAACAAGGTTATATCATTATGAGAATGATGTGATGGACACACACCCATAGTAAGCGTAGCATAAGATCAAGTCATTAAGTTCGTATTGCTATACGCTTTTAAATGCATAGTAACCTAATCCTTCGACCATGAGGTTGTGTTAATCACCATCACCGGATGGGTACTTTGATAACATCAAACACCACTTCGTAACTGGGTGGTTATAAAGGTGTCATTGGGTATTCTAAAAGTATGTGTTGAAGCGCATGGACCAAGATTGGGATTTGTCCATCCATATGACGAATAGATATGCTCTGGGCCCTCTCGGTGGAATGTCATCTAGTTAGCTCGCAAGCATGTGACTGGGTGACAAGGGATGACATAACATGGAACGAGTAAAGAGTACTTATCAGTAACGAGGTAGAACTAGGTATGGAGATACCAACGATCAAACCTCGGATAAGTAGAGTATCGCGTGACAAAGGGAATTGGTTTCGTATGTTAATGGTTCTATCGATCACAAAATCATCGTTGAGTATGTGGGAACCGTTATGGATCTCCAGATCCCGCTGATGGTTATTGATCCGAGAGGTGTCTCCATCATGTCTGCATATTCACGAACCGTAGGGTGACACGCTTAAGGTTCGAAGTTGTTTTAAGTAGATATGGAATGTGCGTTGGAGACCGAATGTTGTTCGGAGTCTCGGATTGGATCCGGGACATCACGAGAAGATCCAGAATTGTCCGGAGAATAAGATTCATATATTGGGGATCATTTTCTAAGTTAGGAAATGTTACGGAGTATTTGTATGAGGATTCTAGAAGGTTTCGGAATGCTCCGGAAGGTTCTAGAAAATTTCTTGGAGTTTGCTTGAAAACCAAGAAAGGATCAAGGAATCCTTGTGGGGCAAGACAAGGAGTAGTGGGAGAGGAGGACTCCTCCCCCCCTCCCAATCCGCCGGCCAAGGGAGAGGGGATTCCTACAAGGACTCCACCTCCCCATGGCGCATCCCTCCTTTAAATAGAGGGGTGGAGGCGCCACCCCCCTGGCCTCCTCCACTCTTGCCCTAGCCGCCTCTCTCCTCCTCCTTTCTTCTACTCAGGCTTAGGCGAAGCCCTGTGGAATTGTCTACTCCACCACCACCACCACGCCGTCTTGCTGCTGGGATTCCGTGGAGAAGATCTACTACCTCCGCTGCTCGCTGGAACGGGGAGAGGAAGGTCTGCTTCGACTCCGCACGTGTGACCGACTGCGGAAGCGCTGCCGGAACGCGGCGCCAGAAGGATCGTCCACTCGATCTTGAGATCGGCAAGTGATCGACTACATCAGCCAAGAGATCCAATCTCGTAACGCTTTCGAATCTACAAGGGTTAGTACAGATCTATCTCGTTGCACATGTCTAATAGATTAGATCTTGGATTTTATCTAGATTAGATATGGGTTTTGTTCGTTCTTGCTGTAGAAATTTTTTGTTTTCCATGCTACAAAGCCATCATCTTCCTAACACCTCCTCGTGAAGGATCTCTCTCCCCCTCTAGAATTATTCCCCCATGGTCTTGGATTAGCGAGATACATGTTCCCGGTGGCATTTCGTCTAGAAGGAGTTGCTGCTTCCGCTGCATCACAGGAGCAAGGAGGTGGAGGTTGTTCGGTGTCCTGAACGTGTGTGCGAGTGCAAATCCGCTGCTGGTTTGCGGCGCTAGGACTTCCACACGATCTTGAGATCGGCAAGCGAACGACTACATCATCCACGAGTTCCTACGCGTTAACAAAACTTTGTTTTCTTCGTGGGTAAGTTCTCCATGGATGTATATCCACCCGTTGCTTGTATCTAGTAGATAGATCTTGGCATATAGTTCTCATCGTAGGAAATTTTTTGTTTTCTATGCAGCGAACCTTTCAGTGGTATCAGAGCCTGATCTATGCGTAGGTCCTTTGCACGGGTAGAACACATAAGAGTATATGTACTTTGGATATTGGTGGCATAGTGGGATGAAGCGGCTCGGACCAACCTTACAAGTCATCGTACATGAGACCGGTTCCATGACTGACATGCAACTAGTTTTGCATAAGTGGCTAGCGGGTGTCTGTCTCTCCTACTATAGTCAATATCTAATTTACAATGAGTTGCTAATAATTTGGTTATCATCGTTGTGGTTTCATGTTCGTAGGTAAGAACGGTTCTATCTTCGAAATCCCTAAGCCACGTAAAACTTGCAATTGATAAATTAGAGGTGTCTAGTTTAGATCGTTGCTGGGCTTGTGTCATGATATGGTAATGCTGTAAGTTGATGTATAGTTGATACTCTTACAACACTCCTAACGTGTAAGTTCCATTGGCCTTGGCCTTACACACAAAGGAATGATAAAGATCATACCATGATGCATATGATAGTGATCAAATGCAAGAACTATATGATTTCACTTTACACATATGATAGTGATCAAATGCAAGAACCATATGGTGTTTTAGTAGCATTATAAGATGATCCCTGATTTAAATATCAAGATAAAAATGTGTTCTTCCTTAAGTATGCACCGTTCTATGGATCGTGTTTCGAGACATCACGTGATGATCGTGTGTACTCGACTCTACGCTTTCATACAACGGGTGTAAGACAGTTTTACACACGCGAGTACTAAGGTTCTTACTTGGCGAGCCTAGCATGTACAACCATGGCCTCGAAACACGGGCCAAAGCATGAGTCATATAGTTGATATGATGCCCATATAGATGCTCGCCTTTAAAGCTACACCGACTCAGGTGATGATCGGACTTGGTGTAGTGAATTTGGTTCATGTAATCACCAAAAAGACACGAAGGATGTTGTTTTTGAGTGGGAGTTTAGTTGAACTCAATCTATCATAAAATTAGTCTAAATAAACTTTAAAAATTCTGTTGTAGATGGCACCACCTTCTTTTAATTTAAATGTGTTCATGGAGAAAGAGAAACTTGCTGCGAATGGTAGCAACTTCACCAACTCGGCCATGAAATTGAGGATTCTCCTCTCTGCTGCACAAAAGCAATATGTGTTAGATGCGCCGCTAGGCCCCCACCAGCCCCTGATGCCCCTGACGAGGAAAATAATGTCTATATAACTCGTCAGGAGGACCACAACTTAGTTCATTGCGGCATACTGTATGGGCTAGTGCCAGAACTTTGAAAGCGTTTCGAAAATGGCAATGACTTTGATACCATGGGTGAATTGAAAATGATTTTGGATACCCATGTTGCCGTGAATTATAATGCTTCAGAAAAGTTCTTTAGCTGCATGATGGAAGAGAATAGCTCAGTAAGTGAGCACGTACTCAAAATGTCTAGGTACGCCGATAAGCTTGGGTCCTTGGGAATACTGATTCCCATTGACTTAGGCATGCATCGTGTGCTCCAATCTCTGCCACCTAGCTACAAGAGCTTCGTGATGAACTATAACATGCAGGGCATGAAGAAGACTCTCCCCAAGCTTCTGTCAATGCTTAAGACTACAGAAGTGGAGATTAGAAAAGAACATCAAGTGTTGATGGTCAATAGAACCACCGGTTTCAAGAAACACAAGAAGGGTAAACAAAAGGGAAAGAAGGGCGGAAAATTTGTTGCTGCGCCTGAAAAGAAATCTCGGGCTGCCCCTAAGTCTGATACCGAGTGCTACTATTGTAAGGGGACTGGCCATTGGAAGCGCAACTGCCCCAAGTATTTGGCGGACAAGAAGGCTGGCAAGGCAAACAAAGGTATATGTGATATACATGTTATTGATGTGTACTTGACTAGTACTCGCAGTAGCACCTGGGTATTTGATACCGGATCGATTGCTAATATATGTAACTCGATACAAGGGCTGCGGAACAAGCGACAGCTAGCAAGGGATGAGGTCACGATGTGTGTCGGCAATGGATCAAGAGTTGATGTGATCGCCATCGGAACGCTGCCTCTCCATATGCCATCGGGATTAGTGATAAAACTAAATAATTGTTATTAGGTGCCTGCGTTGAGCATGAACATTGTATCCGGATCGTGTTTATTGCAAAGCGGTTATTCGTTTAAATCAAAAAACAATGGTTGTTCGATTTATATGGATACTATCTTTTATGGTCATGCACCCGTGGTGAATGGTTTATTTCAGTTGAATCTCGATAGTACTCATACGCACATCCAT
Source organism: Avena eriantha (assembly GCA_910589775.1). Taxonomy (NCBI): domain Eukaryota; kingdom Viridiplantae; phylum Streptophyta; class Magnoliopsida; order Poales; family Poaceae; genus Avena; species Avena eriantha. Next base: position 310,928,163 of record OU342742.1, read on the forward strand.
AATGTTGATGCTAAAAGGATTAAACTTAATGATGATATATCTGCATATATGTGGCACTGCCATCTAGGTCATATTGGCGTTAAACGCATGAAGAAACTCCATTCCGATGGACTTTTGGAATCACTTGATTTTGAATCATTTGATACATGTGAGCCATGCCTTATGGGCAAGATGACTAGAACGCTGTTTTCCGATCCAATGGAATGGGCGACAAATTTATTGGAAATCATACATGCTTATGTATGCGGTCCAATCAGTGTGTCGGCGCGAGGTGGATATTGTTATTTTGTTACTTTCACGGATGATTTGATTGATGAAACATAAGTCTGAAACCTTTGAAAAGTTCAAGGAATTTCACAATGAAGTGGAAAATCATCATAATAGAAAGATAAAATTTCTGCGGTCTTACTGTGGAGGAGAGTATCTAAGTTACGAGTTTAGCACACACTTGAAAGAGTGTGGAATACTTTCACAACTCACGCCTGCCAGAACACCACAACGTAATGGTGTGTCAGAACGTCGTAATCGTACTCTATTGGATATGGTTCGATCTATGATGTCTCGGACTGACTTGCCACTGTCATTTTGGGGTTATGCACTGGAAACCACTACATTCACATTAAATCGGGCACCGTCTAAATCTGTTGAAACGACACCATATGAATTATGGTTTGGAAACAAACCTAAGCTGTCATTTCTTAAAGTTTGGGGATGTGATGTTTATGTGAAGAAACTTCAGCCGGATAAACTCGAACGCAAAGCAGAAGAATGCGTCTTCATATGATACCCTAAAGAAACAATTGGGTATTCCTTCTATCACAGATCCGAGGGGAAGGTTTTCGTTGCCAAGAATGGATCCTTTCTAGAGAAAGAGTATCTCGCGAAAGGTGTGAGTAGTCGAAAGGTAGAACTCGAAGAGGTTACTAAACCTTCTCTTCATGAAATGGCAAGTGGCGCAGCACCGGAAGTCGTTCCGGAGTTGACTTCACCAAATGAAGAAGGAACTAATGATAATGATCATAAAACTCTGAAAGAGGACACCACTGAACCTCGTAGGTCAAGCAGGACACGTGCAGCTCCTGAATTGTACGGGAATCCAGTTGTGAATTTCATGGTTGATGAAATAGATGACCCTGCAACATATGAAGAAGCGATGATGAGCCCGGATTCCAACAAATGGCTAGAAGCCATGAAATCCGAGATGGAATCCATGTACGAAAACCAGGTTTGGACCTTGCTAGACTTACCTCACGACCGAAAGGCCGTTGAGAATAAATGGATTTTCAAAGGAAAAACTGATGCTGATAGTAATGTAACCATCTATAAAGCTCGACTTGTCGCAAAAGGGTTTCGACAAATCCAAGGACTTGACTACGATGAGACATTCTCTCCCGTAGCGATGCTAAAGTCAGTTAGGATTATGTTAGCAATTGCTGCATATTTCGATTATGAAATATGGCAGATGGATGTCAAAACGGTGTTCCTCAATGGTAATATTGAAGAAGAGTTGTATATGATAAAACCAAAGGGTTTTGTCGGTCCTAAAGATGCTAACAAGGTGTGCAAGCTTCAGTGATCCATCTATGGACTGAAGCAAGCATCACGGAGTTGTAATCTCCGCTTTGATGAGGTGATCAAAGAGTTTGGATTTGGCCAAACTTATGGAGAGGCCTGTATTTACAAGAAAGTGAGTGGGAGCAATGTGGCATTTCTGATATTATATGTGGATGACTTATTATTAATTGGAAATGATATAGATCTTTTAAACAGTGTTAAAAGTTATCTAAATAGCAAATTTTCTATGAAGGACCTTGGTGAAGCGTCATATATATTAGATATAAAGATCCATAGAGATAGATCGAGACGCCTAATAGGGCTATCGCGGAGTACATACCTTGATAAGATTTTATAGAAGTTTAAAATGGATGAAAGTAAGAAGGGGTTCTTACCTATGTTGCAAGGCATGCCATTGAGAAAGACTCAAAGTCTGGATATGGCAGAATAAAGAGAGATGATGGATAAGATCCCCTATGCTTCAGCCATAGGCTCTATAATGTACGCCATGCTATGTAAAAGACCGGACGTGGAACATGCTATTAGTTTGACTAGTAGGTATCAATCTGATCCAGGTTTGGAACACTGGATAGCGGTCAAGAATATCCTTAAGTACTTGAGAAGAACTAAGGTAATATTTCATGTATACGGAGGTGAAGAAGAGCTGGTCGCTAATTGTTATGTCGATGCTAGCTTTGACACTGATCCGGATGACTCTAAGTCTCAATCCAGATACGTATTTCTCATGAACGGAGCAGCAGTTAGTTGGAGGAGCTCCAAACAACCCGTGGTAACAAGGTCAACAACGGAGACGGAATATATTGCTACTTCAGAAGCAGCACAAGAAGCAGTTTGGATGAAGCAGTTCATTACCGAACTGGGTGTGGTTCCTAGTGCGTTGGATCCAATGGTGATCTATTGTGACAACAATGGAGCCATAGCCAACACAAAGGAACCAAGGTCTCACAAGAATTCCAAGCATATTAAGCGCTGGTTTCACTCTATCCGTGAGCATGTCAAGGATGGAGATATAAAGATTTGTAAAGTACATACGATCTCAATATAGCAGATCCGTTGACTAAAACTCTCCCTAGAGAAAAACATGATCAACACCAGAACTCCATGGGTCTTAGATTTATCACCATGTAACTAGATATTGTCTCTAGTGCAAGTGGGAGACTGAAGGGAATATGCCCTGGGAGTCAATAATAAAGTTGTTATTATACATATTCCAAGTATATGATAAATGTTTATTTTGGATGCTATAATTGTATGAATTTGGAAACGTTAATACATGTGTGTTTAATAAACAAAAGGAAAGTTCCTAGTTATGCCTCTCTTATAAACTAGCTCGTTGATTAACAAGACGATCAAGGTTTCCTGATCATGGACATTGGATGTTGTTAATAACGAGGTCACAACATTAGTGGAATGATGTGATGAACATTCATCCGAAGTATAGCATTACGATCAAAGTCATTGTGTTTATATTGCTATAACATCTAGTCCATAGACCATGAGATCATGTTAATCACTAACACTGGAAGAGTATCTTGATGACATCAAACGTCACACCGTGAAAGGGTGATTATAAAGGTGGGTTCAGTGCTATGAAAGTGTTATGTAGAGGCTCATGGATCAAGAGTGGGATTTGTCCATCCCGATGATGGATAGATATTCTCTGGACCCTCTCGGTGATATCATATTGGTTAGCTTGCAAGCAAGTGATGAGATCACTAGAATATTATATCATGGGAACAAGAAAAGAGTACATGTCGGTAACGAGATCAAACTAGGTATGGAGATACCGATGATCGAATCTCGGACATGTAATATATCGCGAGACAAAGGGATTTAGATATTAGTGTTAAAGCTTCTCATGATCACAGAAGTCATCGTAGAATGTGTAGGAGTCAGTATGGATCTCCAGGTCCTGCTTCTAATTATTGATCTGAGAGGGGTCTCGATTATGTCTGCATTATTCACGAACCGTAGGGTGACACAATTAAGGGACACCAACACTATCTGGAGCAAATATGTTTCAGACGAATGAATTGCAAAGCGCTGGAATTATTTCAATAGACACCGAAACTATTTCAGGTGAAATTGCTGAAATTGGTTCTGCATGTAATATTGAAATGGTGCAGGGGGTTTTATGTGAATGTTTGTTAATTAAAGTAATTAAAAAAATTCTGAAAAAAATTAATAAAAGAGTTTTATGAAATTAGAGAGCATTAAATTTGGAGAAATTTAATGCATTTAAAGTGGAGACTTTAAGAGAGAATGTGAAGGGGCATTTTAATGTGGAGGGGGTTACCACCACATGAATGGGGGAGGTGAGGGGTCACCCCCCATGGGGCGCCGGCCATGGGGAGGGGTTACCCCCTCCTCCTATAAAAGGCCACCCCTCTCACCCTTCTTCCTAACACCTCCTCATGAAGAATCTCTCTCCCCCTCTAGAATTATTCCCCCATAGTCTCGGATTAGCGAGATACATGTTCCCGGTGGCATTTCGTCTAGAAGGAGTTGCTTCTTCCGCTGCAGTGCTGGAGCGAGGAGGCGGAGGTTGTTCGGTAGCCTGAGCATGTGTGCGAGTGCGAATGCGCTGCTGGTTTGCGACGCTAGGACTTCCACACGATCTTGAGATCGGCAAGCGAACGACTACATCATCCACGAGTTCCTACTTGTTAACAAAACTTTGTTGTCTTCGAGGGTAAGTTCTCCATGGATGTATATCCACCCGTTGCTTGTATCTAGTAGATAGATCGCGGCGTATAGTTCTCATCGTAGGAATTTTTTTGTTTTCTATGCTGCGAACCCTTCATAAACAACCTATAGAGACTCGATACAACGGTCGGCTATTAGAGAGGGATAAGAAAGACCTAATCGGGAACAAACATGATACTAACACCAATCATACCCATCCCGGTATTTCCCCCTCAACACCAAACGAGGAAGTCAAACCGAGGAACTCACATAGTTCGCAGTTTTATTCGTTCCATTATACTTCCACACTTACAAGTCAGATATAGATAGCATGAGTCATCCTGATATCATAAGAAGTGGGTAGTTTTAGTTAACCATTCTGTTGTAGTTGCAATACTTACTGGTCAGATACAATTAGCATGAGCCATCCCAATCTAGTAGTTGTTGGCACTTTTATTTACTCATTCGGTTGTAGTGAAACTGATTACTAGGCATGTTAAAGTCAAATTTATAGCACTACTTTAGTTATGGTTGTCTATGATCGAGAAACTATGCTCCAAGTCATCCATAACCACGGACACGACTTTCAGAAAGATTTACCCTGCAGGGGTGCACAAATACCAACACACGCACAATCAACCTCCGAAAAACCAAATAAAACTCAACGAGGGATCACGACAAAGCAATCACACGATTCATAAAATATTTTAGGGATCCACCCTAATAAGCTACCCACAACGAAGTTGGCCGGCTCCAAGACAGACTCAGGGTTCACGAGAACGGATGTAAATGACTGGGAACCCTAAAGTGTGACTGGGCTTGTCGATACAGCGAAATCATGCCACGATCCTAAACAGTACAGGCGCTCCACGTGCAATCACAAATAAATCAATAAGCATGGAATAAGTACATGATAGTAATAAAGCCCCAAACTAGTTTGTGGCCCCAAGAAATAAGAAATGAATCAAGCTCTGGCTAAGGGGATTCATGGTCCCACATGCGGATAGTGCGATGAGCAAGGAACAAGTATCAAGTACTTGGGGCCTACGGGACAAAAGTGGGCGGTTAAAAACCAAATATTAGCTCACTACAACAGAAATTGTATTTATTGACAGACCCCTTTTGTCACTTAATATCCATATTTGTCAATGAATATATGTTGTTGAAAAAATGGGCTGTCACTAATTTTGTCATAGAAGCTACGTCATAAAAAATCCATAACCACGGTTTGCATTTTTTCTCATTGTTTAACTTATATTAGTTGAAGATGTTATTTTTGTCAACAATCGTGTGCAATCGGTACTAAAATATTTTTCATGATATATATGAGAAGTTTGTCATTGTAAAATAGAAGGGCGTCTAGGACAGGTCATCATTACATATGTGGCATTTTGTTAATTTAGTGCAATTTACTGACATGGCATTATGACCAGTGGGACCTAGTGGTTCTTATAGGTGTACCAACGGCCGGTCCGAGACAGTTCGGACAGGTGGGACCCATAGAGTTCTGACAGGTGGGATCAAGTGGGTTTTGACAGGTGGGACCAAGAGGGTTCTGATAGGTGGGACCAAGACGGCTTGGACAGGTGGGACCGAGATGGTTCTAACATGTGGGTCCACGTGTTGATGACAGTGTCAGTAATTTCGTCACGTTAATAATTATGTAGAAAATGAAAAAATATCATATAGACAAATACAATTTAGAACCAATATATAAAATAGTGGTGCTCAAATTCTGTGCAATAGTTTTAACATGAAGCTACAACTAAGTAAATTACATTGATGAACAATTTCATCAAGATGAAGGTGATGTTGAGTTGTTGCCCTGTCCTTGCTGCTGTGATGTCCTTAAGATGAAACTAAGCGTGGCTTCTAATTCTTATTGCTTATTTTCAGTTGCTCTGGTTTTCCCTTCATGTGCCATCATAAGAGCTGCATGGTCCTCTTCTTGTTTTTTTAATTTCTTCATATCTTTTATCCTGGGCTTCCATTCTTTCCTGCATCTCTTATGTGTACCTTTCAGCTACGAGAAGTGATTGTTCCTCCTGTTCAGCAAGCTTGTTTTCTAGTTCTTGAATGCCTGTTGTGGACACAGAGCTCTTCCTTGAGATTGATCCAACTCCCAAATTTGACAGGAACGTGCCTGTGCTTGAGCTATTGTGCTCTTCTCCTTGAAGATTTCTTAAATAATCTACAATTCTATTTTTTCAGTCTCATCTTCTAGGTGTGGTATATTTTCCATGGTCATCATTGAATCCTTAATTAAGTTCAAATGAAGGCATAAGAACTAATGAACTAGAAAGCTTACTCATTACAAAATATTAGAAGTATTAAAAATGTCTTACATAAGCATCTTTGGCTTCCGTAATCATGATTTCTCCTTGTTAGTGTGGGTAAGTATATAGAATTCAATTTGAGATGTCACCTCCTCCAAGTACTCCGAGTTCTACGAAAAATTGGAATTACGAACATGAGTTAGAAAAAATTACTGAGTTTGGTAGAACAATTGTTTCATATATGAACTTAAAAACGTACCAGAGCTTCGTAGTGTGCAATGAAGCATCTCGATCTAATTGTATGGTTCTTCTTCATAGCTTCTCTGTTCACTTTATTATTCACACACATTTCCTAAATTTGAGTATGAACTTGTGAGTTTTCTATTCAGCAGGGATTTATGTGCAGAGTATTTGTAAGTGTAAAATGTTAGTACCTGATAGTGGGCATCAAACCATCTGTTCACAAGATCTTTCGAATTCTCTCTAGTACATTTGCTGGCTTCATCTTATATGCTTATTAGGGGCTCATATCTTTAACATTGTCCCAATTCTCCTTCTTAACCTTGTAGCATAGTTGGCGCATACTACTCTGTAGAATATTAGTGCACACTCTCTTGGTCACTACATCATTTGTGTCCATTTCAAAATTTCCCTGAAAAATGGAGATGCATATTATGTAGTTACATAGGTAGACAATATAAATAGATATATGTTACGGTAGATTAAAAATCAATGAAAAGATGATATGATAACCTTTGTTTTAGGGTTATCGATGTTCTGGACCTCGTCATCTGAAGTCGGTTCGTCATTAGCTACCATCTCTTCTACACTAGGTACATATGTAGGGTCTGGTTGAGTGTGGTTAGCATCCTTTTGTTTACCTTTTTTGGTGGCGTGTATCACTTTGCAAATGTCGCTGTACATGAATTTATGTGCTACCTCTTCTATATTTTCTATAGGAAAACCTCTAGCGGCTTGCACTTCTTTCAAAATTTCCATCATACGAGCTTTATTTTCTTCCAAATATTTGTACTTGTTTGCCTCATATGCATTAGTTGGTTTTTTCGGTTCCTAACAAGGGATGGTCAAAACTGTATTGCAGCTCAACAGTAGATTAGATCATGAATTACAAAGTCCCGACAATTTTCATTTCTAAAATAACCTACCCAAGGGCATACATATTTAGAGTGTGTTGTTCCAGAGAAAACTAAAGTAGGTACAGTTCAGCTGCGAATAACAAGGATTTAGCCTCACCTTGAAGAGGAGAGACCTAACAAAGAGGAGATGGATGGATTTTTTCCTAGATGTAGCCATTGCTATTTTTTGCTTGGATAAAAATAGACTAAACTCAATCTATCTACTGCGAAACAATATCATTGTGTGTGTGCGGGAAAACAATGTAGGTAGTAGATAGCTATTATTGTAACTAGAATGACAGAAACAAGATGTTTAACCACTTTGTAATGAATGGTTCTAGCAGATCTACTACATATGAGAAGGATCGGGGGATTGAATTATCACCAGACGGTTGTTTGACGTTGGGCTTCTTCTTCGGTGTAGACCTCAACGGTTTGCGTTCCTTACCGCTGCAAAGAGTCCCAATCATGGCGTCGGCCAAGGAGATCACCGCTCAGATGCGGCGATGAGTTCTGATCCTCTAAGGACGAGATTGGATCCAGGGGAGGAGAAGGATGAGGAGCTAGAGGGGGATGGGTTTTGGGAGTTAAGATGAGACGCAAATCGTGGAAGGGATTCGTGCGCCATTTTAATGTTGCGGGTGAAATGGATCGTATGGGCACCTAGAGGGGGGGTGAATAGGTGCTCCACACATTTTTAATTCTTTTTCAGTTTTAGGCTTAGCACAAAGGGTAAATTCTCTAGATAGACTATTGGGTGGAATTTCCCTATATGCAAACCTATCTACTAGCGAGTAAAGAGCGAGTGGAAGAGGAATGAGTAAACCGAAGTGAAGCACGCGGAGACACAGGATTTGTTTGACCGCAGTTCCTTCCTTGTTAAGGGAAGTACGTCTGCGTTGGAGGGGTGGGCGGTACTAAGACCACCACACCACAAAAGGCCTCACCCTGTTCTCCGATGGATCTCGCCACAACAGGCCTGATCCACCTTCCACTATAGGTACCCTTTGAGGCGGGCACCGGCGCCTTTACACAACGAGCGGGGCAACAACTCCACAACAACTTGGAGGCTCCCAAAATGACAACAAGATGCCAAAAAAACAAACTTATCAAATACAATAAAGAAGATCTAGGTATTGACAAGAATACTAGATCAAGGATTTCTCCAATTGAATGGAGAGGAGTTGAAGTGGGAGAGGATTTCTCCAATTGATTCTTGATGATGATGAACTTCTGCTCCTTCAATTCCGCCAAAGATCAAGACCTTCGGGTGGTTGAAGTGGGAGATCGAGATTTAGAGCTCTTGCACAAGGTCTTGTCAAATTCGAATGAATCAAGGAGTCTGGACGTTAGGGAAGAAGGGATATTTATACCCCCCTTCAGAAACCAGCCGTTGCAACCTTTGGGGGCCGGATTATCCGGCCCAAGTGAGGGCCGGATTATCCGGTCTGGGGAAACACCGCCCCAGACTCGGAATATCCGGCAGATAATCCGCCCCCTGACAGAGTGACGCGCCGAGCTTGCCCTTGATCAACTTCTGGGGGCCGGATTATCCGGCCCTATGCAATGGCCGGATTATCCGGTCTGGGGAAAAAAACTGCCCCAATTCGGATTTTCCGGTAGAAAATCTGACCGGATACCGAGGGACGCGCCTTGGCTCATTTTGCTCGAAAACTGGGGGCCGGATTATCCGGCCCATGCGACACCCGGATTATCCGGCCTGGGGAGGAAAAACCACCCCAGTTCGGATTTTCTGGGAGAAAATCCGATCGGTACCGAGCGACACGCCTTGGCTTCCTTGAGAGATGAGGTAGGCCGGATTATCCGGCCCTTGGTGGGACGGATTATCCGGCCCCCCTCAAAACTTCCTGCACACTTAGCACACATGAAAAGTGTCCATAGTATTGTTATCTAACACGCAAAACATAGGAAAACATGAAATGTTCTTTCAATCTCCCCCTTTTTGGTGTTAGATGACAATACCAGGATTTGCAGGACAAAGACACAAGACGGACATAGATAACTTATGAAAGAGACTCCCCTCAATGTGTGCATAATAGATTTTTGCATTGGAATACAAATGCACACAAATAGGAGAATCTATTCCATAGACATGTGAGAAAAAACACATACCACCAAAGTAGAGAATAGGCATCCTTGATATAAATCACAATTATTACCGGATAACCAATATGACACTGGAACCAGTTTAGCTGCTTGATCTCACGGGCCACGGGGGGCACAGGGGGCCTGCGAGCATCCCTCATGAGACCCTCAGGAGCAGAGGAGGGGTGAGAGGTCTTACGAACCTTGTTGTATATCTTCTTGTCCTTATGCACCGAGCCAATGTGGAACTCCTCAACAGGAAGCATGTGGCGGATGAGCATCATAATGTAGGGCGCATAGGGAATGGATAGACGGTTGAACATAGCATCACACAGCTCATGGTAGATGAAGTCCATGACATCCAGCCTGTACTGCACTGACTCGTCCTCGCAGGAGGCAACCTCATGAGAAAATTGAAGTAGCTGAACAAGGTGACCACGGATGTTGTCATTGTTGCCCCCACTCGGTGTAATAGAGTCACGGAAGAGACCCACTAATGCAGCATAGATGGGAGCAAGACCAGCCACAGTACCGATAATGCCATTCTCATCTTGCTTGTTCTTGAAAATCCACTTGGTGCCGATAACATTGCGGCACTCTTTGGGTTTCTCCACTAGTTTCTAGACTTTGTTGCCCCTGTGGTTGGAGAATGTTGAGTATGTGTAGATGAGGGCTCTATATGAGTAGAGCATTGTCCTTCCCGGTCCGCCACAAGGGGTTTCTCAATGGGGAGGAAGAATCCCACACCCATTCTTCTTATGGCATCTTGGGGTATTTCAACATCTGCATCACAAACACCAACTTCCTCCGCACGGGAACCGTCATTTTCCTCGAACACCACAGTACAAGATTCTACAACAGTTCTAGAGAGCTTATTGTAGACTCTATAAGTGTGGGATTCGGCACCATAACCAACAAAAATACCTTCTAAAGCCTTAGATTCAAACTTAGATAAACGAACTCCTTTAATAAGAAAGAAACACTTACACCCGAATACCCGAAAGTACGAGATGTTTGGCTTATTACCGGTAAGTATTTCATACGGAGTCTTGTCCAAGATCTTGCGGAGGTATAAGCGGTTGGATGAATGACAAGCAGTAGAGATTGCTTCAGCCCAGAAGTTATATGGAGATTTAAATTCGGCTAACATTGATCTTGCCATGTCCATTAGAGTTCGATTCTTCCTCTCGGCTACACCATTTTGTTGAGGGGTGTACGCAGTGGAATATTGATGTCTTATCCCCTCTTCACTTAGGAACTCATTTAAGGTGTAGTTCTTGAACTTCGAGCCGTTATCACTCCTTATAGCCAGAATGGTGACGTTGAACCTCGTTGGCGAAGTTGATGACAGTTTGTTGAGTTTCACTCTTCAACTTGGAGAAATAAACCCAAGTGTATCTTGAGTAATCATCAACAATCACTAGACAATACTTCTTCCGACCGAGGCTTGCATGCGATGGAGGTCCAAAGAGGTCCACATGAAGGAGCTCCAAAATCCTTTTTGAAGAGATAATGGTTTTCCTTCGATGAGGTGAATCATGCATTTTCCCTTCAACACACGCCCTGCAAACACGATCTTTGGCAAAAGAGACATTTTCTTTTGGTCCAAGAATGTGGCCACCCTTGTGGAGACTTTGCAAAGTTCTCATATTGACATGGGCTAGTCGGCGATGCCATAGCCAACCCGCGTCAGCCTTTCCGAAAAGACACATCGGGCCTGTAGTGGTTTTCCCCAAAAAGTCCACCACGTACAGGTCGTTTTCGATGTATCCCACGAAAGCGACTTTTGGAGACTTGCTCCACAAGAGTACCACTAAATCAGCATCAATGTAAACTGCAAAGCCCATCTTACCAAGGGCACGAACTGAAAGTAAGTTATACCCGAGGGTCTCAACAAGCATGACATCCACGAGAGAGATATCGTGAGCCACCACAACTTTGCCGAGACCCAATACCTCAGATTTTGACTTGTCACCATAGGAGACGGTAATGTGATCAAGGTTAGGCCGCATCTCCATGATGATCTCCTTGCTTCCGGTCATATGACTCGTACAACCGCTATCGAGGACCCATTTAGAACCACCGGAAGCATAGCCCTGCACTTCTTGGTTTTAGGTACCCATTTTTCAATGGGTCCTCTCATGTTAGTAACAAGGGTCTTGGGACCCAAATAGACCAAGGAATGTAACAATCATAAGTCCCTACATAACTAGCATAAACATCACCATAACAATCACAATATAGTTCAAAGTTAGGATTGTTGATCCCTGCAAAACCATCATGATTAGTCTTGTTATTGGTAATGTTGTTAGTCTTCGATTGAGCAGTCTTGTTCTTCTTCTTCTTGTTTTTCTTGCTCTTTGTCTTGGGTATGTAACCAATACCTTCTTTACTATTGTTTGTCCTTTGCCTGCTCAGTATCTCATCAATAACCCCTTTACCTTTGTGTTGACAACTTCTTGCAAGATCTTCTTTTCCAAAGGATGAAGAGTAGGTACTTGGCACATCATACCATTTCAATTGAGTTTGGAGCTGGTCATGAGACTCATTTAGAGTAGAATGATCACTCTTCAATGCCTTGTGAGAACTTTCAATTATCAAACTTCTCCAAAAGTCTAGCATGAACAACCCCAAAATCAATCTTTTCTTCTTTAGTTTCTTTACCTTGGCAAGAGCATGATCATGTTCTTTAATGAGCTGAGCTACAGCTTCTTCTTGTGACTCCTCAAGGGATTCGAGTCTTTCTTCCAAAGAAACTCGAGCTTCCACTTCCTCTTCCAAGGCATTCTTCAAAGAAGCTATCTCCAAGGCATCTTCTCTTTCAATTCTGCCCTTTTCTTCAAGGAGATCTTCGGCTTGAGAAAGTTGACTCATAAGAGCGTCAAAATGGAGTTTGTGCTCACCTTGTAGGTTAGTGAAAAAAGTATCCAAGGCAATAACTTCTTCTTTCATTACAAGACTGTCATGATCATCCATATCCAAAATTATGTTAGTCTTAGGAAATGAAGAGCTAGAAGTTGATACCCCAGATCCTCTTGCCATTAGGCAAGTGGCGTTGTTATTGATGGCGTTCTCGTTCGGCGAGTCGAAGAGATAGGAGGGAGTCGATGTGGTGGCTATAGCAGCCACTTCGCGGGAACTATCATCATCTTCTTCATCTTCACTTGCGGAGGAGTATTCCTCTTGAGCTACAAGGACAATCTTGGGTTGCTTCTTGAAAGGGCCATTCTTCTTAATAAATGGCTTCTTCTTAGGAGCTTTAGATTTCTCTTTAAGAATGAGCCTGCCACCATTGTCTTCTCTATTTTGATAAGGACACTCGGCAACAAAGTGCATTCTATCTCCACAGTTGAAGCAAGTTCTCAATCTTGGGCCACTTTCTCTTCTTCCATTTGACCCATTCTTGCGCTCAAGATCAGACTTGGCTTTGGCAGGGTCCTTCCAAAAGTTCCTTGAATAGAATGCCATGTACTCACCATGAGCACATTTTACCTCATCGGGGCAGTCCATGGATACCCCCTCAAAAGCTCCTTCATCTTCCTCTTGCTCAACAACATTGGCTTTGAGAGCCACATTGACAGCCTTTTGCATCCCAATGGCCCGAGCACGGGCATCTTCAGCATTCTTTGCCGCCACTTTGAATGACGCCATTTCTTGCATGACTTCGTTGGATGTCATTTGATGATAGTTGTGTCTACCTTGAAGGCTCTTCAAATCCGTTGGCTCGAAAGGCATTAAGGCACTCACATATTTTCTTTTTATACATGCATCATCAATGTGAGTGGCCCCATGCTTCCGAAATGTTGTTGCGATGACCTTGAGTCTTCTATACATGTCCTCATGGTTTTCACCATCTAACATGTAGAATCCCTCATCTTCATTACTAAGGGCATCATACCTGTTTCTTCTCATGCTTTCGTTTCCAACGAAAAGGTCCGTAAGAGCATCCCACGCCTCGTTAGCTGTGTTGAGATGTTCAATGTGTGGCATGTCCTTGGGACCCACACCCAGCTGTATCATGTGGAGAGCGGTGGCATTCAACTGGGTATCCACAACTTCCCTTCTCGTTAGATTGGTTTGATCTCCAATATGAAGACCTTCTTCAATAATCCTCCACAATTCAATAGAGGAGCTGCAAACATGAGATTTCATTAGGAATTTCCATTGGTTAAAAGAAGATGCAGTGAGCTTGGGTGGATCACCCCTATTGTTTATATGAGGATGAGGAATAGGTGGGTCGGGGGAATATACGTGGCAAACCTAACTATATTCCTCCTTACCATTTCCCTTTTTGGAGGTGGAGCCATTTAGTTTTTCACCTTCCACATCATCATCCTTGGATCCGGTGTTACCCTTTTCCTCAGATGATGGTGTGGGAGCCTAAGAGGAGGATGGAGATGGAGCTAAGGATGATGTAAGGCGAGCAATCATTTGATTCATCTCCTCCATCTTGGCCTCAAAGGATTTCAACAAGGTTGTTTCCAACGACTTGAGATCATCCATTGTGACCTTATCCACAGCCTCATTTCCATCATCCTTGGTACCCATACTACTCTTAGGCGGTTAAGCCCGAATTAAGAGCCGGGGCTCTGATACCAATTCAAATGGATCGTATGGGCACATAGAGGGGGGGATGAATAGCTGCTACACCAATTTTTAATTCTTTTTCAGTTTTAGGCTTAGCACAAAGGGTAAATTCTCTAGATAGATTATTGGGTGGAATTTCCCTATATGCAAACCTATCTACTAGCGAGTAAAGAGCGAGTGGAAGAGGAACGAGTAAACCGAAGTGAAGCACGCGGAGACACAGGATTTGTTTGACCGCAGTTCCTTCCTTGTTAAGGGAAGTACGTCTGTGTTGGAGGGGTGGGCGGTACTAAGACCACCACGCCACAAAAGGCCTCACCCTGTTCTCCGATGGATCTCGCCACAACAGGCCTAATCCACCTTCCACTATAGGTACCCTTCGAGGAGGGCACCGACGCCTTTACACAACTAGCGGGGCAACAACTCCACAACAACTTGGAGGCTCCCGAAATGACAACAAGCTTCCACAAAAACAAACTTATCAAATACAATAAACAAGATCTAGGTATTGACAAGAATACTAGATCAAGGATTTCTCCAATTGAATGGAGAGGAGTTGAAGCGCTTGATTCTTGATGATGATGAACTTCTCCTCCTTCAATTCCACCAAAGATCAAGACCTTCGGGTGGTTGAAGTGGGAGATCAAGATTTAGAGCTCTTGCACAAGGTCTGGTCAAATTCGAATGAATCAAGGAGTCTGAACATTGGGGAAGAAGGGATATTTATATCCCCTTCAGAAACCAGCCATTGCAACCTTTGGGGGCCGGATTATCCGGCCCAAGTGAGGGCCGGATTATCCGGTCTGGGGAAACACCACCCGAGACTCGGAATATCCGGCAGATAATCCGCCCCCTGACAGAGCGACGCGCCGAGCTTGCCCTTGATCAACTTCTGGGGGGCGGATTATCCGGCCCTATGTGAAGGCCGGATTATCCGATCTAGGGAAGAAAAACTGCCCCAGTTCAGATTTTCCGGTAGAAAATCCGACTGGATACCGAGCGACGCGCCTTGGCTCCTTTTGCTCAAAAACTGGGGGGCGGATTATCCAGCCCATGCGACACCCTTATTATCCGGCCTGGGGAGGAAAAACCACCCATGTTCAGATTTTCCGGGAGAAAATCCGACCGGGTACCGAGCGACGCGCCTTGGCTTCCTTGAGAGATGAGGTAGGCCGGATTATCCGGCCCTTGGTGGGACGGATTATCCGCCCCCCCCTCAAAACTTCCTGCACACTTAGCACACATGAAAAGTCTCCATAATATTGTTATCTAACACGCAAAACATAGGAAAACGTGAAATGTTCTTTCAGCGGGGTTTCAAATTTTGTCTTAGGGTGAGGGGGTAAAAGGAGGGAACAAAAATGTGTCGAAAATTTTGAAGGGAGGTTATGTTTGGTTGTTAATTTTTACGTGAGAGGTAAAACATTTGCCCAATATTTCGTTTATTTCGTATATGTAAGTTGTACACAATTGATATAAAAAAAAGAAATGAGGTACTCACAAGTTGAAAATTAATATTACATTAAAAACTCCTATTATTACATTAAAGTACAGCCACACCTTGTAAATTTCATAAAAAATGAGAAATTCTCAAAATCTTCAAATTTGTTCACTGTGAGGCAAATACTTTACATGAAAAATGAGAAAATTGGAAGAAAAAAATGTCCCCCTAGCAGTCCACTCTCAAATGTGGGGTAGTTACGTCAATGATCATGTCCGACTACTTGAAAGAACCACTTGTCTACCATGTTTTCATCTACCTTTCTTCAAATGGACTCAAATTTGGCACAAGGGTGTATCACCATGTGGCTAATGATGCTAGCATTGTATCTAGCCATTTTGGTTTGAAAAATTCAAAATTTTCACACTTAAACTCAAAAACATGGAACCATTTGTGAAGCAAGTACCAAAACTACAATTTGAGACCCTCAACTTGCATGCCTGAGTGGTTGTACATCACATTGGGACCACATAACAACAGTTGTACTTTTTAGATGCTTTTGCAACTTCTCAAAAGTCTATGGTCAACCTTGGTTTGACCAAACCTTGTAAATTTCATTAAAAATGAGAAATTCTCAAAATCTTTTGAAACCTTCAAATTTGTTCACTCTGAGGCAAATACTTTGCATGAAAAGTGAGAAAATATGAAAAATGTCCCCTGGAAGTCCACTCTCAAATGTGGGGTAGTTAGGTCAACGATTATGTCTGACTACTCAAAAGAGCCACTTGTGTACTATGTTTTCATCTACCTTTCTTCAAATGCCTGACTACTCAAAAGAGCCACTTGTGTACCATGTGGCTAATGATGCTAGCATTGTATCTAGATGTTTTGGTTTGAAATATGCAAAACAATAACCCTCAAACTCAAAAACATGGAACCATTTGTGAAGCAAGTACCAAAAGTACAATTTGAGACCTTCAAGTTGCATGCTTTACTGGTTGTACATCACATTGGGACCACATAACAATGATTGTACTTTTCAGATTCTTTTGCAATCTCTCGGAACTCACTAGTCAACCCCGGTTTGACCAAACATTGTAAATTTCATAAAAAATGAGAAATTATCAAAATCTTTTGAAACCTTCAAAATTGTTCACTATGAGGCAAATACTTTGCATGAAAAATGAGAAAATTCGAAAACAAAATGTCCCTCTAGCAGTCCACTCTCAAATGTGGGGTAGTTAGGTCAATGATTGATGACTGCAAGTGCACATATCGTTTGTAGCTAGTTTTGAAATAAAGATATTGATCCCACAGGGAGCAGGAGTCTGAAGTCTAATAACTTTTGAAATAAATATTACAATAGAAATGCTAAGTAAAGTTCTAAGTAACAAGATAAAATGCGAGTATTGTGTAAAAATGTGTTTTTGGGTTTTTGGTGTAAGAGAACAATAAGTAAAGTAAAACAACTGGAAATAGAAAGTAAGTATCGCGTATGTAAAAGAGATTGGAACTGCAATAGGGGAAAAGGCGTTCTCAGGGAGTAGCGGATACACCTCTAGAATTATAAAGAGCTAAAGTAAAGATTATTATCATGAACATTCTCAACTATGTATGTGTGGGAGGAACTCCGTATTTGGACAAATAGGCAGTAAATACTACTCACATCATCCTGATAACCACAACAGTCAGCAATCAACATCAATCGAATTACTGCGCTATTAAGGGACTTAATCCCGTAGGACGTATCCCATGGCATGGATAGTGTTCTGTGAGTTTCCTCGGTTCCCAAGTTCATACGTAAGGGGTGCCAACAGCTTTATAGTCACTGTAAGTGCTAACACACCTCTGTCTACCAATAAGTGGTTCCCTCCATCAAGTCCCCATAAGAGACAAATATTGAGACGTCAACTTCTCCCAACATCAAGATGAATACAATCTAACGCATGGTCACAACGATGAATATCATAATAAACTTTATCTTATTTCAATCTCATACTACGGTTTCTCCATCTCCCCAAGAACTAATGATCTACTCAGACATGGAGGTAATCAATATCATGGCAATAACAATGGAATCTATCATAGATGAATAGTACTTGTATAAATCCACAATGAGTACGGAAATTACAAGAACATATAGACAAGATGTAGATGGGATGGATGGAGATGGTGGTGATGCAGCGGTTGATGATGAAGATCGATGCCTTAGCCTCCCGGATCCGTGCAGGGTGAAGATGGATCCCCGGTGGATGAGTTCCCCCTCCAGATGCCTTTCGGAGGTGAGGTTTCAAAGATTTCTGGGTGTTCTATATGTCGGCTCCTTGATCCATTTGCACGGGGTGAAACTATTTGAGGAGGTGGTGGCGGAGCCAACTATACGGCATGAACTATACGGCCAGATATTTTTTCCTGCCGTATAGTTGGTCGTTAAACCGTCTGGATGCCTTGATCGCTTTGGGTTTTCTTCTATTGTTATTGATATTTCCCAAATAAGCGATTCACGTTGTTTTTTACTCCTTTTCTCCCCAGTACAACTGCACCAAGAATTGTGTCCATTGTACCCATCATTTGTAGTGATCCTAGTGAAAATAGACATAAAATGTGTCTGCAAACACCGTACAATACCAGGATCCTACAACTACAATGAAAATAATAATATAAAATATGATGCAATTATGCACTCATCAACTTCCCCAAGCCTAGACTCTTGTTCATCCCGAGAAAGTTTAGCTTAATGTATGTGATCCCCATATTCGTGAAGCTGAGTTGATCAAATAAATGAGGCAATTACAGCATGTGTTTATCATATATGATACATAGGAATAAGTTTTTGAATAGTACCTTACTCGAACCATCCGAATAATGTTAGCAGGCTTCCACACCTTAGCATTTAACAGTTCACAAAAGATCACTCTCAATATGATGTAAAAGTAGTCAGCACAACCGAATGAGTTAGCGAGGTAGTCCCAAGTGTTTTAGGATTAATATATTCACTTGGGAATCAAAATATCAAAATGTCTCTTTGTCTTACTATAATATAGTGATGCATGCCTATTTGCTCTCTACATTCACTCTTTTTCTTCTCTCTTTTCTCTCTTTATATATATATATATGCTCACACTTTTGTTTAAGTGTTGTGCAAAGGAGCTAGCCATACATTCCACTTCATGTAGGAATTCAAAGTTTAACTATCTCAATTACGAAATTCCAATTGTATATGAAGCAATCTTTATAGCTTAAAACATCTTGTTATCACTCTAATTTGATAGCACTTCTAATTTTCCTTTGTTCAATGTTTCTTTTTCAACTTAACTGATTAAATAATATTTCTTTCTTTGTAAATCAAACCATGTACTTACAACATAGTGACCAAATTATCTTTGTATATTCCATTAATACCAATGGTGTGGAAGACTCCCATTACTATCATCAAGTGCAAGTAAAATAATACTCAGGCCATTCATATATACAATAGGACAAACACAAACTTAATATTGTTGGGTCCGCAGCATAGAAAACAAAATATTTCCTACGGTGTGAACTACACGCCAAGATCTATCTACTAGGTACAAAGCAACGGGTGGACATACATCCAACGAGAACTTACCCTTGAAGACAACGAGTTTTGTTAACGAGTAGGAATTCGTGGTTGATGTAGTCGTACACTTGCCGATCTCAAGATCGTGAGGAAGTTCGAGCGCCGCAACTCAGCAGCACATCCGCACTCACACACACGTTCAAGCCACCGGACAACCTCCACCTCCTCGCTCCAGCGATCCAGCGGAATCAGCAACTCCTTCCAGACGAAATGCCATCGGGAAAATGTATCTCGCTAATACGAGACCAGGGGGAATAATTCTAGAGGGGGAGAGAGATCCTTCACAAGCAGGTGTGAGGATGAAGGAGGGAATGGGTGGACTTTTATAGGAGGAGGGGGTGCCCCCTCTCTCCATGGACAGCGCATGGGGGGGTGACCCCTCACCTCTCCCATTCATGTGGTGGTAACCCCTCCACATTAAAATGCCTCTTCACATTCTCTTTTAAAGTCTCCACTTTAAATGCATTAAATTTCTCCAAATTTAATGCTCTCTCATTTAATAAAACTCTTTTTATTAAATTTATTCAGAATTTTGTTAATTACTTTAATTAACAAACATTCACATATAGCCCCTTGCAATATTTCAATATCACATGCAGAACCACTTTCTGCAATTTCACCCGAAACAATTTCCGGTTTCTATTGAAACAATTCCTGCGCTTTGCAATTCTTTCGTCTGAAACATATGTGCACCAAAATGGTGTCCGGTAACTCTTAAGTGTGCCACCCTATGGTTCGCGAATAATGCAGACATGATCGAGACCCTTCTCCGATCAATAATCAGCAGCGGGACCTAGAGATCCGTACTGACTCCTACACATTCAACGATGACTTCTATGATCGTGAGAACCTTTAACGCTTGTAACTAAATCCCTTTGTCTCTCGATATATTACATGTCCGAGATTCGATCATCGGTATCTCCATACCTAGTTTGATCTCGTTACCGACATGCACTCTTTTCTCGTTCCCGTGATATAACATTCTAGTGATGACATCTCTTGCTTGCAATCTATCTTAATGTGATATCACCGAGAGGGCCTAGAATATATCTATCCGTCATCTGGATTGACAAATTCCACTCTTGATCCATGAGCCTCAACATGACACCTTCGTAGTACTGAACCCATCTTTATAGTCTCCCTGTTACGGTGTGACATTTGATGTTATCAAGATACTCTTCCGGTGTTAGCAATTAACATGATCTCATGGTCTAAGGATAAAGATTACTTCGTATGATGTTATAGCAATATAAACATAATGACTTGATCCTAATGCTATACTTCGGATGAATGTTCATCACATCATTCCACCAATGGTGTGACCTTGTTATTAACAACATCCAATGTCCATGATCAGGAAACCTTGATCATCTTGTTAATCAACAAGCTAGTCTATAAGAGAGGCATAACTAGGAACCCTTTTTGTTTATTAAACACACATGTATTGTTGTTTCCGATCAATACAATTCTAGCATGTAAAATAAACATCTATCATATATAAGGAATATATAATAACAACTTTATTATTGCCTCTCAGGGCATATTTCCTTCAGTCTCCCACTTGCACTAGAGACAATAATCTAGTTCACATAGTGATAAATCTAACACCAATGGAGTTCTGGTGTTGATCATGTTTTTCCCTAGGGAGAACTTTAGTCAACGAATCTGCTACATTTAGGTCCGTGTGTACTTTACAAATCTTTATATCTCCATCCTTGACATGCTCGCGAATGGAGTGAAACCGACGCTTAATATGCTTGGAATTCTTGTGAGACCTCGGTTCCTTTGCGTTGGCTATGGCTCCATTATTGTCACAATAGATCACCGTTGGGTCCAACGCACTGGGAACCACACCTAGTTCCGTAATGAACTCTTTCATCCAAACCACCTCCAGTGCTGCTTCTGAAGCAGCAACATATTCCGCCTCCGTCGTTGATCCAGCCACCACAGGTTGTTTGGAACTCCTCCAACTAACTGCTGCTCCGTTCAAGAGAAATACGTATCTAGATTGAGACTTAGAGTCATCCGGATCGGTGTCAAAGCTAGTATCGACATAACACTTAGCGACTAGCTCTTCTTCACCTCCGTATATAAGAAACATATCCTTAGTTCTGCTCACGTACTTGAGGATGTTCTTTACCGCTATCCAGTGTTCCGAACCTGGATCAGATTGGTACCTACTAGTCAAACTAATAGCATGTGCCACATCCGGTCTTGTACATAGCATGGCATACATAATAGAGCCTATGGCCGAGGCATAGGGGATCATATCCATCATCTCTCTTTCTTCCGCCGTAGTCGGACTTTGAGTCTTACTCAATGTATTGCCTTGCAACATAGGTAAGAACCCCTTCTTACTTTCGTCCATATTAAACTTCTTTAATATCTTGTCAAGGTATGTACTCTGCGATAGCCCAGTTAGGCGCCTTGATCTATCTCTATAGATTTTAATGCCTAATATATATGATGCTTCACCAAGGTCTTTCATCGAAAATTTGCTGTTTAGATAACTTTTAACACTGTTTAAAAGTTCTATAGCATTTCCAATCAATAATATGTCATCCACATATAATATCAGAAATGCCACATTGCCCCCACTCACTTTCTTGTAAATACAAGCCTCTCCATAAGTTTGGACAAATCCAAACTCTTTGATGACCTCATCAAAGCGGAGATTCCAACTCCAGGATGCTTTCTTCAGTCCGTAGATGGATCGCTGAAGTTTGCATACCTTATTAGCATCCTTAGGATCGACAAAACCCTTAGGTTGTATCATATACAACTCTTCTTCAATATTACCATTGAGGAACGCAGTTTTGACATCCATCTGCCATATTTCATAATCGAAATATGCAGCAATTGCTAACATAATCCTAACCGACTTTATGACAAGTCGAGCCTTATAGATGGTCACATTACCATCAGCACCAGTTTTTCTTTTGAAAATCCATTTATTCTCAACGGCCTTTCGGTCGTGAGGTAAGTCCACGAAGTTCCAAACTTGGTTCTCGTACATGGATTCCATCTCGGATTTCATGGCTTCTAGCCATTTGTTGGAATCCGGGCTCATCATCGCTTCTTCATACGTCGCAGGGTCATCCATTTCATCAACCATGAAATTCACAACATGATTGCCGTACAGTTCAGGAGCTGCACGTGTCCTGCTTGACCTGCGAGGTTCGGTAGTGTCCTCTTTTGGAGTTTCATGATCATTATCATTAGCTCTCTCTTCATCAGGTGAAGTCAACTCCGAAACAACTTCTGGTGCTATGCCACTCGCCATTCCATGAAGAGAAGGTTCAATAACCTCTTCGAGTTCTACCTTCCGACTACTCACACCTTTCGCGAGAAACTCCTTCTCAGGAAAGGATCCATTTTTGGCAACAAAAACCTTGCCCTCAGATCTGTGATAGAAGGTATACCCAATTGTTTCCTTAGGGTATCCTATGAAGACGCATCTTTCATCTTTGGGTTCGAGTTTATCTGGTTGAAGTTTCTTCACATAAACATCGCATCCCCAAACTTTAAGAAATGACAGCTTAGGTTTTTTTCCAAACCATAATTCATATGGTGTCGTTTTAACCAATTTAGATGGTGCCCGATTTAAAGTGAATGCAGCTGTTTCTAGTGCATAACCCCAAAATGACAGTGGCAAGTCAGTGAGAAACATCATAGATCGAACCATATCCAATAAGGTACGATTACGATGTTCCGACACACCATTATGTTGTGGTGTTCCGGCAGGCGTGAGTTGTGAAACTATTCCACACTCTTTCATGTGTGTGCTAAACTCGTAACTTAGATACTCTCCTCCACGGTCAGACCGTAGAAATTTGATCTTTCTATTACGATGATTTTCCACTTCATTCTGAAATTCCTTGAACTTTTCAAAAGTTTTAGACTTGTGTTTCATCAAATAGATATACCCATATCTACTCAAATCATCCATGAAAGTAACAAAATAACGATATCCACCTCGCGCCGACACACTCATTGGTCCACACACATTAATATGTATGATTTCCAATAGATCTGTCGCCCGTTCCATTGAACCGGAAAACGGCGTTCTAGTCATCTTGCCCATAAGGCATGGCTCACTTGTATCAAATGATTCAAAATCAAGTGATTCCAAAAGTCCATTAGAATGGAGTTTCTTCATGCGTTTAACGCCAATATGACCTAGACGGCAGTACCACATATATGTAGACATATCATCATCAAGTTTAATCTTTTTAGCATTAACATTATGAATGTGTGTAATATTATTATCGAGATCCAACAGAAATAAACCATTCAACATAGGTGCATGACCATAAACGATATCATTCTTATAGATCGAACAACCATTGTTTTCAGATTTAAAGGAATGACCACTTTGCATCAAACACGATCTAGATACAATGTTCATGCTCAGTGTAGGCACTAAATAACAATTATTTAGGTTTATAACTAATCCCGATGGCAAATGGAGAGGTAGCATCCCGACGGCGATCACATCAATTTTTGATCCATTGCCGACCCGCATTCTGACCTCATCCCTTGCTAGTTGTCGCTTGTTCCGTAGCCCCTGAACCGAGTTACATATATTAGCAACCGATCCCGTATCAAATACCCAGGTGCTACTGCGAGTACTAGTCAAGTACACATCAATAACATGTATATCACATATACCTTTGTTTGCCTTGCCGGACTTCTTGTTCGCCAAATACTTGGGGCAGTTGCGCTTCCAATGGCCAGTACCCTTACAATAGTAGCACTCAGTGTCAGACTTAGGGCCAGCTTGGGGTTTCTTTTCAGGCATGGCAACAGACTTTCCCCCCTTCTTTCCCTTGTGCTTGCCTTTCTTGTCTTTCTTGAAACCGGTGGTCCTATTGATCATCAACACTTGATGTTCTTTCCTAATCTCCACTTCTGCAGTCTTAAGTATTAACAGAAGCTCGAGAAGAGATTTCTTCATGCCCTGTATATTATAGTTCATCACGAAGCTCTTGTAGCTAGGTGGCAGAGATTGGAGAACATGATGTATGCCTAAGTCAATGGGAATCTTTATTCCCAAGGACACAAGCTTATCGGCGTACCCAGACATTTTGAGTACGTGCTCACTAACAGAGTTGTTTTCCTCCATCATGCAGCTAAAGAACTTTTCTGTAGCATTATAACTCTCTATAGTAGCATGGGTGTCGAAAATCATTTTCAATTCTCCCATGGTATCAAAGGCATTGTCATTTTCGAAACGCTTTCGAAGTTCTGGCTCTAGCCCATACAGTATGCCGCAATGAACTAAGTTGTGGTCCTCCTGACGAGTCACATAGACATTCTTTTCCTCGTCAGGGGCACCAGGAGCTAGTGGGGGCCTAGCAGCGCATCTAGCACATATTGCTTTTGTGCAGCAGTGAGGAGAATCCTCAAATTCATAGCCCAGTTGGTGAAGTTGCTACCATTCGCAGCAAGTTTCTCTTTCTCCATGAAATTAAAAGCAGGTGGTGCCATCTACAACAGAATTTGTAAAGTTTATTTAGACTAAGTTTATGATAGATTGAGTTCAACTAATCCAAATTACTAATGAACTCCCACTCAAAAACCACATCCCTCGTGTCTTTTTGGTGATTACATGAACCAAATCCACTACACCAAGTCCGATCATCACGTGAGTTGATGTAGCTTCAAAGGCGAGCATCTATATGGGCATCATATCAACTATATGACTCATGCTTAACCTTTCGGTCCGTGTTCCGAGGCCATGTCTGTACATGCTAGGCTCGCCAAGTAAGAACCTTAGTATTCGCGTGTGTAAAACTGTCTTACACCCGTTCCTATGAAAGCATAGATTCGAGTACACCCGATCATCACGTGATGTCTCGAAACACGATCCACAGAACGGTGCATACTTAAGGAAGAACACATTTTTATCTTGATATCTAAATGAGGGATCATCTTATAATGCTACCAAAAGCGCCAAACTAGCAGTATAAGATGCTAACATCTAATGTGTAAAGTGAGATGATATGGTCCATGCATTTGATCTCTATCACTTGCATCGTGGTATGATCTCTATCATTCCTTTGTGTTTAAGGCCAAGGTCTATGAAACTTACACGTTGAGTGTGTTGTAAGAGTATCTATCATACATCTACTTACAACAATACCATATCAATACACTAGCCCAACAACGATCTAAACTAGACGCCTCTAATTTATCAATTGCAAGTTTTACGTGGCTTAGGGCTTTCGGAGAAAGAACCGCTCTCACCTACGAACATGAACCACAACGAGGATAACTAAGTTATTAGAAACTCGTTGTAAATAAGATATTGACTATAGTAGGAGAGATAGACACCCGCCAGCCACTTATGCAAAACAAGTTGCATGTCAGTCGGGGAACCGGTCTCATGTACGATGACATCTAAGGTTGGTCCGGGCCGCTTCATCCCACTATGCCACCAATATCCAAAATACATAGAAGATGCAAATACATGATCATCATCGCCCACATATAAACATATGCGTACTACCTGTACAAAGCACCTACGCATAGATCAGGCTCTGATACCACTGTTGGGTCCACAACATAGAAAACAAAAATTTTCCTACGGTGTGAACTACACGCAAAGATCTATCTACTAGGTACAAAGCAACGAGTGGACATACATCCAACGAGAACTTACCCTCGAAGATAACGTGTTTTGTTAACGAGTAGGAACTCGTGGTTGATGTAGTCGTACACTTGCCGATCTCAAGATCGTGAGGAAGTCCAAGCGCCGCAACTCAGCAGCGCATCCGCACTCGCACACATGTTCAAGCCACCGGACAACCTCCACCTCCTCGCTCCAGCGATCCAGCAGAAGCAGCAACTCCTTCCAGATGAAATGCCACCGGGAACATGTATCTCGCTAATCCGAGACCATGGGGGAATAATTCTAGAGGGGGAGAGAGATCCTTCACAAGGAGGTGTGAGGATGAATGAGGGAATGGGTGGCCTTTTATAGGAGGAGGGGGGTGCCCCCTCTCTCCCTGGCCGGCGCATGGGGGGTGACCCCTCATCTCCCCCATTCATGTGGCGGTAACACCTCCACATTAAAATGCCTCTTCACATTCCCTTTTAAAGTCTCCACTTTAAATGCATTAAATTTTTCCAAATTTAATTCTCTCTCATTTAATAAAAATCTTTTTATTAAATTTATTCAGAATTTTGTTAATTACTTTAATTACCAAACATTCACATATAGCCCCTTGCAATATTTCAATATCACATGCATAACCACTTTTTGTAATTTCACCCGAAACAATTTCCTGTTTCTATTGAAACAATTCCTGCGCTTTGCAATTCTTTCGTCTGAAACATATGTGCTCCAAAATGGTGTCTGGTAACTCTTAAGTGTGCCACCCTACGGTTCACGAATAATGCAGACATGATCGAGACCCTTCTCCGATCAATAATCAGCAGCGGGACCTGGAGATCCGTACTGACTCCTACACATTCAACGATGACTTCTGTGATCGTGAGAGCCTTTAACGCTTGTAACTAAATCCCTTTGTCTATCGATATATTACATGTCCGAGATTCGATCATCAGTGTCTCCATACCTAGTTTGATCTTGTTACCGACATACACTCTTTTCTCGTTCCTGTGATATAACATTCTAGTGATGACATCACTTGCTTGCAAGTTATCTTAATGTGATATCACTGAGAGGGCCCAGAGTATATCTATCCGTCATCTGGATTGACAAATTCCACTCTTGATCCATGAGCCTCAACATAACACCTTCGTAGTACTGAACCCATCTTTATAGTCACCCTGTTACGGTGTGACGTTTGATGTTATCAAGATACTCTTCCGGTGTTAGCAATTAACATGATCTCATGGTCTAAGAATAAAGATTACTTCATATGATGTTATAGCAATATAAACATAATGACTTGATCGTAATGCTATACTTCGGATGAATGTTCATCACATCATTCCACCAATGGTGTGACCTTGTTATTAACAACATCCAATGTCCATGATCAGGAAACCTTGATCATCTTGTTAATCAACAAGCTAGTCTATAAGAGAGGCATAACTAGGAATCCTTTTTGTTTATTAAACACACATGTATTGATGTTTCCGATCAATACAATTCTAGCATGTAAAATAAACATCTATCATATATAAGGAATATATAATAACAACTTTATTATTGCCTCTCAGGGCATATTTCCTTGAAATATTGCTCCATATATGATAATAAACTCAGAATTTCATTAAAGGTATCGACTATTCCTTAAGAGAATTCTAATGATGCAAACTTTATTTCTAGTTTGACCTAATGCAAAACTAAAATAGTAATGAAAAACTTATAAGATAGATTACAATGTCTTAAAGATCTCCCCAAGCTTGGAATCAAGCCAGGCAGGATCAAATAATCACTTGTGATTATTTGATAACGTGATTATTGTAGATAACTGAGGCGCCATGGCACGCGGTATCTTCTCTTCACGGGACAGCCTGAGGTGGAGGGATTGATTGACAGCTTCTAATTCTTTCACACGCAGCTTGTAGAAAAGATTTTTCCTCTCCAGCACTTTCACTTGTTCTTCAATGAGCTCATCGTTATCTTGAAGGGTTTGAATCACCTTAAGACTCGTAGAAAAACCTGATTCGGTTGTCTGCTTAATATCTTCATCAAGTTTATTAAGATAAAGTCGCAGTAATCAAAGATGCTTGGGTGTCCCTGTTGTCTCCTTGTTCATCTCTTCAATCTTCCGCTTGAGGGCTTTCAACTCCCTCTTCCAACGGTCATTGTCAGCATCGAGGAACTCCATAGGGCTGATCTTGATCTCCTTGCCTTGCTCGATATTTCTCCCGCTCTCCATAGGAACTTCTCTCCTTGGCTTTTGTCCATTGGTTTGCGTGTCCTCACATATGAATAAGAGGTAGATCGGTTTCTGGAGATTATGATTAGAGAGAGAGACAATGGCAGTATATAAGGGGGTCAGAGGTCGGTAGAACTCCTGAGAAACACCAAATCACGCCCAAGAAAAGAATCTTAACGAAATAGGGAAAGAAAACACGTATTTGGAGGAGTCCTGCCATGTAACAACCAACTATACGGGTGCTGCCCATATAGCTCCAGCCGTATAGTTGGTTCCGAGCAGATATTTCCAAATATCTCGAGTCCAGGTCGAATAAGTTACCAACTTGGAACCGACAAAACTGTTTTTTTATATCAAAAACGAAAAGGAAATCAAAAAATGTCTAAGAGTTTAATGACCAACTATATGGCGGGAGGATTTTCTCCGGCCATATAGTTGTGACCGTATAGATCCAGACACATAAATCGAAATTGTCTAAGAGTTTAACGACCAACTATACCACCGGAGATTTTTCTCCAGTCGTATAGTTGCGACCGTATAGTTTCCAAACAACAAAACAATTTCGCAAAATAAGATATAGAAGGTTTAATGACCAAATATATGGCAGGAGATTTTTCTCCGGTCGTATAGTTGCGACCGTATAGTTGGTAAAAACCTTCAGAAACTTCAGAAAAACATGAGAAATTCAAAGGCAAAAATTTCAAGAGTTAAATTTGTGAAAACAAATCACTTATTTGAGTAGGAACACTTACCTTTCACTTACTGTTTACTTATTCGGGGATGACAAGCTCCTCCAACAACAAAGACTTCTTCTCTTTTGGAGGAATTGACCTTAGTTCATTTAATAATTCTCAGAAATGAAAATCACCAGGACTAAAGTTCCTCTCAATAAGATTTGTGTCTTGCTGGGCGAATATGGACACTGCATCCAACATCTTTATTTCTTGCCTCTGTATAATCTGCAACTCAAATTCTTGAAGTAAAAGCATCCAACGTATTAGTCTTGGCTTATGATTTTTCCTCTCAAGGAGTTCTTTTAAACCATCACGATCCGTATGAACTCTTACTTTTGCATCAACTCTATAAGAACGAAATTTATCGCAAGAGAACAATACAACTAAAAGTTCCCTTCCTTTATTAGGATAATTCTGTTGAGCACTATTAAGAGTTATACTAGCATGATGTATAATATTAAATCTGTGACCTATATGTTGTCCTAGAGTTACTCCTACAACATCATCAATAGCTTCACATATTAAGTCAAAAGTCATATCCCAGATACGTGGTTTAATGATAAGAGCATGGGATAAAGTATATTAAAGTTTATCAAAGGCTACAAGACATTTATCATCAAAATTAAATATTACTCCCTTTTGGAGAAGGTTAGTCAAAGGTTTAGATATTCTAGAGAAATTCCTAATGAACCTTCTATAAAAACCCACATGACCAAGAAAATTATTATACCTTTTATATCCCTAGGTTGTGGCATTCTTCCTATGGCTTCAACCTTAGCTCTATCCACTTCAATTACCTTACCTGATACCTTATGTCCAAGGACTATACTTTCTTTGACCATAAAATAGCACTTCTCCCAGTTTAGAACAAGATTGGTTTCTTTGCAATGCTGCAAAACTCTTTTGAGATTATCCAAGAAACTAGTAAACGAAGTTCCATAGATAGAAAAGTCATCCATAAATACTTCCATTATCAGTTCTATAAAATCCGCAAGAATAGCAGTCATGCATCTTTGAAAAGTAGCTGGAGCATTACATAAACCAAAAGGCATACGATGGTAAGCATGTAAACCATAAGGACTAATGAAAGTTGTTTTAAGTTGGTCATCAGGATGAACAGCTATTTGAGAGAAACCAGAGTATCCATCCAAGTAGCAAAAATGAGTGTGGTTTGCTAACCTTTATAAAGTTTGATCTCTGAACGGTAAAGGATAGTGATCTTTCCTAGTTTCTTTATTCAATTTCCTGAAATCTATAAACATCCTATGTCCAACAATAGTTCTAGTAGGTATCAATTCATTGTTTTCATTAGGAACAACATTAAAACCGCCCTTCTTAGGGACACAATGAATAGGACTTGCCCATTCACTCTCTTTTACAGGATATATTATACTTGTGTCTAATAGGCGTACTATTTCTTTTCTTACCACTTCCTCATTTCGGGCTTCACCGTCTATTAAATTCGGCAACTGGTTTAGCACGTTCCTCCATGAATATTCGATGGACGGTTATCATGGGACTAATGCCCTTCAAATCGTCCATTGAGTACCCAAATGCCTTGCGATGCTCCTTACGTATTTTCATGAGTTCTCCTTCTTCATCTCCTGAAAGTTTAGCACTAATAATAACAAGAAATTTATTTGTATCATCTAAAAATCTATATTTAAGATTATCTGGTAGAGTCTTCAACTCTTGGGGTGGTAATTTCTCATCCCCTCTCTTTTCTGGCTCTACGAAAGCTTCATCAGTTGGAGGCCCTATAATGGGAAGTGAATCAAATTCATCTTCTAGTTCCTCTAGGGACTGGTCCTCCATAACTATTTCTTCATAATTTAAGACTTCATTTATTTATTCTTTTTTATCACTAAAGAAGAGAGTTGCCATTTCGTCAATAGTTTTATCTTTCTCTTCTTGTATTAGTAGAGGTCTGTCTTTAAATTTGGAAAAGTGGAATTCTTTTTCCGCTTCCCCAAGTTTAAGAGACATAATCTCTTTTTTGAAATCAACTTTGGCGCCTATATCACTCAGAAAGTATCTTTCAAATATAATTGGGCAAAGAGTATCAGCTGGCATATCAACAACTACAAAATCGATAGGAAAATTTTTGTTGCCAATTGTGACAGTTGCATCTTCAACTACTCCCATTGGAATTCTAAGCATTTTGTTAGCTAACATGATTATCATAGCAGTATTTTCAATTGTAGCCGGTTATATTTCTTCTTTCATTTCTAAATAAAAATCTTAAGATATAGCATTAACTTCAGTGCCAAGATCGCATAAACCATAATGCAAGGTTACTTTGAATATGCAGGGAAGAATAGGCTTACCCACATATTTTACCTTTGTTTTAACTTCAACCAATACAGAAGTCTCTTTATCAAGTTCAACTATGTTACAATGTGCATACATAGCCATAATTGCTTCTGGTTACCTCTTCATCTTTGGTTTCTTCTAGATGTTCCTCAACTTCTGGTATACTTTCCTCTTCCTTCTTCTCATGTACTGCTTTGACCTGTTCATATTCAAAAATATGCTTATGTGCAGTGTTAGGGAAAGGTATCTCGTATATTGGTTCTAGGAAGGCCAGTGTTGCTTTAAATTCTTTCTTCTCAGGTTCGGGCGGTAGATCATACTTGGCCAGACCCTGTTTCGGAGCTTTGATGTGTTATGTAAAAGCTTTAACAACATGCAATACAAGATCTGAATCCAAATAAAGTTCCCTAGATATTTAGTTAACATGGCCCTTTTTATTATAGTCATGAATACAATCATAATATATTTCTATGCCTCCTTCTCTTCCTAGACCAAAATTCCATGAAACTCTATGATCGCGAATTCTACTAAGTAAGGCCCAAGCTTTAGTTATAGGAATATTCATAAAAGCTCCTCTCGTGAAAGAGTCTAGTTCAATTTTCTTAGGTTCAATTAAACCACCATAAAAGATATGCAATAAATACCATTCAGGCAAATCATGATGAGGACATTTATTAAGTAAGTCTTTAAATCTGATATAAGCTCTTACTAGTCCATCATTAGGACGGTTCATCCAAGTCATTATAAGACGCCTGATTCCAAAAGATTTTTATAATGGATAATATTTTGCTAGAAACTCACTGGCTAAATTATCCCTAGTAGTAGTGGATTCTGCAGGTAGAGATCTATACCATGCGAGAGCTGTACTAGTCAAAGTCTAACTAAAAAGTTTAACCCTTACCTCATTAGTGGTATACCCCGGTAATTAGAAAGTGCAACATATATCTTTGAAACATGCAATATGCTCATATGGATCAGGATCTTCCTCATATCCAGTACATTGCTTCTTGTATAGAATACCAAGTAGTAGAGGATTTATTTCAAACCCCCTTGTCTTCTTGTTGGAGTTGTCTCTTTTATAAATATCATAGGGCTTCCCAAAGTGGCTGAGTGGGTTAGCACTAGTCATATGCTGAAACTCCATCATGTTGGTGGAAACCTGTAACTCAAAACATAACTTAGCAAGACAAAAATAAATAAGAAAAAACTAAAAGACCTACAATGCTTAGCTCCCCGGCAACGATGCCAGAAAATAGCTTGATGACTGCAAGTGCATAGATCATTTGTAGCAAGTTTTGAAATAAAGATATCGATCCCACAGGGAGCATGAGTCTGAAGTCTAATAACTCTTGAAATAAATACTAAAATAGAAATGCTAAATAAAGTTCTAAGTAACAAGATAAAATGCGAGTTTTCTGTAAAAAGGTGTTTTTGAGTTTTTGGTGTAAGAGAACAATAAGTAAAGTGAAACAACTGAACATAGAAAAGTATGTATCGCGTATGTAAAAGAGATTGGAACTGCAATAGTGAAAAAGGCGCTCTCAGGGAGTAGCGGATACACCTCTAGCATTATAAAGAGCTAAAGTAAAGATTATTATCATGGACATTCTAAATTATGTATGTGTGGGAGGAACTCCTTGTAACATCCCAAAACTTTAATCCAAGCTTATGAAGATCTAAATCATCAAATTTGGGGTTAGCAAAAAAAATCCAAATTAAAAATGAAAGCATTCATGTGTATGTGCATTTAAAATAGGAATTGATTTGAATTGCCATGGTTCTGTGATTCTTTGGTTGTAAAATGATTCTTAGGTGATTTAAACATCATCTACATCATTCCTAAACTTTTCCTAAAGAAAATCAAGTAAAAAACAATTAAAGAGGAGGAATGGTCATTTTGGGCATTTTAATCCACTACACTACTTTGAGTGTTCCTAGCACTCATTTCTTAATAGAAACAATTCATGATCTTTGCACCCCTTGCTATGACACATTATACGGTACCAAGGCCCACCTTTTGATCTCCTAAAAACATTCTTTTACTTATTTTAATTGGCATGTTAAAATTGAATCCAATGCATATGCATATATCACCCCTATTTCAAAAACCATCTATTTGAGCTCCACTTTGAAAACCCTTGCAACCAGAGACTACCTAGCACTAGTGGAGGACACCCAAAAAATTTGAACTCAAAATTCCAAAGTTTTTCTCTTTCGGCCATTTCATCAAACACTTTGTGGGCAAGATCAAAGTGGCCTAACTATCACTGTTTTGGGCTTGATCTTGTCTAGCAAATTGGAGTGCTTTGATCACTCGTGTCTCCCTCAAGCCTAACCAGACCAACACCAGCACATCCCCTACTTCCTAGCTGCACTGCACTACAATGTCGAGCCACTCCTCGTCGGCCAACCATGCACTCGCAGCAGCAGACCGCTTTCCCCTCTCTTGCCATGTCTACCAGCTAGCCAGTAGTCCACCGTCACCGTCTAACCAGCCCCAGCCCAGAGACAGAGAGCAGAACGGCCAGGAACCGCCGCGCCCAGAGCTGGTCGACCATGCCGACGCGGCCCGCAGAGCACGCTCTGTCCTCGCGTGTACAGAGCACCCCTCGGCAGGAGCCCGCGCCTATCGCTCCGCCATGACCTAGGGAACACCCCAGACACCCCCGATGGCCACCCAACGCACCCCAGCCACCGCTCGCCGTCGGACACGCCGCCTCTGCCGCCCAGAGCACGTGACGCGCCTGACCAGCACATAGCTCGCCCTGCCGCGCATTTAAGCCTCAACGCACCGCCAGGAGACAGGCCACTGCCGCCTACCTCGAGCCACGCCTCTAGCCCCTGTGCCGCCCTCACCGGAGTCGCCTGCCCACACCATTCGGTCTCACCATCAGGCCTATATAAACCGGCCTCCCCAGCACCATTTCCCCACACCCACTCACTCCCCACCTCTCACTGAACCTCACCCACCTCTCGCCGACGCTGCTCGAGCTCCGCCTCGCCGGAATTGGAGCCGGAGCCGCCGCCTCTGGAGAAGAAGGGCGCCTGCGATTTAGGGCACCCCAAGCTCCGCCGCAACCGCGCCTCGCCTCGCCGTCGTCTTCCAGTTCATTTGCCCGCCTCGCCGTCGTTGCTGGAGCCCTGGTACATCGCCGGTAGACCACCACCGAGCCGCTAGGGCAAACTCTCTCCGACGACCTATTTGTCGTCGACGACAACCCTCAGTCGTAGATCCCCCTTCTAATCCTATGGCCCACAGCGTGCGTACCGTTTCGCGTGTTATGTGCCGCTGACCAGCAGGACCCCCATGTCAGCTGAGTCCCGTGCCGTGGAGCGCCACTAGGCCGGCCCATGTTCGTTCCCGCGCTAGCCCAACCGTTCAAAATTGGATTTTTCTTTTTAAGTTGAATCTAGTTTCTGTCCACTAGTTTAAAATTCAATTCTAGGAGTTTTACAAATCCAAATTGCATGAAACCAAATTTTCCTAAAATTTATTGAAGTGATCTATCCAAGCCCGTTGGGTTTAGTCCAATTAGAGTTATAGATCTCTCCTAGTAAAAATAACAAAACAGAAGCTTTTCCAACTTGCAACATTTTTATAAAATCAACTAAGATAGGTTTGGAGTTGATTCCAACTCTCAAAAATCACATTTCATCATATCTATCTGAATATGTAATAATATTAAGGTTTACATGCAGTGACTTTGGACTAGTAACAAAATAATGCTATATAGGCATTTCTAGTCACTTTAAATCATTAAATAATAAACTTAAACCAAAGTAATATTGATCCAACATTTAAATATCATTCCCACATGTTATAATATGTGGTGATGACATGTGTCAACATGATCCCATATTTTAAGTGGTGAATATTAAATCTTAGTTAATTTTTCAATGAGTAGAAATTACTTTTCTAAATTAACAAGATGAAACTAGTGATTTAAACTTGGGATGCTTGTGTTGATAATAGATCATCAAATGTGTGTTTTAGAATGCTATTTAGCCTAGTTAAGTATTTTTTTGGTGATTGTGTACTCCGTATGTATTTATAGACGATATTACCGACCAAGCTTTCGAGGAGGAGGAGTTCTACCAAGAAGAAGAAGAAGAAAACTTCAACCACTGCACTACCCAAGGCAAGCTACTATTAGCAAGCCAGCACCATCCAAGTGCAAGCTACTATTAGCAAGCTAACACTTGCAAGTTTAGTGCTTAGCAAGCTGGGATCAAACTAGATGGTTTAGCAAAGATGCCTTAGGCATGCTTTGATCACACCCCTTTGACTATTAGTACCCCAAGTCTTATTTACAGGTTTTACCTCCCTTAGGTTACACAAAGTTCTTTACTTGTTTTTGAAGGTAGCATAAAAAGTATAAATCTTGACCTATTTAGCTAAGCTTTAGATGTCATTCTATGGCATGAGATTGAACCCATCTTTTCTACCTTAGTGAACACTCTTAACTTAGTAGTTTAGAGTAGATCAAAACTTGAGTCACTTTAGATGGGATCACTTGGTGAAAATGAATTATGAAAACCTTGGAATGATGAGTCATTCTATTGAGATATTTTGACATGTGTTGAGAAACACAAATGGTTGATGATGATGAAAATGTTGAGGCATGAGCCTTAACCCTTTTATAAAACTGATGGTTGGATTTGGATGCGATACCATTCCAAATTTACCGTACAACCACACTACCTAAATTGGGTAAGGCTTAGCTGCAAATTTATATGCATTAGTATTAGTTCCCTCGCGGGAGAGGTTTGAGCTGAGGCTACCTCTCATGATGTCCACCTATGCAGTGCCCAAGATGACAAATGGTCATGGTTGGGAGGCCATGCTCATAGGAGAGGTTCTTATACTAGGTTGTGTAAAGGGAAGGTTATGTTTGATTATCTGCATACTAAGTATGATGATTCAGGGCTATCCCTGACAGATGTATCGAATCTTGTGGTGAAAGTGTACCACCTCTACAGAGTGTCAAAATATTCGAATAGCCGCGTCCGCGGTTATGGACAGTTGGAATGGCCATATTGTTTCGTTGTCAGATGTTTTCCAAATAACTTGAAATGAATGATGAATCTTGACTTGACCACAACAGGGTTGTGTTTATGAAAATAGCTTCCCAACTTAAGTGATTCTGGAATTTTACTTTATCTTTCTTTGCTTCAGATCACAGCTTAGGTTTCAAACTTAACTTTATAGTTAAACATAGAGTTAGCACTTTAACTTTAAAATTATGATAGTTGTTAGTGGTAGTTTGCGAGTACTTAAAGAGTACTCATGGCTTTTGTCCCTGGCTATTATCATGGCCAGACTATGAAGGAGACTATCAAGATGATGGCCAGCAGGACGGCTATGATAACTAGGACTATGTGCCTTCGTGAGCATTCCCTATGCCCCTAAAGATGGACCCCACCGCTATGCTTATCTTTTATTTCCGCTGCTTGTTGTATTAAGAGTGGATCATGAGATCCTTATTTGTGTAAGACCTTATGTATGGTTTGTAATGTATGATGTATTGTGATATCCAATCCGTTATGTCTCGCAAAAATGGTAATCCTGGGATTACGAGGTATGGCATAACGGGCATCTTGGATTAAAAATCCGGGTGTTGACACTCCGTATTTGGACAAATAGGTAGCAACCACTGCTCACATCATCCTCATAACTACAACAGTCAGCAATCGACATCAATAGAATTACTGCGCTATTAAGGGACTTAATCCCGTAGGACGTATCCCATGGCATGGATAGTGTTCCGTGAGTTTCCTCGGTTCCCAAGTTGATACGTAAGGGGTGCCACCATCTTTCTAGTCACTACAAGTGCTGACACACCTCTGTCTACCAACAAGTAGTTCCCTCCATCAAGTCCCCATAAGAGGAAAATATTGAGAGGTTGACTTCTCCCAACATCAAGATGACGACAATCTAACACATGGTCATAGCGATGAATATCATAATAAACTTTATCTTATTTCAATCTCATACTAGGGTTTCTCCATCTCCCCAATAACTACTGATCTACTCAGACATGGAGGCCATTAATATCATGGCAATAGCAAAGGAATCTATAATAGATGAATAGTACTTATATAAATCCACAACGAGTATGGAAATTACAACAAGCTCTAGACAAGATGTACATGGGATGGATGGAGATGGTGGTGATGCAGCGGTTGATGATGAAGATCGATGCCTTAGCCTCCCGGATCTGCACAGGGCGAAGATGGATCCCTGGTGGACGAGTTCACCCTCCAGATGCCTTCCGGAGGTGTGGTTTTGGTGATTTCTATTTGTTCTGTATGTCGTCTCCCTGATCCAGTTCCACGGGGTGAAACTATTTGAAGAGGCGTTGGCGGCTCCAACTATACGGCGGGAACTATACGGCCGGAAAATTATTCCCGCCGTATAGTTGGTCGTTAAACCGTCTGGATGCCTTGATCGCTTCGTGTTTTCTACTAGTGTTATGGATATTTCCCAAATAAGCCATTTACATTGTTTTTACTCCTTTTCTCTCCAGTACAACTGCTCCAAGAATTGTGTCCATTGTATCCATCATTTGTCCTGATCCTGGTGAAAATAGACATCAAATGTGTGCCCGAACACCGTAAAATACCAAAATCCTACAACTACAATGAAAAATAATAATATAAAACATGATGCAATTATGCACTCATCAACGATCATGTTCGACTACTCGAAAGAGCCACTTGTGTACCATGTTTTCATCTACCTTTCTTCAAATAGACTCAAATTTGGCACAAGGGTGTATCACCATGTGGCTAATGATGAT
Organism: Avena eriantha; assembly: GCA_910589775.1. Classification (NCBI taxonomy): domain Eukaryota; kingdom Viridiplantae; phylum Streptophyta; class Magnoliopsida; order Poales; family Poaceae; genus Avena; species Avena eriantha. Next base: position 310,966,275 of record OU342742.1, read on the forward strand.
AGCACTGTATCTAGCCATATTGGTTTGAAAATTCAAAATCTTCACCCTCAAACTCAAAAAATGGAACCATTTGTGAAGCAAGTACCTAAACTACAATTTTAGACCTTCAAGTTGCATGCTTGAGTGGTTGTACATCACATTGGGACCATAGAACAACAATTGTACTTTACAGATGCTTTCGTAATCTCTCGATAGTCTCTAGACAATGCCGGTTTGACCAAACCTTGTAAATTTCATAAACAAACGAGAAATTTCATAATCTTTTGAAACCTTCAAATTAGTTCACTCTAAGGCAAATACTTTGCATAAAAATGAGAAAATTGGAAAACAAATTGTCCCCCTAGCAGTCTACTCTCAAATGTGGGGTAGTTAGGTCAACGATCTTGTCTGACTACTCGAAAGAGCCACTTGTGTACCATGTTTTAATTTACCTTTCTTCAAATGGAATCAAAATTGGCACAAGGGTGTACCACCATGTGGCTAATGATGCTAGCATTTTGTCTAGCCATTTTTGTTTGAAAATTTTGAAAATTTCACCCTCAAACTAAAAAACATGGAACCATTTGGGAAGCAAGTACCTCAAATACAATTTGAGACCTTCAAGTTACATGCTTGAGTGGTTGTACATCACAATGGGACCACAGAATAGCAGTTGTACTTTTCAGATGCTTTTGCAATCTCTCGAAAGGCTCTAGTCAACCCCGCTTTGACCAAACCTTGTAAATTTCATTAAAAATGAGAAATTTCATAATATTTTGAAACCTTCAAATTTGTTCACTGTGAGGCAAATACTTTGCATGAAAATGAAAAAAATGGAAAATAAAAAGTCCCCCTAGCAGTCCACTCTCAAATGTGGGTAGTTAGGTCAACGATCATGTCTAACTACTCGAAAGATCAACTTGTGTACCATATTTTCATCTACCTTTCTTTAAATGGACTCAAATTTGGCACAAGGATGTATCACCATGTGGCTTATGATGCTAGCATTTTATCTAGCCATTTTGGTTTGAAAAATTCAAAAATTTCACCCTCAAACTCAAAAACATGGAACCATTTGTGAAGAAAATACGTAAACTACAATTTGAGACCTTCAAGTTGCATGCTTGAGTGGTTGTACATCACATTGGGATCATAGAACAGCAGTTGTACTTTTCAGATGCTTTCGCAATCTCTCGAAAGTCTCTAGTCAACCCTGGTTTGACCAAACCTTGTAAATTTCGTTAAAAAAATAAGAAATTACATAATCTTTTGAAACCTTCAAATTTGTTCACTGTGAGGAAAATACTTTGCCTAAAAATGAGAAAATTGGAAAACAAAATGTCCCCCCTAGCAGTCCACTCTCAAATGTGGGGTAATTAGGTCAACGATCATGTCCGTCTACTCGACAGAACCCCTTGTGTACCATGTTTACCTCTACCTTTCTTCAAATGGACTCAAATTTGGCACAAGGGTGTATCACCATGTGGCTAATGATGCTAGCTTTTTTTCTAGCCATTTTGGTTTGAAAAATTCAAAAATTTCACCCTCAAACTCAAAAACATGGAACCATTTGTTAAGCAAGTACCTAAACTACAATTTGAGACCTTCAAGTTGTATGCTTGAGTGGTTGTACAGCACATTGGGACCACATAACAGTAGTTATACTTTTCAGATGTTTTCGCAATCTCTCAAAAGTCTCTAGTCAACCCCGGTTTCACCAAACCTTGTAAATTTCATAAAAAATGGAAATTTCATAATCTTTTGAAACCTTCAAATTTGTTCACTATGAGACAAATATTTTGCGTGAAAAGTGAGAAAATTGGAAAACAAATGTCCCCCTAGTAATCCACTCTCAAATGTGGGGTAGTTAGTTCAATGATCATGTCCGACTACTCGAAAGAACCCTAGTAGTTAGGTTAAGCAGATAATCCAAACTCATTAGCTCTACCGTAGCTGAAGCAGCACAAATCAACTTGTGGTCGTGAGTTTAAACCATGTATAGGACAATATTTTACATTTTATTGATTTCTTTACCTCAGCGTTTTAGTAAAAAAAATTAAATGCACCACGATAAAAATTATTGTAATTAAAAAACTATAAGAAAAAGGGAAAGAAGAGCAACAAATCATAGAACCTTCTCTCTGACTGTCTCCTTCTGGAAACAAATCCACGCATCACTTTCTGTCTCTATCTCTGCCTGGCTCACCTCATTCATTCCTTTTTTACCCAATGTGGTAGGAAATCTATACCAGCATCTATACTCTGTCTCCCTCTATGTTTGTATCCTTCTAGAAACAAATCCATTTACCACTTTCTGTCTCTATCTCTGCCTGGCTCACCTCATTCATTCCTTTTTGCCCAATCTTGTAGGAAATCTATACCAGCTTCTATATCTCAATTGCTTAACTATTTCCCTTCACCGTACCCTTACCCAAATAGGAAACCCCACAACACACCAGCATGTACAAAAACAAGTGTAGACATAATTAAACATCTACAATCTAGAAACATAATAGGCAACTAATAAAGCAAGGTTCAACATAAACTTGGTAAGATAAGGTTCAACACAAAAGCTGCTCAGCAGCCAACATTAACACAGTTCAACAAAACATGCTGCTTAAAGCAGCAGCACACACAACCAGACACATCATAACTTCACTCCCTCCTCGCCGCCACCTGCCTCCTCGCCTCCTCCTAGTCCTACTTCCTCTACTTCTTGCTTCCCATACCCGGAACCTTTGATGGATTGGGCCTGGGAGCAGGCACACGACTGAGCTCAATAGCTTGGTTCAGTTTGTCCCTAAGGAAAAGGCCATAGTCCATGTGATTGGCCCGGAAGCCATGGACATTGATAATTTCATTGACCTTCACATGGACAGATCCAGAGCCTTCGGCATGCTGGAGAATGCCTTGGAAGTCCATCTCAATGGTAAGGAGCAGACGGGGTAGCGGTTCATGGCATGAGTCTAGGGTTCACTCCAGAAGGTGTCGAACGTCCCTGTCTTCAGCTTCTTCGGAGTGGCCCTGGTCTTCCTATGACAGGAGTCAACATCGATGTCAACATCATCAGTAGCCTCCTGAAACATGCAATATACACATGTGAAGCAAATATGTAGAAACTATAACTAAAATTTAATGCCTAACAAAGGAAGCAACAGATAACACTCAGACAGCTAGCAACAACAGATAGTAATCAGGGGATCAAACAAATAATCCAATTACATCGGCTAATAAGATAGCATTAATCCACATATATGAAAACAACTAGAGATGCAAGTTTGGAACCTTTAGGGTACCCTCTATTTCAGTCTAGTTCAAACAAATGAACTAGTTTTCATAAAAAGTGATGATTTGGGAAAATGTAGTTCAAATTTTTTGTACTAAAGAGGGTAGAGGGTATCCTAGAGGTTACCCATTTGCATCCTTAAAAATAACAATCCATAGAGCAGAATTGCGATATAATTTTCAATGATATTGTTTCGGTTACAACGAGTACATGTACCAGGAGTCGTTCGTGGGCAGACTAAGATGGTTAGAGAAATAACGTACAACGTATTGAGTGTGTCAACACATAGATCCACAAATATTAATCGAATATGTCCATAATCGAACACTAGCTAGAAATAATCAATAGATCCATTAATTACGCAGTAGTCATAACAGATAAAAAACGAATCTGGCACTAATTGAAAACCCTAGGCACCTAACGCTAATTGAAAACCCTAGGCACCAACCCTAAACATGTATTACTTGGAACTTACCTCCTCCTTCTCGTCAACGATGTTCTCGTCGAAGGCCGGTGGCGGGGGATGACTATGAGCTCGACCTCCTCCTCGTCCTCTTGCGGCTCCTTTCCAAGATTGTAGAGCCATCTAGTGGTAGTAGCGGGAGCAGAGTAGGGACCGATGGGCCGTCCTTCGGCGAGGGCCTCTGCTTCATCTTTGGCCTCCATTCCGGCTGTGATAGCCGCCATTGCAGCTTTTCGTGCCTCCGCCATGGCTAAGGCCAGTGTCGCAGCTTTCGACTTCGCTACGGCGACAGCGTCTGATGGGTGCTCCATTGCCGGAATGGGAAGGGGAGCGGAAGCGGAGAGGGTTTTTCCTGTTCGGCAGAGAGAGAGAGGAGTGGGGGAGGGGAGTTGGAACCGGTGGTGTGATGGAGTGAATGATGGGAAGGCAAAGAGAGGGGGATGGGCATATGGCGAGCCACCAACATTTTGTGTTCCCGCGGTTCACACGTGTACGGTTCTGCAACCTCCCCCGATTTTATAAAAACATTTTATTTTGTTTATTTGTTTCATTTTAGAAATACTCCTGCAACTAGTTTTTAGACAAGCAAAAATATCTGGAAGGACTAGGGTTTTAATTTGAAATAAAGACGGGGATATTTGGAAAACAAAGATAGGCTTTTAGAAAATAGTTTTAGGTTGACATATGCTTGATGACATCACGATGCTCAAATGCAATGTGGCATGATGACATGAGCATGTGGTCAAAATGATGCACAAAACAAAAAAACCAAGCGATTTTATAGTAGTGGTTTTCCCGGGATGCTACACTCACCGTCGTCAACCGCTCCGCCCCAGGCCATCTCCGGCATCCCTTTGCGCCTCTGGTAAGCTCTCCGGCCATCCTAGCCGCCCCTAGGGTTCTAGCACGGCGGTGCCCTTCTAATCGGGGACGACGAGCCGAAGTCGTGGATCGCCACTAGATCCAATGACCCACATCGGGCGATACCCCTTCGGCCCTCTAATGTCGCTGACTAGCGGACCCCGTCGTCTACTATTTGAACTGTGCCTCCCGCGTGCTAGCGGAAAGTTGGGCCAGCTCGGCCACTGTGCGGCCCAACTCCCTCACAGATTCGGCCTGTGTGCCCCTCAGCCCCTATCTTTTTTATTTAAATTTCAGATCTGCTAGAGTTGTTGCTTGGTTTTAATAAAAACATAAATGAAAAAGTCAAGGCAAGTCCCTACTATAAATTTTTACATGGCCTCAGATGTTTTCCCAAACATGCAGAACAAGTTTTACAGCATACTAAGTTATAGATATTTCCTAGTAAATAAAATACAACCATGTGTCCTTTTTAGTAAATAATTACTTCAGTGAGTTTCATAAGTCCAAACTGAATAAACCCAACTTCCCCTGGCAGGTATTTCATGTACCTATCACATGGCATTAGTCTCATGCCAAGTAGAATAGTAGATTGACTGTAGTAAAAACACAAAAATAGATCTTTTCTGTCTTTAGAATTTTATCTAGGCCCAACCAAGAATGGTAGTGACATCATTCTAACTCTCAGTACACCTAAATAATAATATCTATTAAAACCTAGGAGCTCACAATTTATTGAGCCATTTTTTATTTATGGTGAATTAATCCTCTCTTCCTAGGGTTATTCTAGTAGATAAATCACCACACGAGTTTTACAACCCCAAAAAGGGTGAATCCAATTTCCACAGAAAGGTATTAAAATTATCTATCCTGTTTCTTTGGATTCATTTCAAAATCTGATGTAGTTTTAATCTGGTGAAAAAGACAAAAAGCTTGTAGAACTAACTTTGGGATTTTCCCAAGGGCATTCTGTTAATTATTTTGAGATGATTCTAACTCTTAAAAATCACCAACTCAATTACACATCATATACTCTGTGTATAAATTTATTTGGCATATATATCTTTTCTGGTGAATTTTTCACGTAAACTAGGGTTGTTTTCACTAGAAAATCATAACTAATTAAAGATAAGAGCTAAAATAGTAAAACCACTTTTGTTGGCCTTGCTATTTCTATACCTATCTGATGATATCAAGTTTAGTACATTAATATCACCCAAACCCAAGCCTTAGTCAAAACCCCTTCATTAGGTGGTATTTGACAATTAAACCATAAAGGAATTTCCACCAAGGCAATTATAGTAATTCGAGATTCTAAGAACTCAACGTATCAAAACCTACTGAAGTTCGTAATATGTTGTATGTTTGTTTTTTTATTGTATGTATGATTGCATGCCTTGTGTTGATTGTGGCCTTTGATTGTTTGCATGTATTCACTTTGACGACGATACTTGCGATAATATCGAAGACCCTATGAAGATGATGATTAATTGGATATTATGGTATTCTAGGAAGAAGTCCAGTGACATATATTGCCATTTTGCTGATCACAGGAAAGACACCTTCTTTCTCATAAGCCTTGTCCTATTGTTTTACTTATGCATGTTTTACCTACTATTTATGAAAACCGCATTGTTTTACTATATGATGATTTATATCTAGTAGTGTCTTGGCTCCTCTAAATCACTACTCTTCGGTACTACTAAGTACAACCTCCTTAATGTCACCTATTTGTCCCTAGTATGGTAGATGGTGTATAACCCCATACCCCTTTGGAGACTCCGTTTTAGCTGAAGCAAAACTATAGGATGGGAAGACCCCCGAAAAAGTTTTATAAAATGTTTTATGGTAAAACCTTGGTGAGGTTTGACCTACCAAGAGAAGTTTGAGAAAATAAAAAAGGTTTTTGTTTTACAAAATAAAGTGGAGGAAAATGTTTTTGAAAATGCACATGTTTATTTGCATTTTGCTAGAACAATTAACCTGTGCAACCACATTATTCCTATGTGGGAAGGGGCTGGGCTGGAAGTTTGTCTGCTCTGGTATGAGTTGTCTCAAAACTCCTATAGGAGATTTTGATCTCTAGATATTGGGCCTTCTCTGCGTCCCTATAATGTACCTCACAACCACAAGAAGGAACAAAGGGTCTATAGGCCTCCATGCGATACTATGAGCCCCTCATTGAAAGCGTACAAGGCGCTCCAGTTGGTCCAGGGTAACTGACATCCCGGTGTTGAGGGGAGCGACTCATAGGGTAGGATCTTGCACTGGAGTGGGCATTCTGAAGGTCTTGACCGACTACTTGACCCACGATCTGTAGGTGATCAGGGCAGGGTACTTAGATGGTGTGGGTAAAGTGTACAACCTCTACAGAGTGTAAACCTATTTGAATAGCCGTATCAGAGGTCATGGATAGTTGGGAATGTTGCCGTAGAATGGTGCAAAAGTATTTCGGAAAAGCAAAGGCTTGAAAATGTTTTGACCATGAGATGGTTGGAAAGGGAGGAAAGGAGTTTGGTCATGAGATGACCGGAAGAAATAAATGAATGGGTGACCCAGTCCTAGTGTTTTCCAAAACTTTTCAAAAAGGTTTCCAAAATGTTATACAAAAGTTTTCAACAAAGATATGCAGATGCTATATCTACAAGAGAAATTATTTCACAAAAGAACATCTCTTGGAGCCCTCCGACTACTATAGCCATATTGCATATCCTCTTGTTATTATTATTCTCTTAAGGTGGTTTGCGTGTACATTCAAAGTACTCACTGGCATTGTCCCTGGCTATTAACTTGGTCAGGTTCGAGAAGTAAGTTGAATTAGAAGGTGACACTGACGACTATGCGAACTAGGATGTTCTCCCAGTCAGTTACCTTTAGGTTAAGGCATGGCTCGGGCTCTATGCTTCATGAAGTTTGGTTGATGGTTGATTGATGCAGCCATAATGTTAAATAAGGTAGGGCATGTATTCGCTTAAGTAATGGATGTTTACTTTGATACTTGTCGGTTATGTGCCATGACAAACTCATCATGGGATCGTGGTGTATGCATAACAGGGATTCTCGGAGTATTAATCCGAGGGCCCTACAGATGTGCCAGGGACGCGGTGTAACTATGAAGCCCCACGTGTTGTCGCATCATGGGAAAGACTCCCGGGGTGGAGGAAACGTGCCCAAGATTCGTGGTTGAGGACTCACAGATGCTTAAAATCAACGGCCCATATGAAGGCGTGACAGACCCATGTTGACTGAGTAAGCGCTGGTCCCACCAATCGTCCTAGGCCGCTTGCCCCTTCAAGTCCACCGAGGGACACGTGTAAGCCAAGCGCACGGGGGTTACTGTCGGGGCCCTAGAAACTAGGGTGCCATGTCCTAATGGTTAGCAGTACCCAGTGCCTCCTAATGATGAGCCTTCAAGAGGCTCCGATACCTCCAGAGGTAGCACCAACGGGTGAACCCTTGCAAGGGTTCGCTACGTGAGGAAACCTCCTCCAGAGGGAGGCCCTCCCCCCGGGAGTCTCCACCGTGGAACTGATCTTTGGATGCTCTAGAGCACATTCCAGGGCGTATTGGTAACTTCACCAGGCGACCAGCAGGAGAGACAGATCCCGACAAGGGGCGTAGTGGCTCCGCATCCTCTATTCACCTCGGTAAAGGAAGGTTTGGCCCGCCCCTTTTTCTACAATGGGAGGACGGAAGACTTCAGCGTAGCAGGTGCGCCAGTTGCTGTTTGGGTGCTAGGAAGACAGCGGGCAATGCCAAAAGAGGACAAACAAGGAAAATGAGGGCCACTTTACCAACATACGGAGGAGCGCCAGGAGTCCAAGACCCAGTCCAGTAGAAAGCAGTCATGTGGACCGGGACTTCGAGAAATGGCACTGTGGTGACCCTTCCCACCATCGACTAGGGGAAAAGGCTCTATGCCACCCGGTATAAGGGACCCTTCTCCTACCTTAGAAGGGATCGATCCTTGAGATCTAATACGCTAGACTTTCATCCTCCATTGTACCCTCCTGAAACACGCGAGCAATACAACCAAGGAGTAGGGGATTTGCGTCCCCACGAGGGTCCCGAACCTAGGTAAAAAAACATGTCACCTCTCTGTTGTGTGCTCGCTCCGTCACCGCTGTCGTCACCGGGTTTCCTTCGAGTCGCATGTTCAGCCCCCTCTCGAACCAAGGGATCATTGGAGCTTAGTTCCTTCACAGGAAAAATCTCTGACAGGGGCTCACATTTCGCCTTGTAGTTGTAACCCGAAATCTGACTTAGAGCTAGTTGTATGTGTCACTACAATTGTTGCAGGTCTGGAACCACATACTTGTATCTAGATCTAGCCAGTTTCTCCTTAGTCATTTGAGGTTGGGAGGGAAACCCACTACCGAGAATAATTTGTAAGTCAGAAGATGACAATGTTTCACGTGTCATGAGCATGGAGATGCTATCTGCCTTGCATTGGCTAGTCGGAAGAGGTACAATATCCGGACTAATCCAAAGGTTAGTATGATGTGAGCACATCGTCATACGCTCCGACTAACATAATGGAATCCTTAGACCTGAGGGGATCGCACGATCTGAGTTGTGGAAAAGATGGCTTTGACTCCATCTAACGCTCACCATAACTAAGAGTCATAAGGGTGGTCTTGGGCCGACTTCAACGCAAGCTACATGACGTGGATCAGCCAAAAAGGAATTTTCCCCTCCATCTCGGAGAGATATTTTCTGGGCCCTCTCATGTGATGTGATTCAAAAGCATGGCCATGCGCTACTCGATCAAGTGTTGATCGATGTATCCCGACTTAGTGAAGTCAGAGGGAATCAGTTATCACTACAACATGAAGAGAGTAAACCGGCACTAGGATGATGGAATCTCACCTACGGTTTATCACTAATATCATGAGGCAAAGGGACTTAGATAGATTGTCACATTTATGGCACTTGCGCAAACCGGGAGTCGGCAAGTCTTGCTAGAGGCTGCTACTGATTACAGCTCAAGTAGGAAAGTCACTGAGCTACTGATCTGACTGGATGGTTACTGAGTTATGTCCGGCTTACCATAAGCCTATGGGATCACACACTTAGGAGAGTGGGACTAGCAGGATGTTGATCCAACTATCACAAGTCGGCAAGTTGGACTTGTACGGATAGGGACACATGTCAATGGGTTGGACCCATTGTGACTAGGGCTAGGGTTTAGGACTGGGGGACACAAGTGTTGTGTGCCCTCACCTAGTCCCCTATATAAAGGAAGGTGGGTGGTGGCATACAAGATAATCTACTGCTACTTCCTATGGTTTTGCTAGAATTTGCAATTCCACCTTCGTGTCCTGCAATGGCAAGAACGATATTAGCATCTCACTTGTTGTTGCTCCACCTTGTATGAGTGTGAGACAGTACAGGCACCACACCTGGCAGGAGGAGGAGCACGGAGCCGGCGATGAGGTGCTCCCAGGATCGAGAAGTTTATCGGAGCTGGATGAGATGAGGGGAACGTACGACACCACCATGACATGCTTCCTCAGCTTATGCACCTGCGCATCGAGAGGTACGAGCTATTGCCTTTGACCTTGGCTAGATCTTGGGGTGGCTCGCCGGAGTCCTTGTCGGAGCAGAAAAGTTTTTGTTTTCAGCCTGCCTCTGTGCGTTGCCCAACAACCCTGGTGTCTGCGATCTTGGAAGGAGGTCGGTGCCATCTCAACCAGCCCTCACCAGTGCATCAGGGGATCACGAGGGCGGCGAGGATCTGGGGGCTCCCGACTTCCCCGTCGACTGCACCTAGCACGCGAGCAACATCAACAACCTCCCCGACAATGCCTGACAGGTACGGATCGGGATCTGCATTAGACGCTCGGAAGGTGGACGTGCCTCTTCGAGCAGCGCAGTGGACTACCTTGTTTTTTTGAAGGTGACTCCTAACTCTTAACATCTATAGCCTTATATCTCGTAAGACCTCGTGCAAATCACGGCGGCATTGTAATTCTTGGACCTCCCTGGTTGTTTTTTGAATCTTATGCCTTGCGCCAACTTTGCCATTTGCCCTTGCTTTCACTGGGAAAACATTTTGGTCATGCATTGCATAGGTTCTCCTTCATATGTCACACGAATGGGGGGCTAGGCACGATGCTCATCATCGGGCCACTCCTCATCAACTCCTCGTCAATGCCAAGACCTAAATTGTCGAGCTATGCACTTACGGACTAGCTCTAGCGATAAGTCATCTCGCCCATGGTTCTTGGTGCTTGAAACCCTTGCGCAACATATACACAAAAACCAAGCGACCACCGTTTCATGCTAGACCTATGGTCGCTCCTTGAGGGTCCAACAGGATAAGAATTTTCCCGATGCCTCTCTCCTCAAGAGGCTTACAAGGCGGCTCATGAGGGTACCCCCCTCTAGTGGCCACCATTTCATGCTAGACCTAAGGTCCCTCCTCGAGGTCGAACAGGATAAGAATTTTCCGATGGCTCTCTCCTCGAGAGGATTACACGATGGCTCATGAGAGTACTCCCCTCCAGCGGCCACCATTTCATGCTAGACCTACAGTCCCTCCTCGAGAGGCTTACGGGGTGGCTCATGAGGGTACTCCCCTCCAGCGGCCACCCTTTCATGCTAGACCTATGGTCCCTCCTTGAGGGTCCAACAGGATAAGCATTTTCCCTATGGCTCTCTCCTCGAGAGTCTTACGGGGCGGTTCGTGAGGGTACTCCCCTCCAACGGCCACCCTCTCATGCTAGAGCTATGGTCCCTCCTCAAGGGTCCAACAGGATAAGAATTTGCCCTACATCTCTCTCCTTGAGAGGTTGCGGCTCGTGAGGGTACTGCCCTCCAGCAGCCACCATTTCATGCTAGACCTACGGTCCCTCCTTGAGGAGCCTACAAGATAAGAAGTTTCCCTACGGCTCTCTCCTAGAGAGGCTTATGGGGCAGCTCATGAGGGTACTCCCCTTCAGAGGCCACCACTACAGTCCTTCCTCGAGGATCCAACCGCATATGCGTCGCCCTACGGTTTTCTACTTGAGAGACCTACATAGCAACCTGCGGGAATACGCTCTTCTAGCGGCCTCGCCTTCAAGAGTCCACCAGGATGGGTGTGGCTGTACAAAATTCTCCTGAAGAGACCTACGGGGAGACTCGAGAGGGTGTTCCCCTCAGCGGGCAAAGTCCATGTGAAACCTATCGATTCTCCCTAAGGAAGCTAACTAAGCATGCGGGGGCCTCCTAGGGATAGCCCCCCTCTAGTTGTCAAGGTCGGGGAGAATCTATCGCTCCATTATCAAAGGACGCGGGAGGCAACTTGGGGAGTCGCCTCCTCCTGATGGTCAGGGCGAGCATGAGACTCTTGGCCCTCTCCCCGGAGAACTAGAGCCAGTAGAAACCTCACGAGCTCCGCAACGGGTCCATGGGACAGAAGCATGTCTAGGGGAGCACGTTTCCTAAGCGGCTAAGGAATACGTATGAACATGGGGTTTCTCCTCCTTAGGAGCCCGGCGGATGGGCACTCGTGACTAAAAGTTTCACTAGACAGCCGTTGGTGCATGATCTCAACGGACATGCGTGCGCACAAGCCAGGGGAACAAGGCCACGCCTCCCTCAGAAACCCATTTCACGCCGGGCCAAAGGAATACGGCCCCCTCGGGAGTACTCCCTAGGTGGCCTCTCTCCCTCTGCAGCGAGCAAAACTTCCTTGCACTACTTATGGCATAGCAGGACGGGAGCTCAAGCGATGATCTCGTGACCCACGTCGACCGTGTCAGTTGAATTGGGAGACCTAGTCCTTCGACGGGTTCTCTCTTGCGAGGGCCTCCACAAGCTCTCTCCAGCGTGGGACGCGCTGTCCGGCCCTTTCCTAACTAGCACTCGAGGATGCCTTACCCGGTGGTTGGCCCCTTATGACACGTCTTGAAAAAGTGCACAGGAAAAAGGCAATCAGCGAAGAGATCAGCTAAAAGATGTTCATTACAGTAACACCCATAGAGCAAAAGGCTAAAATAACACTATGTCATATCTACACCGGCAAAATAACTGTGGCCGTGCACCGGCACAGCTGTGGCCACAACAAGCCTCGCTCAGATCCTATCGAGGTGGCGTGGGTAGTCGTCGTGGCACATCCAGGGGTCGAACACTGATGGCTCAAAAAATAGCCATCTTTTCCAGCGTTTAAACATTGTTTTTAGTCAAGCAATTGACAAGAATCTCTCTAGCCTGGCGACTAATGACTAATTATTGCAAAGATATGCAAACCATAGCTTTGAATTGTGGTGTGTAGGAAATCACGCTTTTTAGTGCGAAATTAGGAGTCATAAATGAAGATTTTGAGGAAGTCCACACGACCAAGTAATCCTAGAGAAATTACCAGGCGTCAGCAGCCGTAATGACCATTGGTACGGGAAGGTCCCTCTCGTACGGTCTTCCTTTACCAGGTGGTGGCGGCTTCATCTCGTCAAACCCTACAACTTTCATGAATACACCTATATATTTCGAGGTCCTAGCCGCCACGTAGAGGGACGCCATTCTCAGATTGCATCACAAAATCCACCAAAGGAGATCCACACCATAGTTCATCCCTCCATGTTCCACCCTCTCCATTAGCCACAGCCATTACTTTGTACTTGAGATCTCCTTGTGATTCAGCGACCATTGTAAGAATATTTGATTTCAATCTAAGTATTTTGCACAATGTTTTCTATCCTTGATCTTATTGTTATGAGTGAGTAGTCCTCACGGGCTGTGGGTTGGGGATAAACCTCGTAGCAATTATGTGCATCTAATCTATGGGACTATTGTGTATTGTTTGAATAAGGGATTTGTATCTTTTGTTTCTTTGTCTCTTTCCTTGATCTTTGGACTTATAGGTACCCAAGACCCCCGATATCGATAAAGGCTTGAGGTGAGATACTATTTCCCACTGGTGCCTCTGCAGTAGTTATATATGTTCCTAGCATTTTAATTATCAAGCTGTAATTAAATTCATGATCATCTCCACCATTAAGCATGTGCCAACCTCCCAACAATAGTGGAACAACAACGACATGAAGCAGCACCTGAGAAAGCAACTACGACTCGCAAGGCCAACTATTTATCAAACAACATGCAATAGGACGTGTCCAAGGCAATATAGAGGCTGCAAGGAATATAAATGGTGCACGGAAACTGAAGCATCGCAACACGGATAGCAATAGATAATAGGAGGAAGTAAAGACTATAAATGTAAAATAGGTAGACACAGGGAGAATGCTCGCCTGAAAAACATAGCCGAAGATACACTAGAGAACTTGTTGATACTCGTATCCACTCAACAGCCTAATACGTGAAGAAGCAAAACACTAAAAGAAACACCAGATGCACTATTTAATTCTACGACAGAAGATTGGGCATGATGCATGTATGATGTATGACATGGCAAAGATGTGGTGCAATGATAAAATATTAAGCGGAACCGGGGTCCCGACAATTAATGATATGCTTCAAGTTGTTTAGATACCCCACAATTTAAATGTTGTATTAAAAAGGCAAAATATATCATCAATTCGCTACATAAATTTAAACGGAGCTAATATAAGACTACAATAGCCCGTATATGGTCTATATATTTAATTATTAGGTGAGTCGACCAAGTACCCCCAAACCAACAACATGTATGCCATCGTGAACAGTTTAATATGGAAAAGTTTTTATTTCATTTATAAAAATAGGGTCTCAGAAAGGGGTCACACATTAGGGGGTTCGGTGAACTTGCTTTTGAGGGTTCGATAGGGTTCGGGTCTTCGGACTCCGGGATCGGCCTTCGGACAGGAAGGAGAATGCATTGGGGTTCTACCTTCGGGTCTGATGGTTCTCATCTATCGCCAAGGTACTTGTCAAACTATGGCATGAAAATAGCAGCACAAGGCATCGGGCAGCATCAAGCAGCATGGGGCACTAGCGATGGAGACGACGCGACCAGGCACCGCAGAGGACGGCACGACGAGGGGTGCTTGCCAGAGGCGGGTGAGGCCAGGCGCATGGCCGGGCTAAGGAGACGCGCGTAGCGGCTCTATCACAGGGTCGGTGAGGGAGAGGCATGTGGGGTCGCTGCTAGGGCAGAGGGACACGAGGCAGCATGGATAGAGGCCGACGGTGTGCTAGGAAGCAGGGCTAGTAGCCGGACATGCAGGGCATGGCGGTGGCTCAACAACGAACAGCGGCCGAAGAGGGAGGAGGCGCGTTGCAGAGGTCGTGGGGAGGAGGGGACGGGTGCAGGCAATGCTGTTTCTGGCGACAGGAGGAGGTGAGTAGGGGCTTAGGGCCGCGACAGCAAGGTAGGCCGGCTAGAGGATCTTGTGACGATGTAGTGGTGGTGGAGATCGGGCAGAGGTGGCGGCGGTTGAGTAGGGGCACCATGGACCGCGGGTGACCATGGCGGTGGGGCCCGTGCATAGCGGTTGTCGTGCGAGAGGAGGAGGGTGGTGGCATGTTGGGCGGAAAGAGGAAGCAGTGGTGGCGGGGCTCTGGCAGCGAAGGAGAACGAGGAGGCCCTCGATGGGGTAGGTGGGAGTCGTGGGGGTGGTTGGTGAGCTACGAGAGGGAGGGCGAGGTTGGGGATGTGGAGGGGAGAGACGTGGTGGGGTGGGGATCAATCGCGAGCGGTAGGTGGGGCCAGGGTTGACCCTAGGGTGGGGTGGTCGTTGTACCAGGTGGGGCTAGGACATGCCGCACGCGGGGTGGTGTCATGTTGCTGCTACGCGGGCTAGGCGAGAGGTGCGCGCGGGTGGGTGCGGCGGCGGAAAGGGTAGGTGTGGGGTGTAGCGGTAGGGCTAGTTTAGAGCTAGGGTTTGCTAATCCCGGGTGGTAGGCTACTGCCAGCTGGGCCCTTTGGGCCTGGCCGATGGCAGCCTCCCCCGGTTTTATAAAAACTTTTTATTTTATTTATTTGTTCATTTTAGAAATACTCCTGCAACTAGTTTTTAGACAAGCAAAAATATCCGGAAGGACCGGGGTTTTAATTTGAAATAAAGACAGGGGATATTTGGAAAATGAAGATAGGTTTTTATAAAATAATTTTAGGCAGACATATGCATGATGACATGACGATGCTCAAATGCAATGTGGCATGATGACATGAGCATGTGGTCAAGATGATGCACAAAACAGAAAAACTAAGCGATTTTATATTAGTGGTTTTCTAGGGTGCTACACTCGCCGTCGTCGACCGCGTCGCCCTAGGCCATCTCCGGCATCCCTCCGCGCCTCTAGTAAGCTCTCCGGCCATACCCGCATCCCCTAGGGTTCCAGCGCGGCGGTGCCCTTCTAATCAGGGACGACGACCCGAAGTAGTGGATTGCCACTAGATCCAACAGCCCACGTCGGGCGATACCCCTTCGCCCCTCTAATGTCGCTGACTAGCCGACCCCGTCGTCCGCTATTTGAACTGTGCCTCCTGCGTGTGCTAGCGGCAAGTTGGGCCGGCTCGGCCGCTTTGCGGCCCAACTCCCTCGCAGATCCGGTCCGTGTGCCTCTCAGCCCCTATCTTTTTTATTTAAATTTTAGATATGCTAGAGTTATTGCTTGGTTTTAATAAAAGCATAAATGAAAAAGGCAAGGGAAGTCCCTACTATAAATTTTTACATGGCCTCAGATGTTTTCCCAAACATGCAGAACAAGTTTTACAGCATACTAAGTTATAGATATTTCCTAGTAAAAAAATACAACCATGTGTCATTTTTAGTAAATAATTACTTCAGTGAGTTCATAAGTCCAAACTGAATAAACCCAACTGCCCCTGGTAGGTATTTCATGTACCTATCACATGGCATTAGTCTCATGCCAAGTAGAATAGTAGAGTCACTGTAGTAAAATAACAAAAATAGATCTTTTATGTCTTTGGAATTTTATCTAGGCCCAACCAAGAATGGTACTGACATCATTCTAACTCTCAGTACACCTAAATAATAATATCTATCAAAACCTAGGAGATCACAATTTATTAAGCCATTTTTGATTTATGGTGAATTAATCCTCTCTGCCTAGGGTTATTCTAGTAGATAAATCACCACACGAGTTTTACAACCCCAAGTAGGGTGAATCCAGTTTCTACAGAAAGGTATTCAAATTATCTATCATGTTTGTTTGTATTCATATCAAAAACCCCTGTAGTTTTAATCTGGATAAAAAACAAAAAGCTTGTAGAACTAACTTTGGGATTTTCCCAAGGGCATTCTGTTAATTATTTTGAGATGATTCTAACTCTTTAAAATCACCAACTCAATTACACATCATATACTCTGAGTATAAATTTATTTGGCATACAGATCTTTTCTGGTGAATTTTTCACAAGAAAAATCATAACTAATTAAACATAAGAGCTAAAATAGTAAAACCACTTTTGTTGGCCTTGCTATTTCTATACCTATCTGATGATATCAAGTTTAGTACATTGATATCACCCAAACCCAAGCCCTAGTCAAAACCCCTTCATTAGGTGGTATTTGAAAATTAAACCATAATGGAATTTCCACCAAGGCAATTATAGTAATTCCAGATGCTAAGAAATCAACCTATCAAAACCTACTAAAGTTGGTAATATGTTGTATGTTTGTTTTTTTGCATTGTATGTATGATTGCATGCCTTCTGTTGATTGTGGCCTTTGTTTGTTTGCATGTATTCTCTTTGACGATGATAATTGTGATAATATCGAAGACCCTATGAAGATGATGATTAATTGTATATTATGGTATTATAAGATAAAGTCCAGGGACATATATTGCGATTCTGCTGATCACAGGAAAGCCACCTTCTTGCTCATAAGCCTTGTCCTATTGTTTTACTTATGCATGTTTTACCTATTGTTTATGAAAACCGCATTGTTTTATTATATGATGATTTATATCTAGTAGTGTCTTGGCTCCTCCAAATATCTACTCTTTGGTACTGCTAAGTATACCCCCCTTAATGTCACCTACTTCTACCTAGTATGGTAGATGGTGTATAACCCCATACCCCTTTGGAGACCCTGTTTTAGCCGAAGCAAAACTATAGGATGGGAAGACCCCCAAAAAAGTTTTACAAAATGGTTTATGGTACAAACTTGGTGAGGTTTGAGCTACCAAGAGAAGTTTGAGAAAATAAAAAGTTTTTTGTTTTACAAAAGAAAGTGGAGGAAAATGTTTTCGAAAACGCACATGTTTCTTTGTAGTTTGCTAGAAAAATTAACCCGTGCAACCACATTACTCCTATATGGGAAGGGGCTGGGGTGGAAGTTTGTCTGCTCTGGTATGAGTTGTCTCACAAATCCTACATGAGATTTCGATCTCCAGAGGTTGGGCCTTCTCTGCGTCCCTATAATGTACCTCACACCAACGAGAAGGAACAAAGGGTCTACGGGCCTCAATGCGATACCATGAGCCTCTAATTGAAAGCGTACAAGGCGCTCCTGTTGGTCCAGGGTACCCGACGTCCCAGTGTTGAGGGGAACGACTCATAGGGTAGGCGCTTGCACTGGAGTGGGCATTCTAAAGGTCTTGACCGACTACTCGACCCACGATCTGTAGGTGATCAGGGCAGGTACTCGGATGGTATGGGTAAAGTGTACACCCTCTACAGAGTGCAAACCTATTCGAATAGCCGTGTCCGCGGTCATGGACGGTTGGGAAGGTTACTGTAGAGCGGTGCTAGTTTTGATTTCAAAAGGTATTTTGGAAAAGCAAAGGATGAAAATATTTTGACCATGAGATGGTCAGAAATGGAGGAAAGGAGTTTGGCCATGAGATGACCGGAAGAAAGAAATGAATGGGTGACCCAGTCCTAGTGTTTTCCAAAACTTTTCAAAAAGGTTTCCAAAATGTTATACAAAAGTTTTCAACAAAGATATGTAGATGCTATATCTACAAGAGAAACTATATGACAAAAGAACCTCTCTTGGAGCCCTCCGACTACTACATCCATATTGCATATCCTCTTCTTACTATTATTCGCTTAAGGTGGTTTTCGTGTACATTCAAACTACTCACTAGCATTGTCCCTGGATATTAACTTGGTCAGGTTCGAGAAGTAAGGTGAAGAAAAAGGTGACATCGACGACTATGAGAACTAGGACGTTCTACCAGTCAGTTGCCTATAGGTTAAGGCATGGCTCGGGCTCTATGCTTGATGAAGGTCGGCTGATGGTTGATTGATGTAGCCATAATGTTAAATAAGGTAGGACATGTATTCTCTTAAGTAATGGATGTTAACTTTGATATTTGTCGGTCATTTTCCATGACAAACTCATCATGGGATTGTGGTTTATGCATAACAGGGATTCTCGGAGTATTAATCCGGGGGCCCGACAGATGTGCCAGGCACGTGGTGTAACTATGAGGCCCCACGTGTCGTCACATCGTGGGAACAACTCCTCGGGCAGAGACGACATGCCCAAGGTTTGCGGTTGAGGACTCACGGACGCTTAAAATCCACGGCCCAGATGAAGGCGTGACAGATCCATGTTGACTAAGTAAGCACTGATCCCACCAACCGTCCTAGGCCGCTTGCCCCTTCAAATCCACCGGGGGACATGTGCAAGACAAGCGCAAGGGGGATACTATCGGGCCCTGGAAAACAGGGTGCCATGTCCCAACGGTTAGCAGTCCCTAGTGCCTCCTGATGATGAGCCATCGAGAGGCTCTGATACCTCCATAGGTAGCACCGACGGGTGAACCCTTGCAACGGTTTGCTACGCGAGGAAACCTCCTCCAGAGGGAGGCCCTCCCCTCGGGAGGCTCCATCGTGGAACCGATCTTTGGATGCTCTAGAGCATGTTCCGGGGCCTATTGGTAACTTCACCAGGCGACCAGTAGGAGAGACAGATCACGACAAGGGGTGCAGTGGCCCCGCGTCCTCTATTCGCCTCGGTAAAGGAAGGTTCAGTCCGCCCCTTTTTCTACAACGGAAGGACGGATGACTTCAGCATAGAAGGTGCGCCAGTTGCTGTTTGGGTGCTAGGAAGACAGCTGGTAATGCCAGAAGAGGACAAACGAGGAAAAGGAAGGCCACTTTACCAACAGACGGAGGAGCGCCCGGGGTCCAAGACCCAGTCCACCAGAAAGCAGTCCTGTGGATTGGGACCTCGAGAAATGGCACTGTCATGACCATTCCCACCATCGACTATGGGAAGAGGCCCCACAACGCCCTATATAAGGGACCCTTCTCCTAACTTAGAAGGGATCGATCCTTGAGATCTAATACCCTAGACTTTCATCCTACATTGTACCCTCGTGAAACACACGAGCAATACAACCAAGCAGGAGTAGGGGATTTACGTCCCCACGAGGGTCGTGAACCTAGGTAAAAAACGTGTCACCTCTCTGTTGTGTGCTTGCTCCGTCGCCGTTGTCGTCACTGGGTTTCCTTGGAGGCGCATGTTCAGCCCCCTCTCAAACCAAGGGATCGTTGGAGCCTAGTTCCTTCACGAGAAAAATCTCTGACAGAGGTTGACATTCCGCCTTGTATTTGTAACCCGAAATCTGAGTTAGAGCTAGTTGTATGTGCAACTACAATTGCTACAGGTGTGGAACCACATACTTGTATCTAGCTCTAGCCAGTTTGTCCTTATTCGTTTGAGGTTGGGAGGGAAACCCACTGCCGAGAATAAGTTGTAAGTCGGAAGATGACAATGCTTCATGTGTCATGAGCATGGAGATGCTATTCACCTTGCATTGGCTAGTCGAAAGAGGTACAATAGCAGGACTGTTGGGGATATGCTATATGGGTATCCTCATGGCATGTCACCAATCTTCCTAACCCGGGTGGCCCATAGTTGGTAGCAAGGCCTATGGCCTGCTGGGTGGCCCAGTTAGACGGATCCTAAAGGGATGCCCATGCCAGATAAAGGAAGGACCTTGGACTACAAGACATACTCGGAGCCTTGGACTACAAGACACGGAAGACTAGTTCGTGTAGGTGTAGGACTCTTTACCTTGTCCGGCAAGGACCTTTCCCTATAAACCCTAGGTCTTAGTGCCTTTATAAGCCGGCCTGCGGGAGCCTTTAGGGCACAACTTCTCTGATTGATGTGTACAACGCACAACACCTCGCACAGCGAACCTATCTCTATAACTCGGCGTATTGCCACTATAGTGATTTATAGCAAGAGTAGACTTCCGCCACCGTCGTGCGACTTGAACCTGGGTAAGATGTGTTACCTCGTACCCACGAACTCTCCGCCTTACCCCACGTCTCTAAACATGCACTATGAGGACCCCTCCATGGCGTACTCGTCGGCAATACCACCACAGTTAGTGCCCACCGTGGGGCAAGAGGCGCTTCGAGCTCTACATCAGGCGAGGTCCAATCTCTTCGCGTGAATCAGCGACACCATAGCCATCGGTCGCGTTCTCTTCTCCGGCAACGTACCGATCATCCCTCCAGATGAGGTCTGGGTGCCGGTGAAGACGAACCCCACGCGCTGCTCCGTCATCCCCTTCAGAGACATCCACATCTTCATCAGCGAAACTGACTCGGGTCCTAGCTCCCAGGAAGTCGGAAACTCGTCAAGCCCCGCACGGACCGCCTATGTGCAGGAAACGTTCACGGAAGGATCTGGGCAGTACTTCTCTTTGGAGTATGGTGGCTCAGATCAGGAAATTTCAAGGCCCACCAAAACCGCCCCTGTGCAGGATATAAAGGTGGAAGGACCCTGCAAATCCACTTGGCTTCCCCGAGCGTTAGAGATGCGTAGGTCACACTTTGTCGGCGGCGTCACCATCTTTGATCTAGCCAGATGCGTTCCAAGGGACGGGGAACATCCCCACGAATACCTTGTCAGATGGATGAGGGTGAGGGAAACCCTAGAGGGCGACCGCGCCGATGAGCTCGTGTACCACTTCGTGGAAGGGCTCATGCCTGGAACACTTCTCCGACATACCCTCCGAAGGCGGCAGGCCGCAGGCCCTCTCATCCTTGGTGAGATGGTTGCCATCGTCAACAAATACACGACTGCCAATGAAGAGGCCATGGCGGCAATCCCCATCGTAAACGAAGAAGGAAACAACAACCACAGTCCGGCTCCATTACCCTCCACATCCACCGTCACCAACATTGAAGCCAACTCCGACTCCATCCTTGACGCGCTTTACGCCGACATCAGTATGGATGCTGGTGGCTCGGATGCTAACTCGGGGGAATACGACACTATTATGAGGGAGATCGAGCAGGAGATCGAGAAGGAGGAGCGCGCCGAGAAGACCAACACTTCCCACCACGTGCTAGTCTCCATTGGGAACATGATGGAAGAAGATGAACATGATTAGGAATGGGAACATGAGAGATCTTTGCCCACGCCAGCGGTCACCAGAGCAGCAGCAGCTAAAATAGCTGCCGAGCCTCTAGCTCCGGCCAAAGCTCTGCCTCCTCCGGCTACCTGCCAACCACCGGCGCAGGAACTTATCACGGCCCCCAATATGGCCCGACAATCGAATCAGCCGCCGGTGCCACTGTCAATGTCTATAGCTGGCAACCCTTTAGCCACTCCCACTAACATAGCAATCTATGGCGCTCATCGAACCAATCATCGCCGCCCATATCCGGAGTGTTATGGAAGTTGATGAGAAATGTGCGGAAATCTTGGCGGAGGCCAAGTGCATTGTAGAGCAAGGCGCTAAGCTGGACGAAGACATGGCCAAGGCACATCAATCCATCAAGGCGGCAAGAGCTATGGAGGCCAAATACAAGCAATTGTTGTTAAAGCATAAGGCAAAGAAATTACTAGCTCACGTCATCCAAGATCCCGGCATTCGGCGAGGCTTGGGATTTGACATGTCTAAACTGACAAAAGCCACCCCTTACATAGATTCAGCGGGGAGGCAGGTGATGCCAACTCCCTCTCTCAACATCGATGTCGCCAATACCCTCCTGGAGCAGGACTGGTCGCCAGAAGCAGTTGCTGAGGTATACGACCTCGTCGTCAAGGCATGCAAGCAACAGGAAAAGTCCGCCT
Source organism: Avena eriantha (assembly GCA_910589775.1). Taxonomy (NCBI): domain Eukaryota; kingdom Viridiplantae; phylum Streptophyta; class Magnoliopsida; order Poales; family Poaceae; genus Avena; species Avena eriantha. Next base: position 310,988,806 of record OU342742.1, read on the forward strand.
CATAGAGGCTTGAGTCCAACCCGAAGCTATGCTAGTCAACCCTGAACAGCCGCAGAAGGCCAAAATCTCCTCGTGACGAAGGATCACACACAGGCTCTACAGAGCGAAGACGGAGGGAGGCACGCAACAGGACTGACGCTATCCCCATATCCTCCGACCATGGAGAAAAGGCTCGTCCCCATGGTTCGCCACCTCCACCACCATCTCGATGTCACGAGGACCCAGAGCCACGCCACCGCACAAGCATGCCACCTCCAAGGAGGTCATAGCCTGATATCGTGATACACGATCAAGGCGAATAGCCTCTGCATGCCGGAGAGCACAACGGCCATGACGGACACAGGAGCAGGTCCCACAAGGAACCTCCACGTCTGGCAAGCAACCGCGATAGGCATGAGGAGTCGGAGGAGGGGCACAGCAAGAGAGCTAACCCACCGCCTCCATCGCCGCCATCGCCACCTAACACCCATCATGGCGGAGGGCATGGCGCATCTCATAAATCGAGCCACAACTCCCCTCCCCATGATGGAAAAGGGAAGCATCTAGAGCCATATGACGCACGATCGCGACTGGACAAGATCCAAGAAGCTCGGGATCTCCCATACCTTAGGCTATGTTGTTTTGGACCAGTCATACGGGCCACAACCTACCCCAAGGGCCTCCGGATAGATAAGACCATCAAGCCATACAACGGCACCGCCCGGCCAACAACGTGGTTGTAGGACTACAGCGAAGCTATCCATATCGTAGGGGATAACCCCAATGTCGTCGTTAAGTACCTCCCACTAATGTTGACCGGCACCGCCCAGCAATGGATCGACGACCTACCGGAGAAATCAATATGCAATTGGTTGGACATGCATGAAGCGTTCACCAAGAACTTCGAGGGTACGTACAAACGTCCATGCACTGTTGGATACCTACAGCGGTGTGTGCAAGAAAAGGATGAAACCTCCCGTGCCTACCTCTCTTGCTGGCTGGATATGAAAAATTCCTTCGCAGGGGTGCACGAACAGACCGCTATGGCCGCCTTCATTGATGGACTGGAGAAGGGAACTTTGCTCCGGCATACGCTGAAGCGCAGGCAAGACAACAATGACCTCAACCTCAACGCAATGATTGCCATGGCTAGTGAGTTCACTGCTGCTGATGACGACGCGCGTGGATCGTTGCCGGCGATAGAAATCCCTACCCAGGCCAGCAAGAAAACAATAACAAGCAGAAAAATCCACCCGAAGAGAAGCAAGTAGCCGACATGGTCGCCACAATGTTCACTGGCAGCAGCAATGGCAGATAGCGTGGACGTGGTAGGGGAACTAGCAGTGGCCAGCAGAGGACTGACACTACACCCTCAACACCCCGCGTTCCCCAAACATACGAAGAGTACCGTGATATGCCGTGTTTCGTCCACCTCGACACCAATGGAAAATCTACCGACACCAATCGCCAGCGCAAGTTTGTTAATGATCTCATGGAGGACCCTGAGTCTGAATACAAGTGAAGTCAGAAGAAAAGACCCCACGGAAAGGGAAAAGGGAAGAAGAAGGAGGAAGAACCCAAGGAATCAAGTGATATGGATGAGGACGTGGACCCAAAATCTTCTGACCAGGGAGAGGATAAAGGGAAAATCCCTTCGAAAAGAAGGCTCCATGTTACCACACCTTCCTTGCCACCCCAACCGTCCGGGCCCAGAAAATCTCTCTGCGGATACTAATGGCTACTCCGGTTCCCCAGTACGTCAGGTGGTCAGAAGTTCCAATTACTTGGGATAGGAAGGATCACCTAGAACGCATCCCAATAGAGAACCAGTATGGCATGGTCATCAACCCTTTGCTTGATGGCACGAATTTCACCAAGTGCCTCGTGGACAGTGGAAGCAGCATCAACATCATGTACCTGGATACACTGCACAAGATGAACTTGATGGAGACCCAGCTAAGGAAGAGAAACACCATGTTCCATGGGGTTGCCCCTGGCTGACAAGCAAATTCCCTGGGCTGCATCACCCTTCCAGTCGCTTTTGGCGATGTAAACAATTACCGCCAAGAACGCTTGCCTTTGAAGTGGTGCCCTTCAAGAGCATGTACCACGTCATTTTCGGATGCGACCTCTTCCACTCCTTCCTTGCAAGGCCATGCTTTGTCTACAACAAACTCAAGATTCCCAGACCAAATGGCGTCATCACCATTGACGGAAGCTTCACCAAGGTACAGGAGTGCGAGCTCAGCGAAGCTGCCATCGCCGAAGCAGTCCTCTACAGTGAGGAGTTCGGGGAGATCCAGAACCAGGTCGATGCCACGGAGATGCCTGCTTCGAAGAAGCAGATCGCTGCTACCGAACCCGCCCTCAAGGCCGCCATCAAGACCAAGCAAGTGGAGCTTGTCGAAGGTGATTCCTCTAAGACCACCGCCATTGGAACGGACTTGGATCGTAATGTGTGCTCGTCGAGTTCCTCCATGAGAATAGGGAAATCTTTACATAGCAACCTGCCGACATGAAAGGTGTACCTAGGGAACTTGCGGAGCATAGTTTAAATATAGATCCTAATGCCAAATCGGTGAAACAACCTCTATGACGCTTTGGTCATGAAGGACGAAGGGCTATAGGCAAAGAAATAGTTAGGTTACTTCATGCTAGCTTTATCCGAGAAGTTATTCATACCCGATAGGTGGCAAATCCTATACTTGTCCCCAAAAAGGGAACCAATGAATTAAGAATGTGCGTTGATTACACTGGCTTGAACAAAGCGGTTCGAAGGATCCGTTTACTTTGCCTCGCATTGACCAAGTCATTAACTCAATGGCTGGCTCGGAACTTCTGTGTTGTCTCGATGCCTACTCAGGATACCACCAGATCCAGATGCGAAAGCTGGAACAATTGGCCACTTCGTTCACCACACCCAACGGCACGTATTGCTATGTCACGATGCCCTTTGGGTTGAAAAACGCTAGTGCCACGTACCAGCGGACGATGCAACGTTGCCTACCCGACCAAATAGGTCGCAACATACACGCCTACATGGATGACATCGCGGTAATGTCAAAGAAATTAAATGATCTTATCGCCGACTTGCAGGAAACCTTCAACAATCTCCGGAAATACAACATGATGCTGAACCCAAAGAAGTGTGGCTTCGGGGTACCGTCCAGCAAACTGTTGGGCTTCATCATTTCACATAGCGGAATCAAGGTGAACCCGGGGAAAATCAAGGCCATCCTCGACATCAAACGCCCGACATGCCTGAAGGACATACAAAGGCTCGCAGGCTACATTGCAGCAGTAAGCCGGTTCATCAGCCGACTTGGTGAGAAGGCTATGCTGCTCTATAAGTTGCTCAAGAAGGCAGACAAATACACATGGACAGACAAAGCTAACGCGAAACTTCAGGAGTTGAAGAGAATACTCTCCTCTCCACCTATACTTGCAGCACCGGTGCCAAGGGAGCCTATGTTAGTATACATGGTGGCGACCAACCGAGTAATCAGCATCGTCATAATGGTGGAGCGCAAGGATCCAATGCACGAATACAGAGTTTAGCGACCCATTTACTATGCGAGCGAGGTCTTGACGGAATCCAAGCAGCGTTACCCGCACTACTAGAAGATAGCTTATGGAGTTTTCCTTGGTTCATGTAAGTTAAGGCATTATTTCCAGGAGCATCCCATCACAGTAGTGAGCAAAGCTCCACTGTCCAACATCATCAACAATAGCGACGCTACAGGGAGAGTGGCAAAGTGGGACATTGAACTTGCCGCCTTTGACATCACCTACAAGCAACACGACGCTATCAAATCACAAGCATTCGCGGATTTTCTTGCAGATTGGACAGAACTGCCAGAAGACACTCCTGTACTTGAGCTAGAGTATTGGGTCATGCACTTTGACAGATCCAAGTTACTCAATGGCTCGGAGCTGGTGTATTATTGCAATCCCCAATAGGAGAGAAGTTGCAATACGTCCTGTAGATCCACTTCAACGCTACCAATAACATGGCGGAGTATGAGGCCCTCATTCACGGACTTTGCGTAGCCAAGGATATTGGCATCAAGCGCATAGTTTGTTGTGGAGATTCCGACTTGGTTGTCCAGCAAGTAGCTGGCACCTGGAACGCGTGGAACCCTATGATGGCGGCATATCGATATGAAGTAGATGAAATACCCAAGTGCTTCGATGGCTACAAAGTCAAGTACGTCAAAAGGGAGTATAATGAGGCGGCAGATCTGCTGTCAAATCTTGGATCAGCTCGTCGACCAATTCTGCTAGGCGTTTTCCTTGAGCATTTACGGACTCCATCCGTGAAAGGAGCGGACCCCGACAACCCGGATAGAGTGGACTCATTTGTTAACACAGTAACACTAACCTCTCCGGCTTGTACGAAGCCGTTCATGGATTATCTACAAGACAAAACTTTGGTCGCCGACGAAGCCGAAAGCCGGCAAATAGTACGCAGAGAAAAAGGCTACGTCATCATTAACGGCCAGCTATACAACAGAAGTACCACAGGAGATTTCCTAAGTGCGTCTCCCAGCAGCAAGGTATTGAACTCCTTAGAGAAATACATCTCGGAGATTGCGGGCATCATGCCGCTCCCCGATCGTTGGTGGCCAAGGCCTTCTGAAAAGGATTCTACTAGATAACTACCAAGGCGGACACCGACAAGTTGGTACAAACATGCCTTGGCTGTCAGTTTTATGCAAGACAACCAAATGTGCTAGCTGAAGAATTGCGAACAATACCAGTAACTTGGTTGTTTGTAGTCTAGGGGCTGTAAAGGTGGGACCTTTGCAGACAGCACCCTGTGGATTCACACACTTGCTAGTAGCAGTGGACAAATTCACAAAATGGATTGAAGCTAAACCCATTAGAAAGCTTGATGGGGTAACAACCCTAAAGTTTGTCCGAGATCTAGTGGTGAGATTTGGTCTCCCACATAGCATCATCACCGACAATGGAAGAAATTTATCTCTCGGGGTAGTTGAGGAGTACTGTCATGAGAAAGGCATCCTCATTGACCTGGCATATGTGGCACATCCGCAGTGAAATGGGCAAGTTAAAAGGGCCAATGGACTAATTCTCCATGGAATTGAGCCAGGCTTGGAGGCACCGCTATGTAGAGCAGCTAGAGCCTGGGAAGAGGAACTACAATCTATCTTGTGGAGTTTACGAACAACATCCAACTGATCCACTGGCTTGACTCCTTTCTTCATGGTTTATGGACCAGAAGTAGTTCCCCCATCCGTCATCCTCCACGATGAACCAAGAATTTCCGCCTACAAGGAGGATGACGCTGAAGAATCTAGGCGACTATCTGTGGACCTACTTGAAGAACAGAAATGCTGGCACAACTCTGAAGGAGAAGGGCTAGACTCAAAAGAGGCCATGTCGTCATCCAGGATCTTGGCAGGCACGAAGACATCAGCCTTGACCATCTTGGCAACCCTGGTATCGAAGCCAGCAAGGGAATTCCAAATTGCATCGCTATCAATCTCTTGTCCTTCCTCGTCCAGCTTGGGCATGCTGGAGGTCACCAAGTTGATGTCGGGATTGTCATAGTGAGCCTTGACCAGGGACAGGGCCATCCTAGCACCAGCCCAGATGCAAGATGTTTTCCAGTCTTTGATTTTCTCAAGGGCTCGGCGCAGGATTTCCGCGAACTTGGCTGTGGAGTCTATCGCCTTGATATTTATGCCCAGACGTTAAGCTATATCCTTGGCTTGGGCAATGGCGATGCTGACGAAGTTGCCGGCAAGAATCATGCGTTCCTTGGGACTTGGAGCACCCTCGCCCAAGTTGGCTAAGCCGATGGGAGATATGGTTTGCACAAGCATACAAGGACCATGAGTATAAACAAGTCAAATGGTTATCCAACTTACAGAAAAAGATCAAGACAGAGAAAGGTTACCAAAGATGCTCGTTTCCACTTGCATGCATGTCTCCGCCAACACATCGCGCTCCTTCTGGACTGACTTGAACATCTCAAGACTCCTACCATTTTGCTCATTGGTAGCTTGGTTCTGGTCTTTGAGCTGTACAATCTCATCCTACAGGCGCTGCATCTCAACGTCCACAGACTCTTGCATAGCCTTCATCGTTGCCTCATGGCCCTTGACGGCCTCGGACAGGTCCTTCTTCGGAATCTTGTTTTCTTGATCGAGCTCCTGGATATGCTTGGATTTCTCGACGATGCTCTTGGCCTTAGCAATGGATTCTGTCAGACAGAAATCAGAAAGTGTTATCAGAAGACGGTAGAAATGGCTCGATGGAAAAGCAAGGAGCTTTCGTAGGAAACAGACTCTGGCTATTTTTGATCAGTTCCTTTAGGAATTTGGTTTTACCCTATTCAAGGTCCATCTCCTTCTGCACATGATATAAACATGCTTAGTTTCTCTAAATCATCTAGTTGGAACTATTCAGTTTCAACTAAATGCTCGGGGGCTACAGTACATGATTTTAAAGTAAACTAGTTTCTCTAGAGCATCTAGTCGGAACTTTGTAGTTTCAACTAAACGCTCGGGGGCTACACGGACATGTTCTGCACTTAGTTCTTTGGATTACTCAGGCCAATAACTATCGAATTATCCGCCTAAGAGCTCGGGGGCTATAGTGGGATATATTACACAAAGTAAAGAAAGTGAAGTTCAAAAAACTTACGATGTCAATGATCCTGAGGTTGTTGGCTAGATGAGCATAGGAATCATGAAAGGTCCGAGCATTCTTATAGATTGCGTCAGCCTGCTTGATGAGATCATCTAGGCTCAATGTCGGAGGAGTAGCAGCCAATGGAGAGGTCGAAGCCGGAGGCATGGATGAAGCCCTAGCTACTTCCTGCACATTCAAGGCAGTCGATGGTGCGGAGGATCCTTCCTCAATTGTTGCTTCCACGTCCACCTCTTCCACTTCCTTCCCCTGCTCGGTGGTATCCTTAGCCGGAGCTTCAGCCACTTTAGAGGAGGTGCTCTCCTGCGTCACTTGGCCACTGGGAGCAATGTCTGCCTCGACAGAACCTGAGACATCAAGGTTTGGATTGATATCTCTCTCCATGGCAAAGGTCTCAGGGATGGCGGGGGATGATGGCCCAGCGGGACCAGCAGAAGGTATGGCGGCAGGAGTAGGGGGAGCGGTGGCGGGAGAGGGCTTAGCGGATGGACCCTTGGTCAACATGTCAGGAATGTTTTTTGACCCTCCAACATCTTTGGAGGATCGCTTCAAACTAGCACCGCCTTTCCTCCTAAAATGTTCAAGGTATAAGTACAAGAGTTGAAAAACGTGCGAGTTGAAAACACAAGCCGGAGAATGAAAGTACTTACTCCACGGCAGGAGCATTGGTGAGGGGAATGCCGGTGAACTTCTTCTTCTTCTTCGCCTCTAAGGAGGAAGTGGAACGTTTGGAGACTCCACTCTCCAATTTCTTCTTCTTGGCCTCGGCAGCAGTGTTAGAGTTGGAGCTCTTCCGCTTTCGCGCTGCTGGAGCTGGCTGATCCTTGGAGGTGTCGTCATCGGACACCACCTGGATATCCTTCAAGTTTGGATCATACACCTAGGAGACCATTTGATCTTCCGCCAAGGTCGCTAGCTTGGATACAAAAGAGTGTTAGGCGGTCAACCTCAAAGTCGAAAAAACCTTAGAGTATATAACGAGCAACAAAGGAAACAGTAGCTACCTCTGGGCAGTTGCCGCATTCGAACATGTCGAAGGTAATATTGAAGCCACGCTTATTGTCCTTCACCTTGACGATGTCCTTAAGCCGGAGCTTGATGGAGTCAGTAGAGAAGTTATCCTCCGAAATTCGCCTGGGATCCCTCCTATCTTGGTTATACTTGCACATCATCTTGGCGCGATGCTGCAGAGGCTGGATCCGCCTAACATACCAGCAGATGGCAAGGTCCAAGCCCATTAGACCTCCGTCTACGAGCCATTCGATCCGCCTTACGGCATGATTGGCTTCGTCATCGGAGGGAAGAGAGGCTGGGGTTTGCCACGAGGGCACTTCGGTGGCAGCTCCATTGACGAACTCAAGGTAGGTCTCAAGACGGTCTGGCAGAGGGACATCTAGCTAGTAGAAATATGTGCGCTGCCAGTTCTTGCAAGACTCGTGTCCTACAATAGCGGGGAAGCTCCGGCTAGGCCGGATCTTAAAGCTAATGGTTCTGCAGGTCCGCGATTTATCCTTGGACTCTACGTACTCTCTCTTGATGGTGAAGAAATATACAAACAGATATAATCTAGGTTTGATTCCTAGATATCCTTCGCACTGAGCTACAAAGTTGCTAAGGACTAGGATGCTGTTGGGAGAGAGGTTGTGGGGAAGTACCTGGAAGTGTCGAAGGACATCTAGGAAGAAGTCGGAGACTAGTAGGCTTATGCCATGTACCAGCTGAGATTTGAGGTATACCTTCTCTCCGCGTTGGGGAGAACGGACCACCTCGCCGTCCAGCGCCGCCTGCCAGACGAACTTCTCCATCGCAGGGAGATACCCTTCGTCGACTAGCTCCTGGAGATCTTCGGCGAAGAGATCAGAGCCTCTCCACACCCCCTTGTGGGAGTCGCTTTCTTCTTCAGCGGCTTCGGGCGCCGCTCGTTCTTGGTCATCACCGGCGGACTCTATCACGGTGGAGACGGGAACGACCATCCCCTCCGGCAGAACAATCACTCCCTAGGATGGCTTCGTCATAGCCTCAAGAATCGCTGCCAAGGAAGGAGTAGAGCTCCGGGAGGCCATTACAACAAGGAGTTTGTGGAGGAAGAAAGAGCTCTGGTTAGGGTTTTTACGGGAGAGCTCGAACGATCGCGCGGCTGGAGGAAGACGAAGACTGGGAAGCGAGTACGTGTAAAAAGAAATAAATTGACCGTGGTGGAAATATATAAGCATAGCGTCCAGATTCGTGCAAAAGAATCTAATGGATGGAACATTGCCGACATGGAAGCGAACGTGCGCGGTAATTTTGCCACATTCTCAGTCTTTTGCCGCTCCACCATTTCAGATTTCGCGCGAGTGAAAATAGGTAATGATTAATTCTTTGCTTATGTGAGTTTCGAGGTAGCGTAGGCTATACCCTACGTCATCCTCCTAGAAGTTGAAGTGAAGGGTCACGTCCAAAGATTCCATTGAAGACGGAGATCATCCGACTCTAGAAAGGAAGACTCAAGGAATCTTCGGCTACATTGCAAAGCCAGAGAGGATTGCAGGGTTCTTTGGGAGACCTTTGAGATATTGCTTGACGGATTGCCGGCATCACTTAGACGGGATATTCAAAGATCAACGAGCAAGACGGTGCAAGATTTCAAAGTCCTTCGGGGACTACTGTTGGGTATATGCTATATGGGTATCCTCATAGCATGTCACCAATCTGCCTAACCCGGCTGGCCCATAGTTGGTAGCAAGGCCTATGGCCTGCTGGGTGGTCTAGTTAGACGGATCCTGAAGGGAGGCCCATGCTGGATAAAGGAAGGCTAAGCAGGAGTCACCGACATACTCGGAGCCTTGGAGTACAACACATGGAAGACTAGTTCGTGTAGTTGCCGGCAAGGACCTTTCCCTGTAAACCCTAGGTCTTGGCGCCTTTATAAGACGGCCTTGGAGAGCCTTTAGGGCATAACTTCTTTGATTGCCGCGTACAATGCGCAACACCTTGCACAGCGAACCTATCTCTGTAACTCAGCGTATTGCCATTATAGTGATTTATAGCAGGATTAGAGTTCTGCCACCGTCATGGAACTTGAACCTAGGTAAGCTGTGTTACCTCGTACCCGCCAACTCTCTGCCTTACCCCACGTCTCTAAACACGCACTATGAGGACCCCTCCATGGCGTACTCGTCGGCAATACCATGACACGCACCGATCCAAAGGTTAGTAGGATGTGATCACATCGTCATATGCTCCGACTAACATAATGGAATGCTTATACATGAGAGGATCACATGATCTGAGTTGTGGAAAAGATGGATTTGACTCCATCTAATGTTCACCATAACTAGGAGTCATAAGGGTGGTCTTGGGCCGACTTCGAAGCAAGCTACGTGACGTGGATCAGCCAAAAAGGAATTTGCCCCTCCATCTCGGAGAGATATTTTTTGGGCCCTCTCATGTGATGTGATTCGGAAGCATGGCCATGCGCTACTCCATCAAGTGTTGATCGAGGTATCCCGACTTAGTGAAGTCAGAGGGAATCAGTTATCACTACAACAATAAGAGATTAAACTGGCACTAGCATGATGGAATCCCACCGGGAGTTGGCAAGTCTTGCTAGAGGCCGCTACTGATTATCAGCTAAAGTAGGAAAGTCACTGAGCTACTACTCTGACTGGATGATTACTGAGTTATGTCCGGCTTACCATAAGGCTTTGGGATCACACACTTAAGAGAGTGGGACTAGGAGGATGTTGATCCGACTATCACAAGCCAGCAAGTTGGACTTGTACGGGTAGGGACACATGTCAATGGTTTGGACCCACTATGACTAGGGATAAGGTTTAGGACTGGGGGACACAAGTGTTGTGTGCCCTCACCTACTCGAGAATATGATTTTGAGGCCCGAAAGTTGGGGCGCCTAGGCAACGCGGTACCCAAGTTGCTTACAATCAGCTGCGTTGCCCAAAGTTGGCCTGCCAAATACTCAGAGGGACTTTTTCGGCACGAATTCAACTTTACGTTTCAATACAAAATATCAGGCTAACGGCCGTCAAGTTGGGCCCCCTGTCAGCTTTCTCTATTATGTCGCTGCCGTCGTGGCTGCCATGTAGGCTTGCAGCGTTGGCGCATGCATCCTTTACTCGTCTTCTTCTTCCTCTGGGGTGGCAATCCGTGGTCGCGGCCATAGCGCGGAGTTAGGACTTTGAAGAACCTGCTCGGCCCCGCTCTCCTCTCCTTCCTGAATTGGAGCTCACCCTCACCATGGTCGCACCCATGGCACGGCGCGGGGACGGGAATTCATTCCCATGTGAGATATGTCACCATGCCGACCATGCTCGGTCCTGTTGGCCTCCTCCAGAATCTGAGCTCGCCGTCGCCGTGGTCGCACACGCACCAGGCACGACGCCTTCCTCTCTGAACCCGAAAGCCACATCCACCCAGTTTGGCACAACGCCAACAAGGTGAAAATGCATCAAGTTTTCTTGTTGTGATTGTAGAAAAACATGTATGTACCGTGGCCGTAGCATACACTAACAATGTACACATATGTTGTTTACTAGATTTTCATTTGAAATTAGTAGCTCTGTGATGTCGAAACATAAATAACCTAAATGGAATGACGATGACGACCATGTTCTGTACTTTGCATTGCATCAACAAGTGCTCGCTGACGAAGCATGTTACCAAGAGAGTGGAGTTCATCAGCCATTGCCAAAAAATATGTGAACAAATCAATGAGTGATTCAATGCAAATACACACCGAAAAGCTAGATCCATGTCATCAATCATCAATAGGAGGCACATTCTAGTGATGCGTTCAAATGCGTACACCATGTATCATTTACTTGAAGTGGTTGTTATCCTGAGCAAAAATGCCTAGTATGCACATTACCTTTGTCTGTTATATGCTGCAATTCTGCTGTTATGGGCATGGAAAAAAAGCTAGGCTTCACTGAATATTATGCAGTTAGGCCTAACTTAGTCTTACACAAATAAGCATAGCTTAGTCTTTACGCAAATAAGCGTAACTGAAGATAAAGATAAATACAAATGGTTCATCGGATCTACCAGTATGAGCACTAGGTCCCTAGAGCTGGTGGTATCATCGGAACAAACCAGAATGCTGCGTTTGGCCGTCTGTCATTCTCCATCAAATGGTACGACCCCACTGATGAGCCAATTGTAGGCCCCCTCCCCCCGACGTGGATTCGGCTCCAGGTCAGATCTGGACTGTCAACATGATAGGCGCGTGAGTGTGCAGCAAACACACAGTCTGCTATAAACAGTGGAAGTGCTGGCACCTCAGCAACAACACTAGCATGTTCTTCCTAGACTCCAGCAGCAACCTCAGTAGGTATTTCGTCAGCTTCACCAGCAGCAGCCTCATCGGGTATTTTGTCAGCTTCACCAGCAGCAGCATTAGCAAGTATATTGTAAGCTTCACCAGCAGCAGCATGACCAAGTATTTCGTTAGCTTCACCAAGAGCAGCAGCAGCTAGTTCTTCGTCAGCTCCACCACCGCCACCACCACTACCAGCAGCAGCAACAACATCAGGAGCCAGGGATGCCTGAGCAATTACATGTTCAATAGCTCCAGGCGCTCCGACAAAGAAAGGGTAGTTGACCCCAAGAAACATAGATTGTCCCTTCAGATTGTCGACTCTGCTCCAGACTTGCTCTACTGGGTCTTTGGATGGGCATGCAGACCTCGAGAAAGAATGACACCACAACGATGGGTATGAAGAAAGTTATGTCCCCATATGTTCTATTGTATCACCAACGTTGTTTAGTGCTCCCCTGATATGAATCCACATGAGTTCAACATCCTGTTTCGTGTCGCCTCCAAGAGGTACCAGGAACCAGCACCGTGTCCCACGTTTAGCATCTGCTACTGCATCTTCGATCAGCGGAGCTGGAATGATGCGCGGGGCTGCGTGGGTACCTACGTGTTACTTACGGTCAGTAAGCAGAATTTTGAATGGGATTTTACATGCGATATGACACCATGACTCACCCCAAATGGACAGCTCCCAAACACACACGTCGCCGCTAGGTTCAGTGACCACATAAATGCGTTGCAGTTTGTACGAATGGTAGCTAGAGGTGAAGACCGCGTCGACATACTTCTCTGGCAACAGGAAGTCGTCGTGCAAGACTATCCATTCCTTGTCTTCTGGGCATCTAATGAATGTGATTGCCTTTTTGAACACCGCTAAGAGGTCATACTCCCAGGTCTTTGATGGCCCAAAATATATCGAGCTCGTTGGGGAACCCCAAGAGGAAGGTATGATGAGCACAACAACAAGTTTTCCCGCAGTTATGAAACCAAGGTTATCGAACCAGTAAGAGCAAGGAAACACCTCCAAGGTGTTGTTGCCAACTTGGAATCCTACAGAACACAATCACAGAACTTTTCCCCCAACTTACGATGAGGTTGTCAATCTCACCGGTTTTGCTGAAAACAAAGGATTAAACATATCATATGGAAGAAAGTAAGAGCTTGCAGAAAGTAAACAGAAAGCAGTAAACAATGGTAGATTGATGGTAAAAGAAAGCCCCGGGGTCCATAGTTCACTAGTGGTGGTTATCCTTAAGATAGATAACATGTTGGGTGAACAAATTATAGCGAAGCAATTGACAAACATCGAGAAAGCATACATGCATATACTAATCATCTTGACTCCTTTGAGATTCGATTGGGCATTACAGCATTATACATAGACCGTAATCCAACTGCATCTATGACTAATAATCCACCTTCAGGTTATCATCCGAACCCCCTCCAGTATTAACTTGCAAGCAACAGATAATTGCATTACGCATTGCGTGTAAAGTAAATAATACGATTGTTCTATGAACAAAGGATTGTTGTTTTCTCCCTAGTAGCAACAGCACATCTAGTACCTTAGAGATTTCTGTCACTTCCCAGATTACTAGAGGCATGAACCCACTATCGGGCATAAATACTAACTCTTGGAGTTGCTAGCATCTACTTGGCCAAGATAGCTACTAACAACGGAAAGCATGCAATATCACAAATAACAAAGACATGATAGAATCAATAATCAATGTGAAATAGCATCTCAATATCCATCGGATCCCCAGAAACACAACATGTAGGATTACAAATAGATGATCTTGATCATGAACAGAGCTCACAAGATCTAAACATGATAGCACAAAGGAGAAGAACCAACCATCTAGCTACTACATGGACCCGTAGTCCAAGGATGAACTACTCCCGCATCACACCAGAGGCTTGCATGGTGATGAACAAGGCCTCCAGGGTGAATTACACTCTCCGGCAGGGTGCCGGGAAGAGCTTCAGATCCCTCCCGATCTAGGGATGGAGATGACGGTGGCTACAGAATCTTCCGTGGATTTTTTATTGGGTACTTAGGGATTTTGTATCGGAGGCATCTTATAGTCAGAAGGGGAGGCCGAGGGGGTGCCCTGGGTGGCCGCACCACCCCCTGGAATGGGCCAGGCTTGGCCGTGCGGCCAGGTGGTGTGGCCGCCCCTGGCCCCTCTCCATCTCGTATTCTGGCTTTGTGTCCCCCTCGGTGAAAAACTGACTTTGGCTTTTGTCCCGTCCAATTCCGAGAATATTCATTTTCTGACTTCCTGGAACCAAAAACAGCAGAAAATAGGCAGCTGGCACTGTGGCATCTTGTTAATAGGTTAGTCCAAGAAAGTGTATGAAAATTACTCCAAAGTTGGAACAAAACATGAGAAAGTAGATAAAACCAAGCATGGAACATCAGAAATTATGGATACGTTAGCAACGTATCAACATCCTCAAGCTTAACTCCTGCTCGTCCTCGAGTAGGTAAGTGATAAAAAGAAAGAATAATTTTTGAGGTGACATGTACCATCATAAACTTGATCAAAGTATTTGTAGAACATTGATAGTTGGGATCATAGTACTTCAACATAGCATGAAAGATAAAGTTCTAGCAATAAGACATAGCAACTATGTTGCAACATGAAAAGGCACAAACAAAAGATTCATGAATAACAATGCTTTGCAAGACGTTTGTTTGTTTCACATAAAGAAAACATAGCATAGTGGCATTCAGCTTTTCCCTCATAGAGTAGCAAATATAAATGCATAGGACACCTTCAAAGTTCATAAGAGTGACTAGATACAAGTAGTTTAATAACAAGCAATATCAAGTTATGCATCAATCCACAAGTCTTGGGACAATGCACATAGAACTAAGAATGGCCACTATGCTCTCAAAGTAGGTGCATAAAGGTAGAAGGTGGAGACTCAACATAAAAGTAAAAGAAAGGCCTTCATAGAACGAAGTAGAAATTCAATTTTGATAAAGAGCTTACTTACGAAGATCGAACATCATGCTACTCACCTTTAGTCACAAGTAAGCTCTTGTCATTGTAAGTACATATGTATCATAGAGAACCGCCAACGGGGTACCCCTTGCACATGATACAGGAGCTATCCCATAATCAAAATGACAAGGCAATCAAACAATGAGCATCTCAACGATCTTTTATTTGCTACTTGCATAGGTTTTTATTGAGGATGCTTCATAGAGTGCTCATTATGGTGATGCTGCAAGTTTCCATCATGATTAGGCATGGCTTAGGCTAGCGGCCCAAGCGTTTCTCTAACACACATACAAACTCCATGATGTTACAAGTTCCACTTTTATTTCACACCGCCGGGATCCACAATCAAAAGAACATGATATTAACGGGGTACAAAGTACAAGTGCAATGTTGAAAGCGTTCCCCATGATACATGGTTCTGCTAATTTCAACTTATAAATCGCAAGCATACACGCAACAAAGATGTACACAATGGTTCAAGTTTATTAAGTGCAATAAAAGTAAAGTGTGCCATCAAGTTCGTGAGAGCTTTAATCACTATTTTTCACATAACAAGTTTAATTCGGAAGGTAGATAAAAACATGCATATACTTGGAATAGCATTTGATAATAGGAATGTATGGTGGACTCTTTGGAATAACTTGGTTTTAGGAGTTGGATGCATGAGTGGAACTCATACTTGATTACGGAGGCTAGCAAAAGACTGGGAGCGACCAACTAAGAGAGCAATAATGGCCATAATCATGCAGAGCGACAAAACATCATTGGTTAAAGCATAAAGTGATATTACAAGTCGAAAACTAAAGGATCATAAAAGCTATGGTGACTTGGGATAGTCATAACATGATGTGAGCATGCGCCAAGTCAACCCAAATAAAGCATCAAAGGAGAATACCACAATACTATGCTTTAATATGCTAAAACAACTCATGATCCTTCCAAGGCACTTTAAGCAATCTCAACTGTTTATAACATGTCATGCTACAACAAAGATTACTAAGCATAAAGCCAAAACAATACCAAGCATGGCATGACAAAGCATAGGCCACAATCAAAAACAAGCTCTCTTTACCACTTAAGCATGAAATTTCCTACTCTTTTCCAATCCAAACCAAACTATTTGAAAAATAATGTATGAAAGAGGGGGTCCAACCAATTTATTAAAGAAAACTAAGAAAACCAAGCAAACGAAAAACAAAACGAGAACGAAAAAGAAAGACGCTCCAAGAACAACACAACTGTGCATGAAACAATAAAAATGAAGTGTTTGGAAGAAACCTGGGATTTTTATTAATGAAGAAGGGGATGCCTTGGGCATCCCCAAGCTTTGACGCCTGTACTTCTTGGATATTTCTTGGGTGACACGCATGGAATCCCCAACCTCGAGCTTTAGTCCATTCTTCATCTCATTACTCATTCCTTCCATACACCTGAAATTTTTCCTTCATACAAAACTTCACACAATCTTTATTGGCAACATTAGTGCACTCAAGATAATAAGTCTTGGGGTTCAGTTTCAACAGAAATAAAACTTCCATTAAAACACAAGATACTGTAGAACTTCCCTCAAAAAGCTCAATTCCCCAAAAGAACTCAAAAAGGAACCAACAAGAAGCAAATGCAAATAATGGCAGAAATTTATCAAAACAGACCAGCAGGTAAAGACGATTTTTTTCGAAGAGCTTCTCATATCAAAAAGTCTTGAACTAATGAAAGTTAGATAACAACCTGGGGCAGAAGCACAAAATCCCACGCTTCAGAACAATGTACAGAGATTTTACACGAATTTTTATGGTAAAGAACAAAAATTTGTTTCGGGACAGCAACTTTCCCAAGCATTACTTCTCTCTCATTAGAGTTTACTCTTGGCACAAAAATCAAATAAAAAGGATAAGGAGAGGTTATTACATAAGTAATAACGTCCAAGACTCATCTAAAACTTTTGGGTTATCTCCCAATAAGTACTTTTCTTTAACGCATTTAAGTTAGGCATAAGAAGCAAGAAGAAGAATCAAGGGTTCTCAAATGAAGAAGCATTAAGAGAAAATTTTGTTTTCATAGGAGAAGCAAAATAAATATTCTCTCACTTCTTAGGGAAGTGTTCTATACCTTTCTTGAGTGGGAGTTGATATTTAATGGTGCCTTCTTTCATATCAATAATGGCACCAACAGTTCTAAGAAAAGGTCTTCCCAAAGTAATAGGACAAGAAGCATTGCATTCAACATGCAAAACATAGAAATCAACGGGGACATAGGCATTGTTAACCATAATAAGAACATCATTAAGAGTCCCCATGAGTTTCCTTTTAGCATTATCATCAAGTGGGACATTCAAATAACAATCTTCAAGTGGTGGCAAATAAGCATATCATAAATCTTTCTAGGCATAATAGAAACACTACTATCAAGATCACATAAAGCTTTGAAATAAAAATCATTCACTTTCATATTACTGATGGGTTCCCAACCATCTTCTTATTTCATTGGAATAGAAGCTTTATGTTTCATCTTTTCTTCTTTAATTTTTATGAGAGCATCAGTAATGTGTTTTGTAAAATCCATATTCATAGCGCTAGCATTAGGACTTTTAGCAAGCTTTTGTAGGAACTTAATAACTTTAGAGATATTGCAACCATCAAGATCAAAATCAAAATTATCATCTAAAGTAGTAGAGCTATTACTAGCTTCAACACTAGTGGTAGTGATAGTACAAACACTAATGTTTCTAGCAATTTCATCTTCTCTTTCCCACTTAGCATGCAATTCAGCTAATAGTCTAACATTTCATAAATTCTAACTTGTATGGCATTAGTAGCAGCAAAGGGATTATCAATAGTTTTAGGTTTAGCAGCCATTTTATTCAAAGAAGATTGTGTTTCATCCAAAGATGCTATATTTCTTTCAGCATTAGAGAGTTTTTCCTCAATAGTTTTATTGAAAGTAGTTTGTTTACTAATAAAAATCTTAAGCATAGCTTCAAGTTCAGAGGATGCAATCCTATTATTGTTGTAGGAATTTCCATAAGCATTTCCACTGTTGGGAGGATATGGCTTGTAGTTATTATTACCAAAATTATTCCTGTAGGCATTGTTGCTAAAATTATTATTTCTTGTGAAGTTCACATCAACTTGCTCTTCTTGAGACACCAAAGAGGCTAAGGGGACATGATTTGGATCAATATGAGCTTTCCCATTAACAAGCATAGACATAATAACATCAATTTTATCACTCAAGGAGGAGGTTTCTTCAACTGAATTTACCTTCTTACCTTGTAGAGCTCTCTCAGTATGCCGTTCAGAATAGCTAACCATCATATTATCCAGAAGCTTTGTTGCAGCACCCAAAGTGATGGTCATAAAGGTACCTCCAGCAACAGAATCCAATAGATTTCTTGAAGAATAGTTCAATCCTTGTGAAGATGTCCTTGACTCCCCGGCAATGGCGCCAGAAAATATGCTTGATGGCCCAAAATATATCGAGCTCATTGGGGAACCCCAAGAGGAAGGTATGATGAGCACAGTAGCAAGTTTTCTCTTAGGTATGAAACTAAGGTTATCAAACCAGTAGGAGCAAGGAAACACCTCCAAGGTGTTGTTGCCAACTTGGAATCCTGCACAACACAATCACAGAACTTTGCCCCCAACTTACGATGAGGTTGTCAATCTCACCGGTTTTGTTGAAAACAAAGGATTAAACGTATCATATGGAAGAAAGTAAAAGCTTGCAGAAAGTAAACAGAAAGCAGTAAACAGTTGTAGATTGATGGTAAAACAAAGGACCGGGGTCCATAGTTCACTAGTGGTGGTTCTCCTTAAGATAGATAACATGTTGGGTGAACAAATTACAGCAGGGAAATCGACAAACATCGAGTAAGCATACATGCATATACTAATCATCTTGACTCCTTTGAGATTCGATTGGGCATTACAACATTATACATAGACTGTAATCCAACTGCATCTATGACTAATAACCCACCTAGGTTATCATCCGAACCCCCTCCAGTATTAAGTTGCAAGCAACATATAATTGCATTACGCATTGCGTGTAAAGTAAACAATACGATTGTTCTATGAACAAAGGATTATTGTTTTCTCCCTAGTAGCAACAACACATCTAGTACCTTAGAGATTTTTGTCACTTCCCCAGATTACTAGAGGCATGAACCCACTATCGAGCATAAATACTAACGCTTGGAGTTGCTAGCATCTACTCGGCCAAGATAGCTACTCACAACGGAAAGGATGCAATATCATAAATAAAAAAGACATGATAGAATCCATAATCAATCTGAAATAGCATCTCAATATCCATCAGATCCCCGCAAACACAACATGTAGGATTACAAATAGATGATCTTGATCATGAACGGAGCTCACAAGATCTAAACATGATAGCACAAAGGAGAAGAACCAACCATCTAGCTACTACATGGACCCGTAGTCCAAGCATGAACTACTCACGGATCACACCAGAGGCTTGCATGGTGATGAACAAGGCCTCCAGGGTGAATTCCCCTCTCCGGCAGGGTGCCCGGAAGAGCTTCAGATCCCTCCCGATCTAGGGATGGAGATGACGGCGACTACAGACTCTTTCGTGGATTTTTTATCGGGTACTTAGGGTTTCTGTATCGAAGGCATCTTACAGTCGGAAGGGGAGGCCGAGGGGGTTCCCTGGGTGGCCGCACCACCCCCTGGCGCGGGCCAGGCCTACCCGCGTGGCCAGGTGGTGTGCCCGCCCCCTGGCCCCTCTCCGTCTCGTATTCCGGCTCCGTGTCCCCCTCGATGAAAAACAAACTTTGGCTTTTGTCCCGTCCAATTCCGAGAATATTCATTTTCTGACTTCCTGGAACCAAAAACAGCGAAAAACAGGCAGCTGGCACTGTGGCATCGTGTTAATAGGTTAGTCCAAGAAAGTGTATGAAAATTACTCCAAATTTGGAACAAAACATAATAAAGTAGATAAAACAAAGCATGGAACATCAAAAATTATGGATACGTTAGCATCGTATCAGTCTTCTACACCTCCCGCGGTCAGTGGAAGCTATACCTTCGGGATCTCAAGTTCTACCATGTTTAACCTGTAAGCGAATTCAGAAATGGGCGGCGGCCACCTGTTGTTGAATGCAGTAATGCCGACACCCTCCAAAGATGGCAATGTAAATCTGAACGATCTGTAGCCATTTTTTAGAGTCTAAGTACTCCCATCCTGGGATAAAAGGACAAGCCACTCAACGTTGCCACCCACCCAGTTCTGGTCATCTCCCATTTCCGTCTCTTCTTCTTCCTTGAAATTCACCACTACTGATTCTGGCCACTTATCCAGCAGCATCAGTTTTGCATGAATATTCTGCAGAGTTTGTTGTCAGTTGGTACAATCACCTAGCATGGATTCCATTGCAAATACAATTTGATAACTTGACCTTCAGATTAAAGTACACAAAATATCTCCTAAATACGAGTGTCTCCTCAGATATCGCCTAAATTGTGCATGTGTCACTACGAAGATACCCAATATATGGAGTAGGAGGAGAGCCCCCCAGGACAAACTCCAGACGATGATCATAAACAGCTTGGGGCATAGCAACCTTAAATTGTCTAATTTATTTGTTTTTATTTTAAGAAATTGAATATCACCTAGCAGGCATTCCATTGCAAGTCGAAATTGACAACTCATCGATCACCTAAAGTAAGACTGTGTCACTATGAAAATACTAGAATATCATGTACGAGCAGAGCTTCCGCTGTACAGAATAGTCTTAAATGGTTCATTTTAGTACATTGATATCACCCAAACCCAAGCCTTAGTCAAAACCCCTTCATTAGGTGGTATTTGACAATTAAAACATAGAGGAATTTCCACCAAGGGAATTATAGTAATTCTAGATGCTAAGAACTCAACCTATCAAAACCTACTGAAGTTAGTAATATCTTGTATGTTTGTTTTTTGCATTGTATGTATGATTGCATGCCTTGTGTTGATTGTGGCCTTTGTTTGTTTGCATGTATTCTCTTTGACGATGATAATTGTGATAATATCGAAGACCCTATGAAGATGACGATTAATTGGATATTATGGTATTGTAAGAAAAAGTCCAGGGACATATATTGCCATTTTGCTGATCTCAGGAAAGCCACCTTCTTGCTCATAAGCCTTGTCCTATTGTTTTACTTATGCATGTTTTACCTATTGTTTATGAAAACCGCATTGTTTTATTATATGATGATTTATATCTTGTAGTGTCTTGGCTCCTCCAAATCACTACTCTTTGGTACTACTAAGTACAACCCCCTTAATGTCACCTACTTCTCCCTAGTATGGTAGATGGTGTATAACCCCATACCCCTTTGGAGACCCTGTTTTAGCCGAAGCAAAACTATAGGATGGGAAGACCCCCAAAAAAGTTTTACAAAATGGTTTATGGTAAAACCTTGGTGAGGTTTGAGCTATCAAGAGAAGTTTGAGAAAATAAAAAGTTTTTTGTTTTACAAAAGAATGTGGAGGAAAATGTTTTTGAAAACGCACATGTTTCTTTGGAGTTTGCTAGAAAAATTAACCCGTGCAACCACATTACTCCTATATGGGAAGGGACTGGGCTGGAAGTTTGTCTGCTCTAGTATGAGTTGTCTCACAACTCCTACATGAGATTTCAATCTCCAGA
The DNA here is from genome assembly GCA_910589775.1 of Avena eriantha. NCBI lineage: Eukaryota > Viridiplantae > Streptophyta > Magnoliopsida > Poales > Poaceae > Avena > Avena eriantha. Next base: position 311,010,452 of record OU342742.1, read on the forward strand.
GGTTGGGCCTTCTCTATGTCCCTATAATGTACCTCACAGCCACGAGAAGGAACAAAGGGTCTACGGGCCTCCATGCGATACTATGAGCCTCTAATTGAAAGCGTACAAGGCGCTCCTGTTGGTCCAGGGTACCCGACGTCCCGGTGTTGAGGTGAACGACTCATACGGTAAGCTCTTGCACTTGAGTGGGCATTCTAAAGGTCTTGACCGATTACTAGACCCATGATCTATAGGTGATCAGGGCAGGGTACTCTGATGGTGTGGGTAAAGTGTACAACCTCTACAGAGTGTAAACCTATTCGAATAGCCGTGTCCGCGGTCATGGACGGTTGGGAAGGTTACTGTAGAGCGGTGCTGGTTTTGATTTCAAAAAGTATTTTGGAAAAGCAAAGGCTTGAAAATGTTTTGACCATGAGATGGTCGGAAAGGGAGGAAAGGATTTTGGCCCTGAGATGACCGGAAGAAAGAAATGAATGGGTGACCCAGTCCTAATGTTTTCCAAAACTTTTCAAAAAGGTTTCCAAAATGTTATACAAAAGTTTTCAACAAAGATATGTAGATGCTATATCTACAAGATAAACTATTTGACAAAAGAACCTCTCTTGGAGCCCTCCGACTACTACATCCATATTGCATATCCTCTTGTTATTATTATTCTCTTAAGGTGGTTTTCGTGTACATTCAGACTACTCACTATCATTGTCCCTGGCTATTAACTTGGTCACATTTGAGAAGTAAGGTGAAGAAAAAGGTGACATCGACGACTATGAGAACTAGGACGTTCTACCAGTCAGTTGCCTATAGGTTAAGGCATGGCTCGGGCTCTATGCTTGATGAAGGTCAGCTGATGGTTGATTGATGTAGCCATAATGTTAAATAAGGTAGGACATGTATTCGCTTAAGTAATGCATGTTTACTTTGATATTTGTTGGTCATGTGCCACGACAAACTCATCATGGGATCGTGGTTTATGCATAGCAGGGATTCTCGGAGTATTAATCCGGGGGCCCCACTGATGTGCCAGGCACGCGGTGTAACTGCGAGGCCCCACGTGTCGTCGCATCGTGGGAACAACTCCCGGGGAGGAGGCGACGTGCCCAAGATTCGCGGTTGAGGACTCACGGATGCATAAAATCCACGGCCCAGATGAAGGCATGACAGATCCATGTTGACTAAGTAAGTGCTGATCCCACCAACCGTCCTAGGCCGCTTGCCCCTTCAAGTCCACCGGGGGACATGTGCAAGCCAAGCGCACGGGGGATACTGTCGCGGCCCTGGAAACCAGGGTGCCATGTCCCAACAGTTAGCAGTCCCCAGTGCCTCCTGATGATGAGCCTTCGAGAGGCTCTAATACCTCTAGAGGTAGCACCGACGGGTGAACCCTTGCAACGGTTTACTATGCGAGGGAACCTCCTCCAGAGGGAGGACCTCCCCTCGGGAGGCTCCATCATTGAACCAATCTTTGGATGCTCTGGAGCATGTTCCGGGGCACATTGGTAACTTCACTAGGCGACCAGTAGAAGAGACAGATCCTGACAAGGGGTGCAGTGGCCCCGCGTCCTCTATTCGCCTCGGTAAAGGAACGTTCGGTCTGCCCCTTTTTCTACAACAGAAGGACGGATGACTTCAGCATAGCAGGTGCGCCAGTTGCTGTTTGGGTGCTAGGAAGACAGGGGGGTAATGCCAGAAGAGGACAAACAAGGAAAAGGAAGGCCACTTTACCAACAGACGGAGGAGCGCTTGGGGTCCAAGACCAAGTCCACCAGAAAGCAGTCCTATGGATCAGGACCTCGAGAAATGGCACTGTGGTGACCATTCCCACCATCGACAATGGGAAGAGGCCCCACAGCGCCCTATATATGGGACCCTTCTCCTAATTTAGAAGGGATCGATCCTTGATATCTAATACCCTAGACTTTTGTCCTACATTGTACCCTCGCGAAACACACAGGCAATACAACCAAGTAGGAGTAGGGGATTTACGTCCCCACGAGGGTCCTGATCCTACGTAAAAAACGTGTCACCTCTCTGTTGTGTGCTTGCTCCGTCGCCGTTGTCGTCGCCGGGTTTCCTTGGAGTCGCATGTTCAGCCCCCTCTCGAACCAAGGGATCGTTGGAGCCTAGTTCCTTCACGAGAAAAATCTCTGAGAGAGGCTGACATTCCACCTTGTATATGTAACCCAAAATCTGACTTAGAGTTAGTTGTATGTGTCATTACAATTGTTGCAGGTGTGGAACCACATACTTGTATCTAGCTCTAGCCAGTTTGTCCTTAGTCGTTTGAGGTTGGGACGGAAACCCACTGCCGAGAATAAGTTGTAAGTCAGAAGATGACAAGGCTTCATGTGTCATGATCATGGAGATGCTATCCGCCTTGCATTGGCTAGTCGGAAGAGGTACAATAGAGGACTGTTGGGGATATCCTATATGGGTATCCTCATGGCATGTCACCAATCTGCCTAACCCGGGTGGCCCATAGTTGGTAACAAGGCCTATGGCCTGCTGGGTGGCCCAGTTAGACGGATCCTGAAGGGATGCCCATGCCGGATAAAGGAAGGACCTTGGACTACAAGACATACTCGGAGCCTTGGACTACAAGACACGGAAGACTAGTTCGTGTAGGTGTAGGACTCTTTACCTTGTCCGGCAAGGACCTTTCCCTATAAACCCTACGTCTTGGCGCCTTTATAAGCCGGCCTGTGGGAGCCTTTTGGGCACAACTTCTCTAATTGATGTGTACAATGCACTACACCTCGCACAGCGAACCTATCTCTGTAACTCGGCGTATTGCCATTATAGTGATTTATAGCAAGAGTAGAGTTCCGCCACCGTCGTGGGACTTGAAACTAGGTAAGCTATGTTACCTGGTACCCACGAACTCTCTGCCTTACGCCATGTCTCTAAACACGCACTATGAGGACCCCTCTAGGGCATACTCGTCGGCAATACCACGATAGTTAGCGACCCCCGTGGGGCAAGAGGCGCTTCGAGCTCTACATTAGGCGAGGTCCAATCTCTTCACGTGAATCAGCGACACCATAGCCATCGATGGCGTTCTCTTCTCCGGCAATGTCCCGATCATCCCTCTAGATGAGTTATGTGTGCAAGCGAAGACAAACCCCACGCGCTGCTCCGTCATGCCCTTCGGAGACATCCACATCTTCATCGGCGAAACTGACTCGGGTCCTAGATCCCAGGAAGTCGGAAACGTTCGCGGAAGGATCTGGGCAGTACCTCTCTTTGGAGTATGGTGGCTCAGATTAGGAAATTTCAAAGCCCACCCAAACCGCCCCTGTGCAGGATATAAAGGTGGAAGGACCCCGCAAATCCGCTTGGCTTCCCCGAGCGTTAGAGATGCGCAGGTCACACTTTATTGGCGTCGTCACCATCTTTGATCTAGCCAGATGCGTTCAAAGGGACGGGGAACCTCCCCGCGAATCCCTTGTCAGATGGATGCGGGTGAGGGAAACCCTAGAGGGCGACCGCGCCGATGAGCTCGTGTACCACTTCGTGGAAGGGCTCATGCCTGGAACACTTCTCTGGCATACCCTCCGAAGGCGGCAGGCCGCAGGCCCTCTCACCCTTGGTGAGATTGTTGCCACCGTCAACAAATACGCGGCTGCCAATGAAGAGGCCATGGCGGCAATCCCCATCCTAACTGGAGAAGGAAACAACAACCACGGCCTGGCTCCATCATCCTCCACATGTGCCGTCACCAACACTGAAGCTAACTCCGACTCCGTCCTTGACGCGCTTTACGATGATATGAGTATGGATGCTGGTGGCTCGGATGCTAACTCGGGGGAATACAACGCTATTATGAGGGAGATCGAGTAGGAGATCAAGAAGGAGGAGCGCGCCGAGAAGACCAACACTTCCCACCACGTGCTAGTCGCCATTGGGAACATGATGGAAGAAGACGAACAGGAAAAAGAATGGGAATGTGAGAGATCTTTGCCCACGCCAGCGGTCACTAGAGCAGCAGCAGCTAAAAAAGCTGCCGAGCCTCCAGCTCCGGCCAAAGCTCTGTCACCTCCGGCTACCCGCCAGCCACCGGCGTAGGAACTTATCACGGCCCCCAATATGGCCCGACAATCAAATCAGCCATCGGTGCCATCGTCAACGTCTGCAGCTGGCAACCCTTTAGCCACTCCTGCTGACATAGCAATCTATGGCGCACTTCTCGTCGAACCAATCACCGTCGCCCATATTCGGAGTGTTACAGAACCTGATGAGAAATGTGCGGAAATATTGGCGGAGGCCAAGTGCATTGTAGAGCAAGGCGCTAAGCTGGACGAAGACATGGCCAAGGCACAACAATCCATCAAGGCGGCAAGAGCTATGGAGGCCAAATACAAGCAAGTGTTGTTAAAGCATAAGGCAAAGAAGGTACCAGCTCACGTTATCCAAGATCCCGGCATTCGGCGAGGCTTGGGATTTGACGGGTCTAAGCCGACAAAAGCCACCCCTTACATCGATTCAGAGGGGAGGCAGATGATGCCAACTCCCGCTCTCAACATCGCTGTCGTCAATACCCTTTTGGAGCAGGACAGGTCGCCAGAAACAGTTGCTTAAGTATACGACCTCGTCGCCAAGGCATGCAAGCAACAGGAAAAGTCCGCCTCACAGAGGCTTGAGTCCAACCCGGAGCTATGCTAGTCAACCCTGAACAGCCGCAGAAGGCCAAAATCTCCTCGTGACGAAGGATCACACACAGGCTCTACAGAGCAAAGACGGAGGGAGGCACGCAACAGGACTGACGCTATCCCCATATCCTCCGACCGTGGAGAAAAGGCTTGTCCCCATTGTTCGCCACCTCCACCACCATCTCGATGTCACGAGGACCCAGAGCCGCGCCACCGCACAAGCATGCCACCTCCAAGGAGGTCATAGCCCAATATCATGATACGCGATCAAGGCGAACAGCCTCGGCATGCCGGAGAGAGCAGCGGCCATGACGGACATAGGAGCAGGTCCCACAAGGAACCGCCACATCCGGCAAGCAACCGCGATAGGCATGAGGAGTCGCAGGAGGGGCACAGCAACAGAGATAACCAACCGCCTCCATCGCCGCCATCGCCACCTAACACCCATCATGTCGGAGGGCATGGCGGATCTCATAAATCGAGCCACAACTCCCCTCCCCATGACGGAAAAGGGAAGCATCCAGAGCCATATGACGCATGATCGCGGCTAGACAAGATCCAAGAAGCTCGGCAGCTCCCATACCTTAGGCTATGTTGTTTTGGACCAGTCATACGAGCCACAACCTACCCCAAGGGCCTCCGGATAGACAAGGCCATCAAGCCATACAACGGCACCGCCCGGCCAAGAACATGGTTGCAGGACTACAGCGAAGCGATCCATATCGCAGGGGGAACCCCAATGTCGCTGTTAAGTACCTCCCACTCATGTTGACCGGCACCGCCCAGCAATGGATCGACGACTTACCGGAGAAATCAATATGCAATTGGTTGGACATGCATAAAGCGTTCACCAAGAACTTCGAGGGTACGTACAAACATCCATGCACAGTTGGATACCTACAGCGGTGTGTGCAAGAAAAGGATGAAACCTCCCGTCCCTACCTCTCTTGCTGGCTGGATATGAAAAATTCATGCGCAGGGGTGCACGAACAGACCGCTATGGCCGCCTTCATTGACGGACTGGAGAAGGGAACTTTGCTCCGGCATACGCTGAAGCGCAGGCAAGACAACAATGACCTCAACCTCAAGGCAATGATTGCCATGGCTAGTGAGTTCACCGCTTCTGATGACGATGCGTGTGGATCATTGCCGGCGATAGCAATCCCTGCCTAGGCCAAGAAGAAAAACAATAACAAGAGGAAAAATCCAACCGAAGAGAAGTAAGTAGCCGACATGGTCGCCGCAACGTTCACTAGCAGAGGCAATGGCAAATAGCGTGGACGTGGTAGGGGAACTAGCAGTGGCCAGCAGAGGATTGACACTACACCCTGAACACCCCGCGTTCCCCAAACGTACGAAGAGTACCGCGATATGCCGTGTTTCGTCCACCTCGACGCCAATGGAAAATCCACCCACACCAATCGCCAGCGTAAGCTTGTCAATGATCTCAAGGAGGACCCTGAGTCCGACTACAAGTGAAGTCAGAAGAACAGACCCCGCGGAAAGGGCAAAGGGAAGAAGAAGGAGGACGAACCCAACGAATCAAGTGATATGGACGAGGACGTGGACCCAAAATATTCTGACAAGGGAGAGGATAAAGGGAAAAATCCCTTTGAAAAGAACGCTCCATGTTACCACACCTTCCTTGCCACCCCAACCGTTTGGGCCTAGAAAACCTCTCTCAGGATACTAATGGCTACCCTCCCTCCGGTTCTCGAGTACGTCAGGTGGTCAGAAGTTCCAATTACTTGGGATAGGAAGGATCACCCAGAACTCATCCCAATAGAGAACCAGTATGCCATGGTCATCAACCCTTTGATTGACGGCACGGAGTTCACCATGTGCCTCTTGGACAGTGGAAGCAGCATCAACATCATGTACCTGGATACACTGCACAAGATGAACTTGATGGAGACCCAGCTAAGGAAGAGAAACACCGTGTTCCATGGGGTTGTCCCTAGCTGACAAGAAAATTCCCTAGGCTGCATCACCCTTTCGGTCGCTTTTGGCGATGTAAACAATTACCGCCAAGAACGCATGACCTCTGAAGTGGTGCCCTTCAAGAGCATGTACCACGTCATTTTCGGACGCGACATCTTCCACTCCTTCCTTGCAAGGCCATGCTTTGTCTACAACAAACTCAAGATTCCCGGACCAAATGGCGTCATCACCATTAACGGAAGCTTCACCAAGGCACAGGAGTGCGAGCTCAGCGAAGCCACCTTCGCCGAAGCAATCCTCTATGGTGAGGAGTTCAGGGAGATCCAGAACCAGGTCGATGCCACGGAGATGCCTCCTTCGAAGAAGCAGATCGCTGCTACCGAACCTGCCCTCAAGGCCGCCATCAAGACCAAGAAGGTGCAGCTTGTCGAAGGTGATTCCTCCAAGACCACCGCCATTGGCACGGACTTGGATCCTAAACTGATCTCGTCGAGTTCCTCCATGAGAATAGGGACATCTTTGCCTGGAAACCTGCCAACATGAAAGGTGTACCTAGGGAACTTGCCGAGCACAGTTTAAATATGGATCCTAAAGCCAACTCGGTGAAACAACCTCTACGACGCTTTGGTGATGAAGGACGAAGGGCTATAGGCAAAGAAATAGCTAGGTTACTTCAGGCTAGCTTTATCCGAGAAGTTATTCATACCCGATGGGTAGCAAATCCCATACTTGTCCCCAAAAAGGGAACCAATGAATTAAGAATGTGCGTTTATTACACCGGCTTGAACAAAGCGGTTCGCAGGATCCGTTTGCTTTGCCTCGCATTGACCAAGTCATTAACTCGATGGCTGGCTCAGAACTTCTATGTTTTCTCGATGCCTACTCAAGATACCACCAGATCCGGATGCGAAAGCTGGACCAATTGGCCACTTCGTTCACCACACCCAACGGCATGTATTGCTACGTCACGACGCCCTTTGGGTTGAACGCTAGTGCCACGTACCAGCGGACAATGCAACGTTGCCTACATGACCAAATAGGTCGCAACATACACGCCTACATGGATGACATCGCGGTAATGTCAAAGAAATTAAATGATCTTATCGCCGAGTTGTAGGAAAACTTCAACAATCTCCGGAAATACAACATGATGCTGAACCCAAAGAAGTGTGTCTTCGGGGTACCGTCCAGCAAACTGTTGGGCTTCATCGTTTCACATCGCGGAATCAAGGTGAACCCGGGGAAAATCAAGGCCATCCTCGACATCAAACACCCGACATGCCTGAAGGACATACAAAGGCTCGCAGGCTACATTGCACCAGTAAGCCAGTTCATCAGCCGACTTGGCGAGAAGGCTATGCCGCTCTATAAGTTGCTCAAGAAGGCAGACAAATGCACATGGACGGACGAAGCTAACGCGGCACTTCAGGAGTTGAAGAGAATTCTCTCCTCTCCACCTATACTTGTAGCACCGATGCCAAGGGAGCCTATGTTAGTATACATGGTGGCGACCAACCGAGTAATCAGCATCGTCATCGTGGTGGAGCGCAAGGATCCAACGCACGAATACGGAGTTCAGCGACCCGTTTACTATGTGAGCGAGGTCTTGACGAAATCCAAGCAGCGTTACCATCACTACCAGAAGATAGCTTATGGAGTTTTCCTTGGTTCACGTAAGTTAAGGAATTATTTCCAGGAGCATCCCATCACAGTAGTGAGCAAAGCTCCACTGTCCGACATCATCAACAACAGCGACGCTACAGGGTGAGTGGCAAAGTGGGACATTGAACTTGCCGCCTTCGACATCACCTACAAGCAACGCGACGCTATCAAATCACAAGCATTGGCGGATTTTCTTGCAGATTGGAAAGAACTTCCATAAGACACTCCTGTACCAGAGCCAGAGTATTGGGTCATGCACTTTGACAGATCCAAGTTACTCAATGGCTCGGGGCTGGTGTATTATTGCAATCCCCAACAGGAGAGAAGTTGCAATACGTCCTGTAGATCCACTTCAACGCTACCAATAACATGGCGGAGTATGAGGCCCTCATTCACGGACTTTGTGTAGCCAAGGATATTGGCATCAAGCGCATAGTTTGTTGTGGAGATTCCGACTTGGTTGTCCAGCAAGTAGCTGGCCCCTGGAACGCGTGGAACCCTATGATGGCGGCATATCGAGATGAAGTAGATGAAATACCCAAGTGCTTCGATGGCTACAAAGTCAAGTACGTCAAAAGGGAGGATAATGAGGCGGCAGATCTGCTGTCAAATCTTGGATCAGCTCGTCAACCAATTCTGCTAGGCGTTTTCCTTGAGCATTTACGGACTCCATCCGTGAAAGGAGCGGACCCCGACAACCCGGATAGAGTGGACTCATTTGTTAACACAGTAACACTAACCTCTTCGTCTTGTACGAAGCCGTTCATGGATTATCTACAAGACAAAACTTTGGTCGCCGACGAAGCCGAAAGCCGGCAAATAGTACGCAGAGCAAAAGGCTACGTCATCATTAACGGCCAGCTATACAAAAGAAGTACCACAGGAGATTTCCTAAGTGCGTCTCCCAGCAGCAAGATATTGAACTCCTTATAGAAATACATCTCGGAGATTGCGGGCATCATGCCGCTCCCCGATCGTTGGTGGCCAAGGCCTTCCGACAAGGATTCTACTAGATAACTACCAAGGCGGAAACCGACAAGTTGGTACAAACATGCCTTGGCTGTCAGTTTTATGCAAGACAACCAAATGTGCTAGCTGAAGAATTGCGAACAATACTAGTAACTTGGTTGTTTGTAGTCTAGGGGCTGTAAAGGTGGGACCTTTGCAGACAGCACCCTGTGGATTCACACACTTGCTAGTAGCAGTGGACAAATTCACAAAATGGATTGAAGCTAAACCCATTAGAAAGCTTGATGGGGCAACAACCCTAAAGTTTGTCTGAGATCTAGTGGTGAGATTTGGTCTCCCACATAGCATCATCACCGACAATGGAAGAAATTTATCTCTCGGAGTAGTTGAGGAGTACTTTCATGAGAAAGGCATCCTCATTGACCTGGCATATGTGGCACATCCGCAGTCAAACGGGCAAGTTGAAAGGGCCAATGGACTAATTCTCCATGGAATTAAGCCACGCTTGGAGGCACCGCTATGTAGAGCAGCTAGAGCCTGGGTAGAGGAACTACAATCTATCTTGTGGAGTTTACGAACAACATCCAACGGATCCACTGGCTTGACTCCTTTCTTCATGGTTTATGGAGCAGAAGCAGTTCCCTGATCCGTGATCCTCCACGATGAACCAAGAGTTTCCGCCTACAAGGAGGATGATGCTGAAGAATCTAGGCGACTATCTGTGGACCTACTTGAAGAAGAGAAATGCTGGCATGCCAGAGATCTGCCGTCTACCAGCAGAAGCTGCCTGGCTACTATAGTCGCCGTGTAAAGCATTGCTCGTTTAAATAAGGGGATCTGGTTCTTAGACTCAAGCAGGAGAAATCACAAAAACTATCCCCGCCTTGGGAAGGACCGTACGTCATAAGCAAAGCATTGCTCAGTGGTTCCTATTACCTCATCGATATTCGCGAGTTGAAAGATAGGCCAAAAAATCGCAAGCGCAAGCAACATGACTCTGATGATGATTACCCGGAGGCAGATCGGCCATGGAACATAGCACAACTACATCCCTTTTACACTTAGCACATTTATATAATGTAATACGTTTCTTATATGATCAATGAAAGAAAGCATTTGGTTCACTCATATTTTCTGAGTCTTTTACCTTCTTTAGTTGTTCATTTTTGGATCATATAAACCTTTATGCGCGAGGTTGCATTTTCCCTTGTGAAAATTCCGCCTATGGGTGCTAGCTTAAGTTTTCTAGTATACACGTTTTCTGAAGTTTTTATGTGGATTCTGGAGTAGTGACTTGTCGGCACTCAAAGCCGGCGATTTTGTTCTTAGGTTTTGGACGGTGCTATTAAGCATCATCACCTGAGTGCTGCGAGTCTTCTATCTCATGAAAGGTCAAGCATACGAACCAGAATAATGGATAAGCCAACACTTGCTTAAAAAATATATACACATGCTGGAAACAGATAAGTTGTAGGAAGATTGAATACAAGTTTTTCCGCCTTAGACAAACATAAGTTTTTCCTGCATACATTTTTCAGAGACAAATTTAATACAAAAATTGTTTTTTATGGCTCTACTGTAGGGGGCTTCATGATGGCATCATTAGGAGAGCCAGCCGGGAGAGCTCGTCAAACTCTGAAGGAGAAGGGCTCGACTCAGAAGAGGCCATGTCGTCATCCAGGATCTTGGCAGGCACGAAGACATCATCCTTGACCATCTTGGCAACCCTGGTATCAAAGCCATCAAGGGAATCCCAAATTGCATCGCTATCGATCGCTTTTCCTTCCTCGTCCAGCTTGGGCATGTCGTAGGACACCAAGTTGATGTCGGCATTGTCATAGTGAGCCTTGACCAGGGACAGGGCCATCCTAGCACCAGCCCAGATGCAAGATGTTTTCCAGTCTTTGATTTTCTCGAGGGCTCGGTGCAGGATTTCCGTGAACTTGGCTGCTGAGTCTATCGCCTTGATATTTATGCCCAGAGGTTAAGCTATCTCCTTGGCTTGGGCAATGGCTATGCTGAGGAAGTTGCCTGCAAGAATCATGTGTTCCTTGGGACTTGGAGCACCCTTCCCCAAGTTGGCTAAGCCGATGGGAGCTATGGTTTGCACAAGCATACAAGGACCATGAGTATAAACAAGTCAAATGGTTATCCAACTTACAGAAAAAGATCAAGACGGAGAAAGGTTACCAAAGATGCTCGTTTCCGCTTGCATGCATGTCTCCGCCAACACATCAAGCTCCTTCTGGACTGACTTGAACATCTCAAGACACCTAGCATTTTGCTCTTTGGTAGCTTGGTTCTGGTCTTTGAGCTGTACAATCTCATCCTGCAGGCGCTGCATCTCGACGTCCGCAGACTCTGGCATAGCCTTCATCGTTGCCTCATGGACCTTGACGGCCTCGGCCAGGTCCTTCTTCAGAATCTTGTTTTCGTCGTCGAGCTCCTAGATATGCTTAGATTGCTCGATGATGCTCTTGGCCTTAGCAATGGCTTCTGTAAGACGGAAATCAGAAAGTGTTATCAGAAGACGGTAGAAATGGCTCAATGGAAAAGCAAGGAGCTTTCGTAGGAACCAGACTCTGGCTATTTTTGATATGTTCCTTCAGGAATTTGGTTTTACCCTATTCAAGGTCCATCTCCTTCTGCACATGATATAAACATGCTTAGTTTCTCTAAATCATCTAGTCGGAACTATTATGTTTCAACTAAATGCTCGGGGGCTACACAGACAAGTTCTACACTTACTTCTTTGGATCACTCAGGCCAATAATTATCGAATTATCCGCCTAAGATCTCGGGGGCTATAGTGGGAGATATTACACAAAGTAAAGAAAGTGAAGTTCAAAAAACTTACGATGTCAATGATCCTGAGATTGTTGGCTAGATGAGCATAGGAATTGTGAAAGGTCCGAGCATTCTTATAGATTGCGTTAGCCTGCTTGATGAGATCATCTAGGCTCAACGTCGGAGGAGTAGCAGCCAATGGAGAGGTCGAAGCCGGAGGCATGGATGAAGCCCTAGCTACTTCCTACACATTCAAGGCAGTCGATGGTGCGGAGGATCCCGCCTCAATTGTTGCTTCCATGTCCACCTCTTCCACTTCCTTCCCCTTCTCGGTGGCATCCTTAGCCGGAGCTTCAGCCACTTTAGAGGAGGTGCTCTCCTGTGTCGCTTGGCCACTGGGAGCAACGTCTGCCTCGACAGAACCTGAGACATGAAGGTTTGGATTGATATCTATCTCCATGGCGGAGGTCTCAGGGATGACGGGGGATGACCACCCAGCGGGACCAGAAGAAGGTATGGCGGCAGGAGTAGGGTGAGTGGTGGCGGGAGAGGGCTTAGCGGACAGTCCCTTGGTCAACATGTCACGAATGTTTTTTTGACCCTCCAACATCTTTGGAGGATCGCTTCAAACTAACACTGGCTTTCCTCCTGAAACGTTCAAGGTATAAGTACATGAGTTGAAAAAGGTGCGAGTTGAAAACACAAGCTGGAGAATGAAAGTACTTACTCCACGGCAGGAGCGTTGGTGAGGGGTATGTCGGTGGACTTCTTCTTCTTCTCCACCTCTAAGGCAGAAGTAGAACGTTTGGAGACTCCACTCTCTGATTTCTTCTTCTTGGTCTCGGCAGCAGCGTTAGAGGTGGAGCTCTTTCGCTTTCGCGCTACTGGAGCTGGCTGATCCTTGGAGGTGTCGTCATCGGACACCACCTGGATATCCTTCAAGTTTGGATCGTAGACTAGGAGACCATTTGATCTGCCACCAAGGTCGCTAGCTGGGATATAGAAGAGTGTTAGACGGTCAACTTCAAAGCCGGAAAAACCTTAGAGTATATAACGAGCAACAAAGGAAACAGTAGCTACCTCTAGGCACTTCCCGCATTCGAACATGTCGAAGGTAATATTGAAGCCACGCTTATTGTCCTTCACCTTGACGATGTCCTTAAGCCAGAGCTTGATGGAGTTAGTAGAGAAGTTATCCTGCGAAATTCGCATGGGATCCCTCCTGTCTTGGTTATACTTGCACATCAGCTCGGCACGGTGCTACAGAGGCTGGATACGCCTAACATACCAGCAGATTGCAAGGTCCAAGCCCATTATACTTCCGTCTATGAGCCATTCGATCCACCTTACGGCACGATTGGCTTCGTCGTCGCAGGGAAGAGAGGCTGGGGTCTACCATGAGGGCACTTTGGTGGCAGCTCCATTGACGAAGTCAGGGTAGGTCTCAAGACAGTCTGGTAGAGGGACATCTAGCTCATAGAAATATGTGCGCTGCCAGTTCTTGCAAGACTCGGGTCCTACGATGGCGGGGAAGCTCCGGCTAGGCCGGATCTTAAAGCTAATGGTTCTGTAGGTCCGCAATTTATCCTTGGACTCTAAAGACTCTCTCTTAACTGTTGGCCTCCTCTAGAATCCGAGCTCGCCATCGCCGTGGTCGCACACGCACCATCCATGACGCCTTCCTCGCCGAACCCCAAAGCCACATCCACCCAGTTCGCCACAACACCAACAAGGTGAAAATGCATCAAGTTTTCTTCTTGTGATTGTAGAAAAACATGTATGTACCGTGGTCGTAGCATACTCTAACAATGTACACATATGTTGTTTACTAGATTTTCATTCGAAATTAGTAGCTCCATGATGAAAAAACATAAAGAACCTAAATGGAATGACGATGACGACCATGTTCTGTACTTTGAATTGCATCAACAAGTGCTCTCTGACGAAGCATGTTACCAAGAGAGTGGAGTTCATCAGCCATTGCCAAAAAATATGTGAACAAATCAATGAGTGATTCAATGCAAATACGCACCGAAAAGCTAGATCCATGTCATCAATCTTCAATAGGAGGCACATTCTAGTGATGCGTTCAAATGCGTACACCATGTATCATTTACTTGAAGTGATTGTTATCCTGAGTAAAAATGCCTAGTATGCACATTACCTTTGTCTGTTCTATGCTGCAATTCTGCTGTTATGGGCATGGAAAGAAAAGCTAGGCTTCACTCAATACTATGCAGTTAGGCCTAACTTAGTCTTACACAAATAAGTAACTGAAGATAAACATAAAGACAAATGGTTCATCGGATCTACCAGTATGAGCACTAGGTCCTTGGAGCTGGTGGTATCATCGGAACAAACCAGAATGCTGCGTTTGGCCGTCTGTCATTCTCCATCAAATGGTACAACCCCACTGATGAGCCAATTGTAGGCCCCCTCCCCCCGACGTGGATTCGGCTCCAGGTCGGATCTGTAGTGTCAACATGATAGGCTCGTGAGTGTGCAGCAAACACACAGTCTGCTATAAACACTGGAAGTGCTGGCACCTCAGCAACAACACTAGCATGTTCTTCCTAGACTCCGACAGCAGCCTCAGTAGGTATTTCGTCAGCTTCACCAACAGCAGCCTCATCAGGTATTTCGTCAGCTTCACCAGCAGTAGCATTAGCAAGTATTTTGTCAGCTTCACCAGCTGCAGCATCACCAAGTATTTCTTTAGCTTCACCAAGAGCCGCAACAGCTAGTTCTTCGTCAGCTCCACCACCGCCACCACCACTACCAGCAGCAGCAACAGCATCAGGAGCCAGGGATGCCTGAGCAATTACATGTTCAATAGCTCCAGGCACTCCGACAAAGAAAGGGTAGTTGATCCCAAGAAACACAGATTGTCCCTTCAGATTGTCGATTCTGCTCTAGACTTGCCCTACTGGGTCTTTGGATGGGCATGCGGACCTCGAGAAAACGTGACACCACAGAGATGGGTATGAAGAAAGTTATGTCCCCATATGTTCTATTGTATCACCAATGTTGTTTAGTGCTCCCCTGATATGAATCCACATGAGTTCAACATCCTGTTTCGTGTCGCCTCCGAGAGGTACCAGGAACCAGCACCGTGTCCCAAGTTCAGCATCTGCTACTGCATCTTCGATCACCGGAGCTAGAATGATGCGTGGGGCTGCTTGGGTACCTACATGTTACTTACGGTCAGTAAGCAGAATTTTGAATGGGATTTTACATGCTATATGACACCATGACTCACCCCAAATGGACAGCTCCAAAACATGCACGTCGCCGCTAGGTTCAGTGACCGCATAAATGCGTTGCAGTTTGTATGAATGGTAGCTAGAGGTGAAGACCGCGTCGACATACTTCTCCGGCAACAGGAATTCGTCGTGCAAGACTATCCATTCCTTGTCTTCTTGGCATCTAATGAATGTGATTGCCTTTTCGAACACCGCTAAGAGGTCATACTCCCAGGTCTTTGATGGCCCAAAATATATCGAGCTCATTGGGGAACCCCAAGAGGAAGGTATGATGAGCACAACAACAAGTTTTCCCTCAGTTATGAAACCAAGGTTATCAAACCAGTAGGAGCAAGGAAACACCTCCAAGGTGTTGTTGCCAACTTGGAATCCTGCACAACACAATCACAGAACTTTTCCCCCAACTTACGATGAGGTTGTCAATCTCACCGGTTTTGCTAAAAACAAAGGATTAAACGTATTGTATGGAAGAAAGTAAAAGCTTGCACAAAGTAAACAGAAAGCAGTAAACAGTTGTAGATTGATGGTAAAAGAAAGGCCCAGGGTCCATAGTTCACTAGTGGTGGTTACCCTTAAGATAGATAACATGTTGGGTGAACAAACTACAACAAAGCAATTGACAAACATCGAGAAAGCATACATGCATATACTAATCATCTTGACTCCTTTGAGGTTCGATTGGGCATTACAACATTATACATAGATCGTAATCCAACTGCATCTATGACTAATAATCTACCTTCAGGTTATCATCCGAACCCCCTCCAGTATTAAGTTGCAAGCAACAAATAATTGCATTACGCATTGCGTGTAAAGTAAATAATACGATTGGTCTATGAACAAAGGATTGATGTTTTGTCCCTAGTAGCAACAGCACATCTAGTACCTTAGTGATTTCTGTCACTTCCCAGATTACTAGAGGCATGAACCCACTATCGAGCATAAATACTAAATCTTGGAGTTGCTAGCATCTACTTGGCCAAGATAGCTTCTAACAACGAAAAGCATGCAATATCACAAATAACAAAGACATGATAGAATCAATAATCAATCTGAAATAGCATCTCAATATCCATCGGATCCCGGCAAACACAACATGTAGGATTACAAATAGATGATCTTGATCATGAACGGAGCTCACAAGATCTAAACATGATAGCACAAAGGAGAAGAACCAGCCATCTAGCTACTACATGGACCCGTAGTCCAAGGATGAACTACCCACGCATCACACCAGAGGCTTGCATGGTGATGAACAAGGCCTCCAGGGTGAATTCCCCTCTCCGGCAGGGTGCCGGGAAGAACTTCAGATCCCTCCCAATCTAGGGATGGACATGATGGCGGCTACAGATTGTTCCATGGATTTTTTATTGGGTACTTAGGGTTTCTGTATTGGAGGCATCTTATAGTCGGAAGGGGAGGCCGAGGGGGTGGCCGCACCACCCACTGGCGCGGGCCAAGCTTGGCTGCGCGCCCTGGTGGTGTGGCCGCCCCCTGGCCCCTCTCCATCTCGTATTCTGGCTCTATGTCCCCCTCGGTGAAAAACTGACTTTGGCTTTTGTCCCGTCGAGTTCCGAGAATCTTCATTTTCTGACTTCCTGGAACCAAAAACAGCAGAAAATAGGCAGTTGGCACTGTGGCATCTTGTTAATAGGTTGGTCCAAGAAAGTGTATGAAAAGTACTCCAAAGTTGGAACAAAACATAAGAAAGTGGATAAAACCAAGCATGGAACATCAAAAATTATGGATACGTTAGCAACGTATCAACATCCCCAAGCATAACTCCTGCTCGTCCTCGAGTAGGTAAGTGATAAAAAGAAAGAATAATTTTTGAGGTGACATGTACCATCATAAACTTGATCAAAGTATTTGTAGAACATTGATAGCTGGGATCATAGTACTTCAACATAGCATGAAAGATAAAGTTCTAGCAATAAGACATAACAACTATGTTGCAACATGAAAAGGCACAAACAGAAGATTCATGAATAACAATGCTTTGCAAGACGTTTGTTTGTTTCACATAAAGAAAACATAGCATAGTGGCATTCATCTTGTCCCTCATAGAGTAGCAAATATAAATGCATAGGACACATTCAAAGTTCATAAGAGTGACTAGATACAAGTAGTTTAAGAACAAGAAATATCAAGTTATGCATCAATCAACAAGTCTTGGGACAATGCACATAGAACTAAGAATGGCCACTATGCTCTCAAAGTAGGTGCATAAATGTAGAAGGTGGAGACTCAACATAAAAGTAAAAGAAAGGCCTTCATAGAACAAAGTAGAAATTCAATTTTGATAAAGAGCTTACTTGCGAAGACCGAACATCATGCTACTCAACTTTAGTCACAAGTAAGATCTTGTCATTGTAAGTACATATGTATCATAGAGAACCGCCAACGGGGTACCCCTTGCACATGATACAGGAGCTATCCCATAATCAAAATGACAAGGCAAGCAAACAATGAGCATCTCAGTGATCTTTTTATTTGCTATTTGCATAGGTTTTTATTGAGGATGCTTCATAGAGTGCTCATTATGGTGATGCTGCAAGTTTCCACACTGATTAAGCATGGCTTAGGCTAGCGGCCCAAGCGTTTCTCTAACACACATACAAACTCCATGATGTTACAAGTTCCACTTTTATTTCACACCGCCAGGAGCCATAGGAAAAAGAACATGATATCAACGGGGTACAGAGTACAAGTGCAATGTTGAAAGCGTTCCCCACGATACATGGTTCTGCTAATTTCAACTTATAAATCGCAAGCATATACGAAACAAATATGGACACAATGGTTCAAGTTTATTAAGTGCAATAAAAGTAAAGTGTGCCATCAAGTTCGTGGGAGCTTTAATCACTAATTTTCACATAACAAGTTTAATTCGGAAGGTAGATAAAAATATGAATATACTTGGAATAGCAATTGATAATAGGTAGGTATGGTGGACTCTTTGGAATAACTTTGTTTTAGGAGTTGGATGCATGAGTGGAACTCATACTTAATTACGGAGGCTAGCAAAAGACTGGGAGCGACCAACTAACAGAGCAATAATGGCCATAATCATGCAGAGCGACAAAACATCATTGATTAAAGCATAAATTGATATTACAAGTCGAACACTAAAGGATCATAAAAGCTATGTTGACTTGGGATAGTCATAACATGGTGTGAGCATGCGCCAAGTCAACCCAAATAAAGCATCAAAGGAGAATACCACAATACTATGCTTTAATATGCTAAAACAACGCATGATCCTTCTAGTGCACATTAAGCAATCTCAATTGTTTATAACATTTCATGCTACAGCAAAAATTATTAAGCATAAAGCCAAAACAATACCAAGCATGGCATGACAAAGCATAGGCCACAGTCAAAAACAAGCTCTCTTCACCACTTAAGCATGAAATTTCCTACTCTTTTCCAATCCAAACCAAACTATTTGAAAACGAGAACGAAAAAGAAAGACGCACCCAGAACAACACAACTGTGCATGAAACAATTAAAATGAAGTGTTTGGAAGAAACCTGGGATTTTTATTGATGAAGAAGGGGATGCCTTGGGCATCCCCAAGCTTTGACGCCTGTACTTCTTGGATATTTCTTGGGTGACACGCATGGAATCCCCAAGCTCAGGCTTTAGTCCATTCTTCATCTCATTACTCATTCGTTCCATACACCTAAAAAATTTCCTTCATACAAAACTTCACACAATCTTTATTAGCAACATTAGTGCACTCAAGATAATAAGTCTTTGGGTTCAGTTTCAACACAAATAAAACTTCCATTAAAACACAAGATATTGTTGAACTTCCCTCAAAAAGCTCAATTCCCCAAAAGAACTCAAAAAGGAACCAACAAGAAGCAAATGCAAATAATGGCAGAAATTTGTCAAAACAGACCAGCAGGTAAAGAAGAATTTTTTCGAAGAGCTTCTCAAATCAAAAAGTGTTGAACTAACGAAAGTTAGATAACAACCTAGGGCAGAAGCTCAATAATTCACGCTTCAAAATGATGTACAGAGATTTTACACGATTTTTTACGGTAAAGAACAAAAATCTGTTTTGGGACAACAACTTTCCCAAGCATTACTTCTCTCTCATTAGAGGTTACTCTTGGCACAAAAAGCAAATAAAAAGGATAAGGAGAGGTTATTACATAAGTAATAACGTCCAAGACTCATCTAAAACTTTGGGGTTATCTCCCAGTAAGTACTTTCTTTAACGCCTTTAAGTTAGATATAAGAACCAAGAATGAGAATCTAGTGTTCTCAAATGAAGAAGCATTAAGAGCAAATTTTGTTTTCATAGGAGAAGCAAAATAAATATTCTCTCTCTTCTTCGGGAAGTGTTCTATACCTTTCTTAAGTGGGAGTTGATATTTAATGGTTCCTTCTTTCATATCAATAATGGCACCAACAGTTCTAAGAAAAGGTCTTCCCAAAGTAATAGGACAAGAAGCATTGCATTCAACATGCAAAACATAGAAATCAACGGGGACATAGGCATTGTTAACCATAATAAGAACATCATTAAGAGTCCCCATGAGTTTCTTTTTAGCATTATCATCAAGTGGGACATTCAAATAACAATCTTCAAGTGGTGGCAAATCAAGCATATCATAAATCTTTCTAGGCATAATAGAAACACTACTATCAAGATCACATAGAGCTTTGAAATCAAAATCATTCACTTTCATATTAATGATGGGTTCCCAACCATCTTCTTGTTTCATAGGAATAGAAGATTTATGTTTCATCTTTTCTTCTTTAATTTTTATGAGAGCATCATTAATGTGTTTTGTAAATGCCATATTCATAGCGCTAGCATTAGGACTTTTAGCAAGCTTTTGTAGGAACTTAATAACTTCAGAGATATTGCAACCATCAAGATCAAAATAAAAATTATCATCTAAAGTAGTAGAGCTATTACTAGCTTCGACACTAGTGGTAGTGATAGTAGAAACACTAATGTTTCTACCAATTTCATCTTCTCTTTCCCACTTAGCATGCAATTCAGCTAATAGTCTAACATTTTCATCAATTCTAACTTGTATGGCATTAGTAGCAACAAAGCGATATCAATAGCTTTAGGTTTAGCAACCATTTTATTCAAAGAAGATTGTGTTTCAGCCAAAGATGCTATATTTCTTTCAGCATTAGAGAGTTTTTCCTCAATAGTTTTATTGAAAGTAGTTTGTTTACTAATAAAATCTTTAAGCATAGCTTCAAGTTTAGAGGGTGCAATCCTATTATCATTGCCATTGTTGGGAGGATATGGCCTGTAGTTATTATTACCAAAACTATTCTTGTAGGCAGTGTTGCTAAAATTAGTATTTCTTATGAAGTTCACATCAACTTGCTCTTCTTGAGACACCATAGAGGCTAAGGGCACATGATTTGGATCAATATGAGCTTTCGCATTAACAAGCATAGACATAATAACATCAATTTTATCACTCAAGGAGGAGGTTTCTTTAACAGAATTTACCTTCTTACCTTGTGGAGCTCTCTCAGTATGCCGTTCAGAATAGTTAACCATCATATTATCTAGAAGCTTTGTTGAAGCACCCAAAGTGATGGTCATAAAGGTACCTCCAGCAATAGAATCCAATAGATTTCTTGAAGAATAGTTCAATCCTTGTGAAGATGTCCTTGACATCCCGACAACGGCACCCGAAAATATGCTTGATGACCCAAAATATATCGAGCTCGTTGGGGAACCCCAAGAGGAAGGTCTGATGAGCACAGCAGCAAATTTTCCCTTAGTTATGAAACTAGGTTTATCAAACTAGTAGGAGCAAGGAAACACATCCAAGGTGTTGTTGCCAACTTGGAATCCTGCACAACACAATCACAGAACTTTACCCCAACTTACGATGAGTTTGTCAACCTCACCGGTTTTGCTAAAAACAAAGGATTAAACATATCGTATGGAAGAAAGTAAAAGCTTGCAGAAAGTAAACAGAAAGGAATAAACAATTGTAGATTGATGGTAAAACAAAGGACCGGGGTCCATAGTTCACTAGTGGTGGTTCTCCTTAAGATAGATAACATGTTGGGTGAACAAATTATAGTAGGGAAATCGACAAACATAGAGTAAGCAGACATGCATATACTAATCATCTTGACTCCTTTGAGATTCGATTGGGCATTACAACATTATACATAGACTGTAATCCAACTGCATCTATGACTAATAATCCACCTTCAGGTTATCATCCGAACCCCCTCTAGTATTAAGTTGCAAGCAATAGATAATTGCATTACACATTGTGTGTAAAGTAAACAATACATTGTTCTATGAACAAAGGATTGTTGTTTTCTCCCTAGTAGCAACAACACATCTAGTACCTTAGAGATTTCTGTCACTTCCCCAGATTACTAGAGGCATGAACCCACTATCGAGCATAAATACTAACTCTTGGAGTTGCTAGCATCTACTCGGCCAAGATAGCTACTAACAACGGAAAGCATGCAATATCACAAATAACAAAGACATGATAGAATCCATAATCAATCTGAAATAGCATCTCAATATCCATCAGATCCACGCAAACACAACATGTAGGATTACAAATAGATGATCTTGATCATGAACGGAGCTCACAAGATCTAAACATGATAGCACAAAGGAGAAGAACCAACCATCTCACTAATACATGGACCCGTAGTCCAAGGATGAACTACTCACGCATCACACCAGAGGCTTCCATGGTGATGAAGAAGACCTCCAGAGTGAATTCCCCTCTCCGGCAGGGTGCCGGGAAGAGCTTCAGATCCCTCCCGATCTAGGGATGGAGATAACGGCGACTACAGACTCTTTCGTGGATTTTTTATCGGGTACTTAGGGTTTCTGTATCGAAGGCATCTTATAGTCGGAAGGGGAGGCCGAGGGGGTGCCCTGGGTGGCCGCACCACCCACTTGAATGGAATATGCCCGAGAGGCAATAATAAAGTGGTTATTATCTTATTCCATGTTTATGATAAATGTTTATTTTGCATGCTATAATTGTATTGATCGGAAACATCAATACATGTGTGTTTAATAAACAAAAAGGGTTCCTAGTTATGCCTCTCTTATAGACTAGCTTGTTGATTAACAAGATGATCAAGCTTTCATGATCATGGACATTGGATGTTGTTAATAACAAGGTCACAACATTAGTTGAATGATGTGATGAACATTCATCCGAAGTATAGCATTACGATCAAAGTCATTATGTTTAGATTGCTATAACACTATACAAAGTAATCTTTATCCTTAGACCATGAGATCATGTTAATTGCTAACACCGTAATAGGGTGACTATAAAGATGGGTTCAGTGCTACGAAGGTGTTATGTTGAGGCTCATGGATCAAGAGTGGAATTTGTCAATCCCGATGACGGATAGATATACTCTAGGCCCTCTCAGTGATATCACATTGAGATAGCTTGCAAGCAAGTGAAGTGATCACTAGAATGTTATATCACGGGAACGAGAAAAGAGTGCATGTCGGCAACGAGATCAAACTAGGTATGGAGATACCGATGATCGAATCTCGGACATGTAATATATCGCGAGACAAAAGGATTTAGTTACTAGCGTTAAAGGTTCTCACGATCACAGAAGTCATCGTTGAATGTGTAGGAGTCAGTATGGATCTCCAGGTCCCGCTTCTAATTATTGATCTGAGAGGGCTCTCGATCATGTCTGCATTATTCGCGAACCGTAGGGTGACACACTTAAGGGATACCGACACCGTTTGGAGCAAATATGTTTCAAATAAAGATTTAAGAAAGCGCTAGAATTATTTCAATAGACACCGAAATTGTTTCAGGTGAAATTGCTGAAATTGGTTCTGCATGTAATATTGAAATGTCGCAGGGGGTTTTATGTGAATGTTTGTTAATTAAAGTAATTAACAAAATTCTGAATAAAATTAATAAAAGAGTTTTATTAAATGAGAGAGCATTAAATTTGGAGAAATTTAATGCATTTAAAGTGGAGACTTTAAAAGGGAATGTGAAGAGGCATTTTAATGTGGAGGGTTTACCACCACATGAATGGAGGAGGTGAAGAGGCACCTCCTCCATGCGCTGGCCATGAAGGAGGGGCACCCCCCTCCTCCTATAAAAGGCTCCCCTCTTCCTCCTTCATCCACACACATCCTTGTGAAGGATCTCTCTCCCCCTCTAGTATTATTCCCCCATGGTCTCGGATTAGCGAGATACATGTTCGCGGTGGCTTTATCTGGAAAGGAGTTGCTGCTTCCGCTGCTTTGCTGGAGCGAGGGACGGAGGTTGTCGGGGTACCGCACGTGTGTGCGATCACGGATGCACCACTGCTTTGCGGTGCTGGACTTGGTGGTGCTGGAGCTGGATCTGATGGACGTGCTGGAGCCGGACCTCCTGGACTTCATCATGATCTTGTGATCGGCAAGTGTACGACTACATCAACCACGAGTTCCTACTCGTTAACAAAACTCATTGTCTTCGAGGGTATGTTCTCGATGGATGTATGTTCACCCGTTGCTTTGTACCTAGTAGATAGATCTTGGCGTGTAGTTCACATCGTAGGAATTTTTTTGTTTTCTATGCTCTGGACCCAACAGTGGTATCAGAGCCTGATCTATGCGTAGGTGCTTTGCACGGGTAGTACACATATGTTTATATGTGGGCGATGATGATCATGTTATTCCATCTTCTATGTATTTTGGATATTGATGGCATAGTGGGATGAAGCGGCCCGGACCAACCTTACATGTCATTGTACATGAGACCGGTTCCACGACTGACATGCAACTTGTTTTGCATAAGTGGCTAGCGGGTGTCTGTCTCTCCTACTATAGTCAATATCTGATTTACAACGAGTTGCTAATAACTTGGTTATCCTCGTTGTGGTTCATGTTCGTAGGTAAGAACGGTTCTATCTCCGAAAGCCCTAGGCCATGTAAAACTTGCAATTGATAAATTAGAGGTGTCTAGTTTAGATCGTTGCTGGGCTAGTGTCTTGATATGGTATTGTTGTAAGTAGTATGATAGATACTCTTACAACACACTCAACGTGTAAGTTCCATAGACCTTGGCCTTACACACAAAGGAATGATAGAGATCATACCACGATGCAAATGATAGAGATCAAATGCATGGACCATATCATCTCACTTTACACATTAGATGTTAGCATCTTATACTGCTAGTTTGGCGCTTTCTCTAGCATTGTAAGATGATCCCTCATTTAGGTATCAAGATAAAAATGTGTTCTTCCTTAAGTATGCACCGTTTTGTGGATCGTATTTCGAGACATCACGTGATGATCGAGTGTACTCGACTCTACGCTTTCATACAAACGGGTGTAAGACAGTTTTACACATGCGAGTACTAAGGTTCTTACTTGGCGAGCCTAGCATGTACAAACATGGCCTCGGAACACGGACCGAAAGGTTAAGCATGAGTCATATAGTTTATATGATGCCCATATAGATGCTCGCCTTTGAAGCTACATCAACTCACGTGATGATCGGACTTGGTGTAGTAGATTTGGTTCATGTAATCACCAAAAAGACACGAGGGATGTTGTTTTTGAGTGGGAGTTCATTTCTAATTTGGATTAGTCGAACCAAATTTGTCATAAATTAAATCAAAGTGAATTTGCATAGTTTTTTGTAGTCATTGGCATTCGTTTTCTACCTTATGCTTAGTTTTTATTTGAGATAATAGAACTATAGAATTCTGGATATTTACTTTACGAACTGGTATCGTATTGTTTTGAATGTCAATTTAAAGTTTATAAGTCCTATTGCAAACTTTCAGCAAACTCTATTTACCATGAAGTTTAATAAGTAATATTAAATCAAGAGTAAGAATTCCAATGTTAGTATCTAAAGTATCATGTTTTCCTCCATGATTATTGATATCCAAAAGTTGTTTTAATATCAAGATTATATTGGAGCTGAAAATTGTTTCAGAAACCATCATGTCTTAAAGATATTGTGATATCCGAAACAATGTTTTTGGTTGCATTATGATAGAGTATAATTTAGCAAAATACATGTTCTCATATTTTATGAGAATTTGTGAAGGTTGGAGACGCTAGGCGTCCTAATCTATCAAAAAGGTTTTGGAAACTGATATTATACTCGCGATTCTTCCTTATAGGCTATAGTAGCTTGATCATGAAAGTTGTCATGATAAGGATGAATAGAAGATGTAAGTAAAATGTTTACTACATTAATAGATTACTAAAGAATGGATTTTTGAAAGAATGCCAAACATTTGATGATGGTGATCCACTTCAAAGTGCAAGTCCAAAGGTATTAGTATTTGACTATATACAAGCTTTGTACCATGTGTCATGTTGATGACACCACTATTGATGTTGATATATTCTTTTAAAAGAAAAGGAATTGTTGAAAGAGAATCTATAAAATATTTGGCAGAAAATAAAAGGTTGGAGATGTCCAACTTGGATATATAGAAGATATACATGTTATGGTTGTATTCCTTGCTTATTAAACAATGTGGTTCTTAGGTATTGGATACCGGTATGGATACCGAATTGGTTGGTGTGAAGTGTCATACAGGACAACGCAATTCATGAACTGCAATGGCATAAGTAACTAGCAAGACAATAAGTGATGATGATCATCGAAAACAAATAAAGTGTTATTGTGATTTTCATTGTCGTCAAACCTAGCCTTCAAGATTTGTTTTAATAATTGTTATTTTGTTCCGGTATTACAAGAACAATGGTTGTTCAAATAATTACCGTATTCCATAAAGGATGGATGAACTTTTACAAGTCAAGTGGGAGAAATCACATCCATAAACACTATTGCTAAAATGTCGCAAGACAAATGATTGAAAGATCACTTATGAAGTGACATCGCTGTTTAAATTATATTGGAAAGAAAACATGAAGAAACTCCATGTTGATGGATTTTTGGAGTCTTTGATTTTGATCAATTGACGCATGTGAGACTTTCCTCGAGATAATTGAAACTCCGTCCATAGGCCAGAGAGGAACGGATGACTAGCTTATTGGAAATTGTGCTTGCTGATGTGCATAGTCCTTTATGTGTAGCCATACGCGATGGATCTTTTTGCTTCATATGCTTTCTTCGAAAATTTGAGTGAATATATCTGTATATTTACTTAATAAGGAAGAAGTATGAAACTTTGAAAGTTGTTCAAAGACTTTCAAGATGAAGTGGAAAATCATTGTAGCAAGAAAATAAAGAGTTTATGACTCGATCATAAAGGAAGATATTTGAGTTACATGTTTAGCAAAACACATAAGATTTGAGGAATTGTTCCATGAATTTGGATTTCCCGATAAACCACAGGAGTATGGTATGTTCGAGAGATGAAATCAAACCATGTTTGACATGGTAAGATCAAAGGTGTCATTTATAAAACTGCCGTTATGTTTTAAGGATTGAAGCTTTAGAGACTACCGCTTTTACACTGAAAAGCGCACCATCGTGATCCATTGAAATGACACCATATGAGTTATGGTTTGGGATAAAACCCGAATTGTCTTTTCTTAAATTTTGGTATGCTATGCATAAGTAAAATGTCTACAACCAAATTCGGATAAGCACGTCTTTGTAGGTTATCCCAAAGAATTTGTTGGGAATTTCTCCATAACACCGAGGACAAAAGAGTTTGTCACTTGGAACGTCAAGTTTCTTGAGAAGGAATTTTTCACGAAAATTTAAGTGGGAGGACAATAGAACTTTGATAAGGTTGTTGAACCTTAGCTATATGTGCTAAGTAACAGCGCCGGAAAGTGTCTCGGTGGCGGCCACAATTCTCATGGCTTCCGTGATTACAAAAGGTGTGATCTCGGAGATTAGAGTTCCTATTGAACCGTGTCGGTTAGTAAGAATCAAATAGTGTGATTTGATAAGCAAGTGTTATTGTTTTGACAATGATGAACCGACTACATGCAAAGAAGCGATGATGGGCCCTGACTCCATAAAATGACTAGAAGTCATAGAATCCGTGATGGTATCCATACACGAGAAATCAAGTTTCTAAACTTGGAAGACCCTCCGGAAAGGCATGAAGCCTATCAGTTTTGTTTGGATCTATAAAGAAATAGACATGGATGTTTAACATCTATGAAATAGTCGACATGTCGGAAAGAAGTTTACGACAATGTTCAAGGAGTTGACTATGACAAGATTTGATCTTTCATAGCGATATTAAGTCTTGACGGATTAATGTAGCAACCACTACATATAATTTGGTATATGGTAGTTGAATAAACAAAACAAGGTTCTTCTAATAGAATGGTTACCTAGGACGTGTACATAACATGGTCCGAAGTGTTTTTGTTAATTCAAAGGGTGCTAAAAGGGCATGCAAACTTCAATAGTTGAATTAACCATAGCGGAGTTGGAATCTTCACCATGATGAAACTGTTAAAAGAGTTTAAATTCATCGAAGATGATGAAGATGCTTGCATTTGCAAGAAATTAAGTGGGAGCGCAGAGACATATTTCTAATACATTATGTAGAGGACATATTGTTGATTGGAAATGATGTATCTTGTATTGACACATGTTAAGAATTTCATTAAAATAAGATTTCGATGAAAGACTTCGGCAAAACCGGAATATTTGGCATCAATATCTATATGGATAGATTGACGCGCTAATATGATTGTGTCAGACATAAATATATGAGATATTTAAAGGGTTCAATATGAAACAACAAGAAAGGTTCTTGCTGCATGAAAAGGATTGTATCAAAATTCAAGTGTTTCAACACTTGGTGAGTAAAATCACATGAATATTTTGATCGATTATACCATGATATGTATATATCCAGAATGTCCTATGCTCTAAATGTTATGAGCATATACCAGAATGATTCATAAGATGATCATTGGGCAATAGTAAAGATATTCTTATGAGCTTTGGAAGAACTAAGAATATATCATGTATAAGTGACAAATAGTTAAAGGTAGTTCATTGTAAAGTGTTACATTGATACTAGTTTTGTCACAAGATACAAATTAAATTTATCTCAATTTAGACTATGGGTGGCACAATGTAATGGAAAGGATGTTCCATGATGGATTTGGATGAGTTCCAAAGTTGAGACATTGTGAAGGATACTACAACAAAAGGCTAAGTATATGACCGCTATAGTAGCAGCATAGGAGGGCATTTGTGTTAAGTAGTTTGTTATCAAACTAGGTGTGGTTCAAAGTGGGCTAATACTATGAAGATATATTGTGTGACAATAATATCAACATATTTTAACCCGAACGAACTAAAGGTCTCACCAAAGGACCAAATTTATACAAGGCCATCTCATTTGAGAATGAGTGATGCGTAGAGACGCAAAGACATGCAAATACACACGGACCTGAAACTGTCAGATCCGGCGATTATGTTAACCACTAGCAATCGCGTATATGCAACACTAGAAAGCCATAGGTGTTCAATACGCAAAGTTTTTCATACTAGATTATTGACTCTAGTGCAAGTGGGAGACTAAAGGGAATATGCCCGAGAGGCAATAATAAAGTGGTTATTATCTTATTCCATGTTTATGATAAATGTTTATTTTTCATGCTATAATTATATTGAACGGAAACATCAATACATGTGTGTTTAATGAACAAAAAGGGTTCCTAGTTATGCCTCTCTTATAGACTAGCTTGTTGATTAACAAGATGATCAAGGTTTCATGATCATGGACATTGCATGTTCTTAATAACAAGGTCACAACATTAGTTGAATGATGTGATGAACATTCATCCAAAGTATAGCATTATGATCAATAGACACTGAAACTGTTTGAAGCAAATATGTTTCAGATAAAGATTTAAGAAAGCGCTAGAATTATTTCAATAGACACCGAAATTGTTTCAGGTGAAATTGCTGAAATTGGTTCTGCATGTAATATTGAAATGTCGCAGGGGGTTTTATGTGAATGTTTGTTAATTAAAGTAATTAACAAAATTCTGAATAAAATTAATAAAAGAGTTTTATTAAATGAGAGAGCATTAAATTTGGAGAAATTTAATGCATTTAAAGTGGAGACTTTAAAAGGGAATGTGAAGAGGCATTTTAATGTGGAGGGTTTACCACCACATGAATGGAGGAGGTGAAGAGGCACCTCCTCCATGCGCTGGCCATGAAGGAGGGGCACCCCCCTCCTCCTATAAAAGGCTCCCCTCTTCCTCCTTCATCCACACACATCCTTGTGAAGGATCTCTCTCCCCCTCTAGTATTATTCCCCCATGGTCTCGGGTTAGCGAGATACATGTTCCCGGTGGCTTTATCTGGAAAGGAGTTGCTGCTTCCGCTGCTTTGCTGGAGCGAGGGACGGAGGTTGTCGGGGTACCGCACGTGTGTGCGATCACGGATGCACCACTGCTTTGCGGTGCTGGACTTGGTGGTGCTGGAGCTGGATCTGATGGACGTGCTGGAGCCGGACCTCCTGGACTTCATCATGATCTTGTGATCGGCAAGTGTACGACTACATCAACCACGAGTTCCTACTCGTTAACAAAACTCATTGTCTTCGAGGGTATGTTCTCGATGGATGTATGTTCACCCGTTGCTTTGTACCTAGTAGATAGATCTTGGCGTGTAGTTCACATCGTAGGAAATTTTTTGTTTTCTATGCTGCAGACCCAGCACCCCTGGCGCGGGCCAGGCCTACCCGCGTGGCCAGGTCGTGGGGCCTTCCCCTGGCCCCTCTCCGTCTCGTATTCTGGCTCCATGTCCCCCTCGGTGAAAAACTAACTTTGGCTTTTCTCCCGTCCAATTCCAAAAATCTTCATTTTCTGACTTCCTGGAACCAAAAACAGCGGAAAACAGGCAGCTGGCACTGTGGCATCTTGTTAATAGGTTAGTCCAAGAAAGTGTATGAAAAGTACTCCAAAGTTGGAACAAAACATAAGAAAGTAGATAAAACAAAGCATGGAACATCAAAAATTATGGATACATTAGCACCGTATCAGTCTTCCACACCTCTCGCGGTCTATCTGGAAGTTATACCTTCAGGATCTCAAGTTCTGCCATGTTTAACCTATAAGCGAATTCAAAAATGGGCGGCGGCCACCCGTTGTTGAATGCAGTAATGCCGACACCCTCCAAAGATGGCAATGTAAATCTGAACGATCTGTAGCCATTTTTTGGAGTCCAAGTACTCCCATCCTGGGATAAAAGGACAAGCCACTTGACGTTGCCACCCACCTAGTTTTGGTCATCTCCCATTTCCGTCTCTTCTTCTTCCTTGAAATTCACCACTACTGATTCCGGCCACTTATCCAGCAGCATTAGTTTTGCATGAATATTCTGCAGAGTTTGTTGTCAGTTGGTACAATCACCTAGCATGGATTCCATTGCAAATACAATTTGACAACTTGACCTTCAGATTAAAGTACACAAAATATCGCCTAAATACGAGTGTCTGCTCAGATATCGCCTAAATTGTACATGTGTCACTACGAAGATACCCAATATATGGAGTAGGAGATCCCCCCAGGACAAACTCTAGACGATGATCATAAACAGCTCGGGGCATAACAGCCTTAAATTGTCTAATTTGTTTGTTTTTATTTTAGGAAATAGAATATCACCTAGCAGGCATTCCATTGCAAATCGAAATTGACAACTCATCGATCACCTAAATTAAGACTGTGTCACTACGAAAATACCAGAATATCAGGTACGAGCAGAGCTTCCGCTATACAGAATAATCTTAAATGGTTCAATTTGTTCAAGCCGCGCGTGCACACAACATGTTCGACGAAAGGAACATAGGATTCCGATGAGAGTTCAGCACATATGAATCAACGATATGACTGAACCAATAAGCAAGATACTGGAACTTATGTGGCCATCGCGGTCGTTTGGCCATTTGCTAGTATCAAGGTAAAGAATGCCTGGCGTGCCGAATGGTTGTTCGTCCATGTCCCGCATCGTGAAGCGATAGCCAGGGATGCAGTGAGCGAGGCGGCCGTCAGAGATGATGTACAACCCTGTGGCGATCATGTGCATGTTCGCGACACTGAGGTTTTTCCATCCCCAATCCTCACGGTGGCGGTCGCCCTGGCCATCCGCGTCATCATCGCATGCCTTTCGCTTCAGCCTGCTACTACCCCAAGCTCTACCCATAGCAGCAAATGGAGTCTGGAATCTGGTAGATTAATGGAGGCATTGTGATAAGGAGGCGGATGGATTCGAGAGGGGATGGAATCAGGGATGGGGGCAGTTGTTCGAGTATAGAGTGACCCGGTGAGGAACCGCCGCCGCCGGTTCACCATCCGTGTGGAAGTCATGGAAGGGGGCATAATTATTGAGGGCGCGCACCGGAACCGTCTAGAGGAACTGAAAAAATAAATCGTAAGAGAGAGAAATGTGCGGCCTGCCTATCAGTGAGTGAAGGTTGGCACGCGCAAACGTGACTATGTTTGACTTGGATCGTGCATGGCAGACCTCGATTCCACCGCAGGCAAGTGGCGCAAAACAAATTTGAGGCAGCGCTAGCGTCGACGTGTAAAACTGCCGTTTTTCTCCACCTTCACCCTACTACGAACGATCGTGCACCATTCCAGATATTAGTAAGGGCGGTTCCAATATTGCAGTAAGCATTTTCACTTCTCTGTATCATTTCCTCCTCCATGGCCTCATCGTCTTTCTCATCCACGGCCTCATCCATTTCCTCCGCCATGGCATCACCCTCTTCCTCCGTATCCTTTCCCTCTTGCCTGTAGTCATGGACTTTTCAGATGTCCGAAACGACGGTAGGCAAGCGACTGCAAACTTCGACATAGAAGTACATGGCGGGATGAAGATCAATGTCGTCTACACCACCGACCCTCGGATGGTGAGGAACACTCTGAGTAATTACACGAGTTGGCTGTGGTTCGAAGAAAACAGGTTTGTAGGTCTCGACCTCGAGTACAGACGCAATCACCATAGGATCGCCATGGTGCAACTCTCCATGAAGGGGCAGGTCCTCGTATACCAACCTTTTTGCGAGAAGGGGGCTGACGGGATCTGGTAGACTTTGCTGTCTTTTTGTTCCTGAACCGTCTGTTTGCAAAAGTTATTGCTATATTATTTGTCTGAATTCATTTTCATGCAGGTGGGGCAAAAATGATTAGGGATCTATTTCATGACTTTCTCGTGAACCAGCACATAACATTTACTAATGTTGACATCACGAATGACACTAAACTTCTTGAAAGCCCGACTGTCAACATAAGAATCCCAAAGGAGTGCAGAGTGGACATCCAGGAAATTTACTGGATCCTAGGGACGAAGGGCGGCGGGACCGGGATGGCCGATCTTGCCTCCGAACTCATCGACCCATGGTACGCTGACATGAAGGGCAAACGGCCGAGATGTTCATGGAGGCGTTTAGGGAGAGATTACTGGGAGGATAAGCCGCTTTTTGAACCTAATCTGAAGTACGATGCACTTGACGGGTATGTTTGCCACGAGGTGTACCAAGGTAGGTTGTTTGCCCCAAATGCCAGAGTGGATGAATCTACAAGTCGGGGTAAGCGACCGAAGGCATCCTAGGATCGGTTGCCTTCTCCAACAGGCTGGGATATATACTTTTAGTGCATGATTGTTGTGTTTGTACGGGGCTTGTTATGTTTATGAAAAAATGTTATTTCAGAACTACACTATGTGAGCAATTACGAACTACTGTGTATTACCTTTGTCGAACTATAATCTGGGTTTGGTTATGACTTATGACTGTATCACACCTTATGCATGTCAGTCCTAGATTCTACCGCATGCAAATGGCATAGACAGAATTTGTAAGAATGAATGTTGAGCATACAAAAGGGGGTCATGTAATTCATACATGTTAGCACAGGGATCATACGATCTTGGTGCTTACACACAGAATGCTTATAAAATACATGCGAGATAAAATACAGGTGAGATAAAACTAGGAACAAAATGTGAAACTAGTAGTGGTAAAGAACACACTCACCCACCCGCCAGATCTTGTTGAGCATCTCGTAGCACCTTACGCGTCCCAGGCTGCGTACTTGATCGCATCATAATCCAGGTGCCTCCACTCCCATCGCTCATGCAGATGCTTCGGGAACTCGACTTTCATGCCGGCGTACTTGCGGTCGATGATGTCGGTAGCGAGTCTAGCCATGCTAGCTTTCCCCGTATCGCCATCTGGGTACCTCCACAAACGTTGGAGATCGACGTGATTGACGACATGAATGAGGAGATCCCGCTCTAGCTTGGGAGTGTCATTCTTGATGTCAACGCTGGCAAAGTAGATCTCCCTCTTGTGTAGAAACTCGCGAAGCTCTGGGCATATAGATTTGGCCCTACATACGTGGTATAGGAGGTAGCGGTTGCGCACGGACAGCTGCAAAAGCGCCGTCCTCTTCCTATCTCCGGTATACTCGAGGTCAAGGCCGACGGTCTTGTACCTGTCCATCAGCTCCTGTAGCCACCGCTTGTACATTGCGATGACCTTGGTGACCTCCGCTGACGCATTTGTGTGGACGACCGTTAGCTTGGTGATGCCATGGGCGGTGACGGTGTACTCGTCGGTGAAGTCGCTCCTGTCGCCAAACACGCCGTACTCTGCGTCCATGGCAGTAGCTAATGTCGCAGCGGTGGCCTATGGTCGGTAGCGGTGGCTAATGTCGCAGCGGTGGCCTATGGTCGGTGGCGGTGGAGTGATCTGTTGTGGTGGTATGGCCCGGCACAGGTGGTGCCTGCGGCAGCGTCGATGGTTCTTGCGGTGGCGGTGGTGGCGGCGGAAGGAATGAGTTGGGGATTTTTGCGCAATGATGTGCTAAGGAGACGGAAGGCGATGCTTAAATTGCTTTTACCAATATTCCGGTCATACCCATGCGGAAGCAAGTTTGACCGAGCGAGCACCGTTGCTTTCCAATCCTAGCGATTAAATTCAGCGTCTGTCCCGGTACGCAATGGGACGGGTCTGCGACGTGGATTTGGCGTGGCAGAGACCGGTCACGTAGACCACCGTCCAGTTGCCAATCCACAGCGGGTGCACGGTGCTGACACGACGTAACGTGATAGGACAGAAGGAAGTGTACAGCTATTAATCCTAACCAGTTTAAGAAGTGTAAGCATAGACAGGGACCTAGCATCCCTGCACCCCGGGGTAGCCACCTAGCCGATCAGGCCTGCCGATTGCGCAAAGCTTGCAATTTCCTTTCTTTAATTTGGTGATTTTGTCCAGAATTTGCCAAATTGAAGCTCATTTTCCCATGCTTCTATAAGTTTCTGTCTAGGCCACTTGTGTAAGCATGCATTATCAAGCAACTTTGCAACACACATGTCGATGGAAAAGCATGAGGTTTCAACGCATCACATAGTTTAGGGATTTAGCATAGCTACATTGTGGACCTCTAGCCAAATTCAACTTTTTATCAGATTTAGCTATAGCAACAGCGTGTCTCGTTTGTCCTCACTTTTGCCCTCCCTATATTCCGAAGCCCTCACATGCGCTCGGAGGGGGGTGTCGTCTGGTCAAAGGCTTGGCCGTTACATGCGCCCTGATGCCTAAATTGGAAGTTTTTTTGTTGTTATTTGGCCTTTTTAAGAGCGCCTTTCCCCTCTCTCTCACTAATAATTGTGTTTTTTTGCCCAAAAAGGTAGCGAATCTAGAGAAGCTTCTCTCTTCATTCATTGTTCCTTTTGCCCTCGTTTTTCCCCAATCTGGTAGCAAATCTAGAGCAGCAAAACTAACCAGCACCATAAATAAATTCAGTAAACAGAGCAGATGTAGATAAAGCAGCTAATATAGGTTAACTAGTACGGTACTTAACGAGGTTCGACAATTAGGCTGCTCAGCAGCAGCTGACAGGTTCAACACAGACAAGACAAATGAAGATGTTTTACAACAGCAGCAGCTGACTAGTGGCCCCTCATGGCCTCTGCCAGGAGGGCCTCCGCCACCTCCCTCTGGCGCCTCCTCCACTTCTTACTGCCCAGTCCCTTGACCTTGGGCACCTTGGGTTTGATCGGGGCATGCGACCCTCCTCAATAGCCACCTTCTGGAGGTTGCGGAGGTGAAGACCGAGCGCCTGGTGCTTGGATATGAAGCCGTAGACGTTCACGGACTCGCCGCAGGTCCTCACGTCCTCGGCATGCTTCACGAGGGAGTTGAAGTCCGTGGTGCAGAGCCTCCTGGTAGGGCAGAAGGGGCACCTATAAACGTCGCCAGCGAAGAAGTTGTTGTACTGGCCGGACTTTAGCCTCCTTAGCACATGACGAGTCTTGGTGTCCTTGGACTCGTCGTCGCTGCAGATGTCGCTACTATCCTCCTGTTGGAAAAAAAATAGTAGAGTGCAATAAGGACATGATTGAGATACTTTGATTATCGGGATTGATTATTTGGATAAATTAACCGATTGAGATCTCCCGATTATTCCCAAATCTCAAACCAAATAGAATACCGATCCCAACTACGAATAGGGGATTCGTCGAAAATCGAGATCTAACACAAGAGGATTAGCTACTGTAAAAATACGAACAGCCGAGCCCTAATAACATATGATCTAGCATCCAACGATGGGAACGGGGGAAGAACAAGGGAAGGGTAGAAAACCCTGGTTACCTCTGACCATGGGTCAGCGATGCTGGTGTTGTAGGGGTTCTCCGGCCTTATGTAGACAACCTCCTCGTAGGGGTCCCAGCCGAGCGGGATCTGTCCGAGACCGGCGGGGGCCTCCTCGCCGGCGGCTACGGAGGATGCGGGGACGGGGATAGGGGCTTGTACGGGGACGGGGGGCTCCTCGCTGGCGGCCTTGGAGGTGCCGATGGCCATCGTGCCGTTCTTCTCCATCGCCGGCGTGGTTGGGGTTTTGTTGGGCATTTGTAGAAGGTGATGGGACAGTGGAGATGGTTGAGGGAGCGAGTGCGTGATGAGCGGGAGTGTGGAGGCCTCTATTAAAGGAGAAGGGAAGCGGTGTTTCGTTGCACTACCGTGCACCGCGTACGCTACTGCACCATGCACGGCCACATGTGTCCGTTACCGCCCCGTGCACCGCACACACATACCGTGAGTCACGTTTTTTCCCCTCGTGTCTAACCCTGGTGATTCAGTTGTACTCAGTTTTTCCCTCGAGCATAACGTTGGTTCCATTTTTTAAATCATTTTATAGTTTCTATTTGAATCTCTTTGTCACTCTTGCCCTTGGTTTTTAAGTTCTACTCATTTTTGCCCTTGGTTTTTAAGTTCTACTCAGTTTTTCCCTTGGTTCTTAAGTGCTACTTAGTTTTCCCCTCTCTTTGTATCCATCTCTCGCACTTGTGCTCATCTTCGCTCTATGCTCTGATTGGTCGAGACAGTTGTCACATGGATCGTGCCAGCCAACCGTTGATCCTCTATGATCTAGCGGACAGGATAACCCTTATATCTGTCGAGGGAACCCCTCTATCCATGCAAAATAACGAGTATGCCACCGGAACTTTAACTCCATAAACAGATGAACTTAAATATAATTTGAAGGGTACGAAAATAGAAATCCCCATAGTTTAAGGGTCTAGATACGGTAAGAGAACTAAATATTATTAGTGGCTAGGCCAGCACAGTGACGGGTTGGTCGGCTAGAAGTTGCTGATTCCTAAGTAAGGGGACACTAGGCCAGTCTTGACATACTCCCTCAGGACTTTGCCATAAGCAGCGTGCTTAGACTTGGTCACTGACTTGTGTTTACTAGCCGGGCTTTTACCGATGTCAACCGCATGCGGAATCAAGCTGACAATCCTCGGGTTGACTCCTTTTTTACAGAAAGGGCACCTGAGCTCCCCAAGTCGAGTGCGGAAAGGGATTATCCTGCTCTTGAGCTTCTTCATGACATGGCGGCTCTTGTTGTCCCTGTTCTCCTTGTCAGAGTCCATCTCACTTGAATCTACCTGTAATGTATGGAATGCAAACCGAAATGAGAAAAATAATAAATATATATTCCTTCCACCATTCCGAGTTACTTTTGATGCAATAACATGTCTATACAGGTTCAATAGTTCATTACGGTCATCTCCCTAGCTCGCTCCTAAATTAATGTGGTTTGTGTTCTTAATAACTTATTAATAAATAAATAATGTGGATTCATTCAGAACAGACTAGATCTCTCCATGTACCGGTTCATGTGTTGCATCTAATCATTAGGACTAGATTTTTTATGAAGCCAGGACAGATTAAGCTCGAGCAGAAAATATGAAACTTGTAGAAATAGATGTACCTCTAGGTACATGAGCGGAGCGTGTTCGTCGAACTCCACTCCCTCATCGGGGCCTCCGAAGTCGTCAGCACCGGCGAGCACATGGTACCCCAAGGGATTGAATTGCACGTCCTCTTCGCCTTGTGCTGCGTGATGCTCCTCCAGATCTGCCGCGTGAAGCACCACCCCGACGGCGATGCCTGCACACTCACCCCCACACACTGGTTTCATGGAGAAGGTTCGTGCATGTACGTTCAAGATTGTGGGGTTTTGCTAGATAGGGAAGAGAGAGTAGTGGATGAGTGCGAACGGAGGACCCGATAGGCTGGGTTTTTAATGCGGGGACGTTTAGGCCTCCTCGAGGGCCCTGGTAGGCAGCTCTTCTAGATGCGGCTGTCGTGTGGAAGGTTCGTGTGGTGGGGGCCTGTCGGAAGTGAGAGTGTAGGCATGCTGCATAGTCAAAATGGTATAGCCCGTGCGTCGTGGATGACCAGTTGCCGTGTAGTAGACTTGTAGCCTTTGCAGACTAGATTAAACGTGACATGACCACTCAACAACTATTTCCATGGACGGCATCGTGTTCCTTCTTGTAGAAGTCTCGCTGAGGGAGACGTCTGTGTTGTCTCGCGCTGTCCTGTGAAGGGCACGACATGTGCAACGAACCTCGTTGGATCACACAGGATCAACGGTTGGTGCGCACGATCCGCGTGACAATTGTGACAACCAATCACGGCGTAGCGGACAGAGTGGGCACATGTTTGGGCTTCTGCGAAAGAGAAAGAGGGGGCAAAACTGAGTAGTATCAAAAAACCAAGGGCAGAGCTGAGTAGTATAAAAATGGAAAGTGAGTCTCTTTTACAATCAAATACATCGTGGCATATATCAAATTATGCCAAGATAGATCCACTAGAGTTCATTGCATGTTTGTTCTTTTCCACAAACCACATGGATCAACCAATGGCATTGCATGTGTGTTCTTTTCACAAACCACATATGGATCAACCAATGTCATTGCATGTGTGCTCCTGTCACAAACCACATATGGATCGACCAATTTCATTGCATGTGTGCTCCTGTCATGAACCACATATGGATCCACCAGTGTTCATTGCATGTGTGTTCTTTCCACAAACCACATATGTATCCACTAGAGTAATTACATGTGTGTTCTTTTCACAAACCACACAATGATGAACCAGTGTCATTACATGTGTGTTCTTTCCACAAACCACATATGGATCCACCAATTTCATTGCATGTGTGTTCTCTTCCACAAACCACATGAATCAACTAATGGCATTGCATGCGTGTTCTTTTCACAAACCACACATGGATCAACCAATGGCATTGCATGTGTGTTCTTTTCACAAACCACACATGGATCAACCAATGGCATTGCATGTGGGTTCTTTCCACAAACCACTTATGGATACACAAATGGCATTGCATGTGTGTTGTTTTCCACAAACCACATGTATCAACCAACAGCATTGCATGTGTGTTCTTTTCCCAAACCACACATGGATCAACCAATGGCATTGCATGTGTGTTCTTTTCACAAACCACACATGGATCCACCAGAGTCATTGCATGTGTGTTCTTTTCACAAACCACAGATGGATTAACCAATGGCATTGCATGTGTGTTGTTTTAACAACCCACATATGGATCAACCAGTGTCATTGCATGTGTGTTCTTTCCATGAACCACATATGGATCAACCAATGGCATTGCATGTGTGTTATTGTCTCAAACCACATATGGATCAACCAATGTCATTGCATGTGTGTTCTTTCCACAAACCACATATGGATCCACTAGAGTCATTACATGTGTGTTCTTTTCACAAACCACATATGGACCCACTAGAGTCATTGCATGTGTGTTCTTATACTAAAACCAACACTAGAGTCATTGCATGTGTGTTCTTTTCAAAAACCACACATGGATCCACCAGAGTCATTGCATGTGTGTTCTTTCCACAAACCACACATGGATCCACTAGAGTAATTGCATGTGTGTTCTTTTCACAAACCACATATGGATCAACAAATGTCATTGCATGTGTGTTCATTTCACAAACCACATATGGATCCACCAATGTCATTGAATGTGTGTTCCAGATATGGATCCACCAATGTCATTGCATGTGTGTTCTTTCCACTAACCACACATGGATCCACTAGAGTCATTGCATGTGTGTTCTTTTCACAAACCACATATGGACCCACAAGAGTCATTGCATGTGTGTTCTTTTCCACAAACCACATATGTCTCCACTAGAGTAATTACATGTGTGTTATTGTCACAAACCACATATGGATCAACCAATGTCATTGCTGTTGGCTTCGCAGCATAGAAAACAAAAAAATTCCTACGATGGGAACTATACGCCAAGATCTATCTACTAGATACAAGCAATGGGTGGATATACATCCATAGAGAACTTACCCTCGAAGACAACAAAGCTTTGTTAACGAGTTGGAATGCATGGATGATGTAGTCGTACTCTTGCCGATCTCAAGATCGTGATGAAGTCCCGCAGGTTTGGCTCCAGCACGTCCATTAGATCTAGCTCCAGCAAGTCCAGCACCGCAAAGTAGCGGTGCATCCGTGATTGCACACATGTCCGGTACACCGACAACCTCTGTCCCTCGCTCTAGCAAAGCAGCGGAAGCAGCAACTCCTTTCCAGATAAAGCCACCGGGAACATGTATCTCGCTAATCCGAGACCATGGGGAATAACTAGAGGGGGAGAGAGATCCTTCACGAGGAGGTGTGTGTTGTGAGGAGGAGAGGGGGACTTTCATAGGGAAGAGGGGGGCAGCCAAGGGCCATGGCATGGCAGCCATGGTGGTGCCCCCACCTCTTCCATCATTCATGTGGTGGATGCTCCACTCACATAAATATGCCTCCACTCATACTTCCACTCACATGCCTTAAATTTCCACCAAATTTAATGCAAGCTCTCATTAAATAAAACTATTTTATTTATTTTATTCAGAATTTTGTTAATTACTTTAATTAACAAACATTCACATAAAACCCCTTGCGACATTTCAATATCACATGCAGAACCAATTTCAGCAATTTCATGAGAAACAGTTTTGGTGTCTATTGAAATAATTCCAGCACTTTCTTAAATCTTTATCTGAAACATATTTGCTCCTAAATGGTGTCGGTATCCCTTAAGTGTGTCACCCTACGGTTCACGAATAATGCAGACATGATCGAGACCCCTCTCCAATCAATAATCA
This sequence comes from Avena eriantha, assembly GCA_910589775.1. Lineage (NCBI taxonomy): Eukaryota > Viridiplantae > Streptophyta > Magnoliopsida > Poales > Poaceae > Avena > Avena eriantha. The sequence continues at coordinate 311,051,174 of OU342742.1, forward strand.
GCAGCAGGACCTGGAGATCCGTACTGACTGCCACATATTCAACGATGACTCTTGTGATCGTGTGAACCTTTAACGCCGTAACTAAATACCTTTGTCTCGTGATATATTATTTGTCCGAGATTTGATCATCGGCATCGAAATACCTAGTTTGATCTCGTTACCGACATGCACTCTTTTCTCATTCTGTGGTATAACATTCTAGTGATCACATCACTTGCTTGCAAGCTATCTTAATGTGATATCACCGAGAGGGCCCCGAGTATATCTATCCGTCATCGGGATTGCCAAATTCCACTCTTGATCCATGAGCCTCAACATAACACCTTTGGAGTATCTGAACCCACCTTTATAATCACCTTTTTACGATCTGACGTTTGATGTTATCAAGTTACTCTTATGATGTTAGCAATTAACATGATCTCATGGTCTAAGGACTAAGATTACTTCGTATGATGTTATAGAAATATAAACATAATGACTTTGATCATAATGCTATACTTTGGATGAATGTTCATCACATGATTCCACCAATGTTGTGACCTCATTATTAACAACATCCAATGTCCATGATCAGGAAACCTTGATCATCTTGTTAGTCAACGAGCTAGTTTATATGAGAGGCATTACTAGGAACTTTGTATTTTCTTTATTAAACACACATATATTAACATTTCAAATTAATACAATTATAGCATGCAAAATAAACATTTGTCATAAACATGGAATAAGATAATAACCACTTTATTATTGCCTCCCGGGCATATTCCCTTAAGTCTCCCACTTGCACTAGAGTCAATAATCTAGTTTGAAAAACTTTGTGTATTGAACACCTATGGCTTGATGGTGTTGCATATACGCGATTGCTAGTGGTTAACTTAATCTCCGGATCTGACAGTTTCAGGTCCATGTGTATTTGCATGTCTTTGCGTCTCTACGCATCATTCATTCTCAAATGAGATGGCATTGTATAAATTTGGTCCTTTGGTGAGACCTTTAGTTCGTTCGGGTTAAAATATGTTGATATTATTGTCATACAATATATCTTCATCGTATTAGCCCACTTTGAACCACACCTAGTTTGATAACAAACTTTTTAACACAAATGCCCTCCTTTGCTGCTACTATAGCAGTCATATACTTAGCCTTTTGTTGTAGTATCCATCACAATGTCTCAACTTTGGAACTCATCCAAAACCATCATGGAACATCCTTTCCATTACATTGTTCCACCCATATTCTAAATTGAGATAAATTTAATTTGTATCTTGTGACAAAACTAGTATCAATGTAACACTTTACAATGAACTAGCTTTAATTATTTGTCACTTATACATGATATATTCTTAGTTCTTCCAAAGCTCATAAGAATATCTTTACTATCGTCCAACGATCATCTTATGAATCATTCTGGTATGTGCTAATAACATTTATTCCATAAGACGTATCTGGATATATACATATCACGGTATAATCGATCAAAATATTCATGTGATTTTACTCACCAAGTGTTGAAACACTTGAATCTTGATACAATCATTTCCATGCAGCAAGAACCTTTCTTGTTGTTTCCATATTGAACCCTTTCAATATCTCAGATATGTACGTCTGGCATAACCATATTAGCGCCTCAATATATCCATATAGACATTGATGCCAAATATTTTGGTTTTGCCCAAGTCTTTCATCGAAATCCTATTTTAATAAAATTCTTAACTTGTGTCAATAAAAGATACATCATTTCCAATCAGCAATATGTACTCTGCATAATGTATTGGAAATTTGTCTCAATGCTCCCACTTAATTTCTTGCAAATGCAAGCAGCTTCATCATCTCCGATGAAATTAAACTCCTTTAACATTTTCATCATAGTGAAGATTCCAACTCCGCTATGCTCACTTCAACTATTGAAGTTTGCAACCCTTTGAATTAAGAAAACCCTTCGGACCATGTCATGTACACGTCTTAGGTAACCATTCTATTAGAAGAACCTTGTTTTGTTTATTCAACTACCATATACCAAATTATATGTAGTGGTTGCTACATTAATCCGTCAAGACAAAATATCGCTATGAAAGATCAAATCTTCTCATAGTCAACTCCTTGAACATTATTGTAAACTTCTTTCCGACATGTCGACTATTTCATAGATGGTAAACATCCATGTCTATTTCTTCATAGATCCAAACACGACCGATAGGCTTCACGCCTTTCCGAAGGGTCTTCCAAGTTCAGAAACTTGATTTCTCGTGTATGGATACTATCACGGATTCTATGACTTCTAGTCATTTTATGGAGTCAGGGCCCATCACCGCTTCTTTGCATGCAGTCGGTTCATCATTGTCAAAACAATAACGACTTTTGTTTCAAATCTTAATATTTGATTCTTACCGACCCACATGGTTCAATAGGAACTCTAATCTCCAAGATCACACCCTTTGTAATCATGGGAGCCATGAGAATTGTGGCCGCCACCGGGACACTTTCTGGTGCTGCGCTACTTAGCACATATAGCTAAGGTTCAAAAACCTTATCAAAGTTCTACTGTCCTCCCACTTAACATTTCACAAAAAATTCCTTCTCAAGAAACTTGACGTTCCAAGTGACAAACTCTTTTGTCCTCGGTGTTATGGAGGAAGTCCCAACAAATTCTTTGGGATAACCTACAAAGACTTGCTTATCTGACTTTGGTTGTAAACATTTTACTTATGCATAGCATACCAAAATTTAAGAAAAGACAATTCGGGTTTTATCCCAAAACATAACTCATATGGTGTCATTTCAACGGATCACGATAGTGCTCTTTTCACTGTAAAAGCGGTAGTCTCTAAAGATTTAATCCTTAAAACATAATGGCAGTTTTATAAATGACACCTTTGATCTTACCATGTCAAACAAGGTTTGATTTGATCTCTCGAACATACCATACTCATGTGGTTTATCAGGAAATGCAAATTCATGGAACAATTCCTGAAATCTTAGGTGTTTTGCTAAACCTGTAACTCAAATATCTTCCTTTATGATCAAATCATAAACTCTTTTATTTTCTTGTTACAATGATTTTTCACTTCATCTTGAAAGTCTTTGAACAATTTTCAAATGTTTCATACTTCTTCCTTATTAAGTAAATATATAGATATATTCACTCAAATTTCAAGTGAAAGCATATGAAGCAAAAAGATCCATCGCATATGGCTACACATAATGGACTATGCACATCAGCATGCATAATGTCCAATAAGCTAGTCATTTGTTCCTCTTTGGCCTATGAACGGAGTTTCAATTATCTCGAGGAAACTTTCACAAGCGTCAATTGATCAAAATCAAAAGACTCCAAAAATCCATCATCATGGAGTTTCTTCATGTTTACTTTCCAATATAATTCAAACAACGATGTCACTTCAGAAGTGATCTTCCAATCATTTGTCTTACAACATTTTATCAATAATGTTTATGGATGTGATTTCTCCAACTAGACTTGTAAAAGTTCATCCATCCTTTATGGAATACGGTAATTATTTGAACAACTATTGTTATCGTAATACTGGAACAAAATAACAATTATTAAAACAAATCTTGAAGGCGAGGTTTGACGAAAACGAAAACACAATAACACTTTATTTGTTTTCGATGAACATCATCACTTATTCTCTTGCCAGTTACTTAGGCAGTTGTAGTTCATGAATTGTGCTGTGCTGTATGACACTACACACCAACCAATTCGGTATCCAATATCGGTATCCAATACCTGAGAACCACATTGTTTAACAAGCAAGGAATACAGCCATAACATGTATATCTTCTATATACCTAAGTTGGGCATCTCCAACCTTTTCTTTTCTGCCAAATATTTTATAGATTCTCTTTCAACAATTCCTTTTCTTTTAAAAGAATCTTTCAACATCAATAGTGGTGTCATTCACATGACACATAGTACAAAGTGTATATAGTCAAATACTAATACCTTTGGACTTGCACTTTGAAGTGGATCACCGTCATCAAATGTTTGGTGTTCTTTCAAAAATCCATTCTTTAGTAATTTATTAGTGTAGTAAACATTTTACTTACATCTTCTATTCATCCTTATCATGACAACTTTCATGATCAAGCTACGATAGCCTATAAGGAAGAATCGCGAGTATTATGTTAGTTCCCAAAACCTTTTTGGGAGATCTGAATGCCTAGCATCTCCATCCTTCACAAATTCTCATACAACATGAGAACATGTATTTTGCTAAATTATACTCTGTCATAATGCAACCAAAAACATTGTTTCAGATATCAAAATATCTTCCACACATGATGGTCTCTGAAAAAAAAATTCAGCTCCTAGATAATCTCGATATTAAAACAACTTTTGAATATCAATAATCATGGAGGCAAACATGATACTTTAGATACTAACATTAGAATTCTTACTCTTGATTTAATACTACTTATTAAACTTCATGCAGTAAATAGAGTTTGCTGAAAGTTTGCAATAGGACTTCTAAACTTTAAATTGACACTCAAAACAATACGATACCAGTTTGTAAAGTAAATATCTAGAATTCTATAGTTCTATTATCTCAATTAAAACTAAGCATATGGTAGTGAACAGATGCCAATGACTACAACAAATTATAAAAATTCACTTCAATTTAGTTTCTGACAAATTGAGTTCGACTGATCCAAATTAGAAATGAACTCCCACTCAAAAAAGACATCCCTCGTGCCTTTTTGGTGATTACATGAACCAAATACACCATGTCTGATCATCAAGTGAGTCGGTGTAGCTTCAAAGGCGAGCATCAATATGGGCATCACATCAACTATATGACTCATGCTTAACCTTTCGGTCCATGTTCCGAGGCCATGTCTGTACATGCTAGGCTCGCCAAGTAAGAACCTTAGTACTCGCGTGTGTAAAACTGTCTTACACCTGTTGTATGAAAGCGTAGAGTCGAGTACACCTGATCATCACGTGATGTCTCGAAACACGATCCATAAAACGGTGCATACTTAAGGAAGAACACATTTTATCTTGATATTTAAATGAGGGATCATCTTATAATACTACTAAAACGCCAAACTAGCAATATAAGATGCAAACATCATATGTGTAAAGTGGAATGATATGGTCCATGCGTTTGATCACCATCATGTGCATCATGGTATGATCTCTATCATTCCTTTCTGTGTAAGGCCAAGGTTTATGGAAATTACACGTTAGGTGTGTTCTAGGGGTATCTACCAAACATCAACTTACAACATTACCATATCATGACACTAGCCCAGCAATAATCTAAACTAGACACCTCTAATTTATCCATTGCAAGTTTTACGTGGCTTAGGGATTTCGAAGATAGAACCGGTCTTACCTACGAACATGGAACCACAACAATGATAACTAAGTTATTAGCAACTCGTTGTAAATCAGATATTGACTATAGTAGGAGAGACAGACACCCGCTAGCCACTTATGGAAAACTAGTTGCATGTCACTCGTGGAACCGGTCTCATGTGCGATGCCATGTAAGGTTGGTCCGGGCCGCTTCATCCCACTATGCCACCAATATCCAAAATACATGAAAGAAGCAATAACATGATCATCATCGCCCACATATAAACATATGTGTACTACCCGTGCAAAGCACCTACGCATAGATCAGGCTCTGATACCACTGTTGGGTTCACAGCATAGAAAACAAAAACATTCCTACGATGGGAACTATACGCCAAGATCTATATATTAGATACAAGCAACGGGTGGATACACATCCATAGAGAACTTACCCTTGAAGACAACAAAGATTTGTAAACGAGTTGGAACTCGTGGATGATGTAGTCGTACTCTTGCCGATCTCAAGATCGTGATGAAGTCTAGTAGGTCCGGCTCCAGCACGTCCATCAGATCCAGCTCCAGCAAGTCCAGCACCACCAAGTCCAGCACCGCAAACCAGCGGTGCATCCGTGTCCGCACACACGTCCGGTACCCCAAAAACCTCCGTCCCTCGCTCCAGCAAAGCAGCGGAAGCAGCAACTCCTTTCTAGATAAAACCACTGGGAACATGTATCTCGCTAATCCGAGACCATGGGGAATAACTAGAGGGGAGAGAGATCCTTCACGAGGAGGTGTGTGTTGGGAGGAGGAGAGGGGGGCTTTTATAGGGAAGAGGGGGCAGCCAAGGGCCATGGCGTGGCAGCCATTGTGGTGTCCCCACCTCTTCCATCATCCATGTGGTGGATGCTCCACTCACATAAATATGCCTCCACTCACACTTCCACTCACATGCATTAAATTTCCACCAAATTTAATGCGAGCTCTCATTAAATAAAACTATTTTATTTATTTTATTCAGAATTCTGTTAATTACTTTAGTTAACAAACATTCACATAAAACCCCTTGCAACATTTCAATATCACATGCACAACCAATTTCAGCAATTTCACCCGAAACAGTTTTGGTGTCTATTGAAATAATTCTAGCACTTTCTTAAATCTTTATCTAATACATATTTTCTCCCAAATGGTGTCGGTGTCCCTTAAGTGTGTCACCCTATGGTTCGCAAATAATGTAGACATGATCGAGACACCTCTCCGATCAATAATCAGCAGCGGGACCTGGAGATCCATATTGACTCCCACATATTCAACGATGACTCTTGTGATCGTGTGAACCTTTAATGTCGTAACTAAATACCTTTGTCTCATGAAATATTACATGTCCAAGATTCGATCATCGGCATCCAAATACCTAGTTTGATCTCGTTACCGACATGCACTCTTTTCTCGTTCCCGTGATATAACATTCTAGTGATCACATCACTTGCTTGCAAGTTGTCTTAATGTGATATCACCGAGAGGGCCCCGAGTATATCTATCCGTCATCGGGATTGACAAATTCCACACTTGATCCATGAGCCTCAACATAACACATTCAGAGTATCTGAACCCACCTTTATAATCACCTTTTTACGATGTGACGTTTGATGTTATCAAGTTACTCTTATGATGTTAGCAATTAACATGATCTCATGGTCTAAGGACTAAGATTACTTCGTATGATGTTATAGAAATATAAACATAATGACTTTGATCATAATGCTATACTTTGGATGAATGTTCATCACATGATTCCACCAATGTTATGACCTCATTATTAACAACATCCAATGTCCATGATCAGGAAACCTTGATCATCTTGTTAGTCAACGAGCTAGTTTATATGAGAGGAATTACTAGGAACTTTGTATTTTCTTTATTAAACACACATATATTAACATTTCAAATTAATACAATTATAGCATGCAAAATAAACATTTATCATAAACATGGAATAAGATAATAACCACTTTATTATTGCCTCCCGGGCATATTCCCTTCAATTGCATGTGTGTTCTTTCCACAAACCACATATGGATCAACCAATGTCATTGCATGGGTGTTCTTTCCACAAACCACATATGGATCCACTAGAGTCATTGCATGTGTGTTCTTTTCACAAACCACATATGGACCCACAAGAGTCATTGCATGTGTGTTCTTTCCACAAACCACACATGGATTAACCAATGGCATTGCATGTGTGTTATTTTCACAAACCACATATGGATCAACCAATGTCATTGCATGTGTGTTCCTGTCATGAACCACATATGGATCCACCAGTGTTCATTGCATGTGTGTTCATTCCACAAACCACATATGTATCCACTAGAGTAATTGCATGTGTGTTATTTTCACAAACCACACATGGATCAACCAATGTCATTGCATGTGTGTTCTTTCCACAAACCACATATGGTGTGGCATCCTGCTAAAACCACTACTAGAAAATCACTGAGTTTTTGTACATTGCATCATCATGATCGCATGTTCATGTCATCATGTCACATTGTATTTGAGCATCGTCATCATCCTGCATGGTTTTGGCTAAAACTATTTTCGCAAAGCCTATATTTGTTTTTCGAATACCCCGTCTTTAATTTCAAAGCAAAAACACCGGGCCTCCGGATTATTTTGTTTCGTCTAAAAATAGATTGTAAAAGCCTTGTTTTTAATAAATAAAATATTCAGATTATTTTTAGGAGGCAGCCCGCCAGGCCCGAAAGCCCGGTCGGCCACCTCCAAACCCTAAGTCTAAACCAACCCTAATTCCTACCTACCCCAACCCACACCCTACCCTTCCCAGCTCCCTCCTTCGCCAGCCGCTCGCCACCTTATCCTCCCACGTGCGTCGAGCCAAACCCAACACTCCACACAGCACGCGACATTGCCAACACGCACCCAACGCACGTAGCCGCCTTGGCCCCACCACCTGACAAATTTCCGCCTGGGCGCGCAACCCACCGCCACCTGCCGTGTTTCCACCCACACCTGCCGCCGCGCGTCCCACCCTACACCCTGCCACCTCCTGTCATGTTGCAATGCAGTGGCAACGCACGCACAGGGACGCGGCCCACCTATCCCGCTCGACGCGCAACCCTGCCCAAATCCCAACTCCCACCGACAACCACCACCTGCTTGCCACCATCCCTCACGCCTGGCCCACCCCGCTCCCTGACCCCACCTTCTACTCCCGCACACCCCAACCAACGCACAACGCCCCCGCGCCTCACCCACCTCCTGCGTGCTTTTCCACCCCAACTGGTCCAACCGACCACCCCGGGCCCACTCCACCTCCCTCCGCCACCAACCGCGCCTCCCCCCTCCCTACTCCTCTCTCTCCTCCCGTCGTACACCTCTCCTCCGCCACCACCGCTAGTCCCCGCCGCCCTGGAGCTGGCCCGCCTCCCCCGCGTCTGTCCTCCCCGGCCCGCCTGCAACCTTCCCCATCCCGCCTGCTCCTCTCGCCAACCCCGCCTCCAGATCCCCATCGCCGCCTGCGCCTACCGCTCGCTCTCTGCAGCTCCCGCATGGGACCGCGGCCCGGGCGCCTCCTCGTCCAGCCCCCACCACCGGCTGCGACCTCGCCGCCGAGCCTCGCACCCCTCTGCCTCCTCCTAGTTTCTGTCGCCACCACCGCCACCAACCCCGCCGCCATCGGCTCTCGCCTCCATCCCCTCCATCCATGCCGCCCGACCTCCACCACCGCTCCACCAGGCAGCAGCCGCCCTTCCCCGCATTCCGCCGAGCGCCGCCCTGCCGCCAGTGCTCCCAGCCGGCTCCCTCTACCCGTCGCCACGCTCGAGCCTCTCGGCGCCGCTGCTACGTGCTTCCCTGCCACCGCCTCGCCGTCACCCTTATCTTCACCGGAGCTAGCCACCTCGAGGCCAGTGGCCACCGCCGCCCCTCCTCGCATCCCCAGTGCTCAGCCGAGCTGAACCGAGCACCATTGTGACCTGGCCCCTCCGCCTCGGTGTACGTGCATGTGTGTGCTGCTCCCTCCCGTGGTCTCCTTCCGAACATGCCTCTTGTTACTCGTGCGTCATCTACCACAGCAGCAGTTCCACCACATTTTGTGCCCTTAGGTTCACATCACACCGATGAGATCGACAAGCACTTCCGAAGACAGGTGCCAAGACCAAATGCCGAGTGATATTCTGGTGCAGGTGATGGGAGAAGAACCCGAGCACCATCGGAGTACCATTCCAAGACCCCGACAAGATCTCCACAAGTACGAGACTCGGGAGAATTCCTTCGACAATTGTATGCATCCTCGTCAAGATCTTATCGACATTGATCCAAGTCCGAGACCGTCCACTAGAGCCGGGACAGCAAGATCTACTGCCAAGTACTCTAGCATGGAACCCCAAGGCCTTCGACACGGACGACGAAAACTCCCTATATGGACTTCAAGGCCTCCTTCCCGGAACCGAAGGCGATGCCCACTCAAGATCTTCCCGGACCCGAAGACCGATCCGGAACATCAAGATCTTCCGGCGCCGAGAACCAAGACCGACAGTGTCACCCGAGGACTACGACAAGATCGTCCCAACCCGCCAAGTGCGCCTACCCGGACACCGTGCGACAAGATCTACTTCCCAGATCCGAAGACCCCCGGTACCCGATCCACTCAAGTTCGCCATTGACGACAAGATCGACCGCGTGGAACCCAAGTTCTCCATCTTGTATCCGAACCTCGCCGTCCCGTCGAACCCTGAGACATAGACCCGCACCCCCGGAACCCAAGGTCTGCCAAACCCAGATGTGTGACCCTAAGCCTCTATTTTTATAATATGACATATACCTGTTGCATATTAAATCATTCTTACCCGCATACATGTTTATTTGTTTGGGGGGTACTTAGTCGATTCACCTAAATTAAATATGGAGTGTTTATGCGGGATATCTTAGTCTTATTCCGGACTCCATTTAAATTGGTGTAGCGAACCGATGCCATGTTTCGCCCTGTTAATACAACATTTAATTTGCGGGGTAGATAAATAACTTGAACCATATAATTAATTGTCGGGACCCTGGTTCCGCTTAATACTACCTAATTGCACCGCATCTGTGCCATGCCATGCATCATATCATAATCATGACGGATCTTCTGCCGTAGTATTAAATATTGCATCCGGCATTTCTGCTAGTGTGCGTCTTCACGGATTAGGCCGATGAGTTGATGCGAGTATCGACAAGTTCTCCGGATATGATCCGTCGGTAGTGTTTCCTGGGTGAGTATCTCTCCCCCTTCTACCTATTTTGCATTTATAGTCTTTAT